>CAEMYA010000051.1:4782915-4828440 GCA_903131615.1 Diplodus sargus
TTTTTTTTTTTTTTTTAGAAAAGAATAGCTGTGGAGGGAAATACTAGCTAACGTTAGTCGTGCTAATAATTGTATGCTAAATTTTATACCACGAGCTACTACTACAACAAGAAGTCTAGTTTTTAGCCTAAAAATAAATGTATATGAAGCGTGGTTACTTTTTAATAATCAAGAAGGAGTTAAATTGGACCTGTCACCACATTTTCATTGCTTATCTTGAGAAAGGTTGGTAACCGCCATGACCGTAGCTAACGTTAGCTAATGTTAACGTTAGCTAAGCTGCTGAGTTGAGCGGTAAGCTAGTTAACATACATTTGTGTTACAAATCATTTTAAATCAAGTCAACTTATATTGACATAGTCTAATATTACACATTTGTCATAAAGGGCTTCATAGAGCAGTGTAGTTTGTAAGTTAGTCCTGAAACCTGGAAATCAGTTAGCACTTTTTTTTGCAAATCCGGTTGTCCTCTTAAAGTTGAGTTTTTTTCCCATTGTTTTTTTTTTTTAATTAAATGCCTAAAAAAAAGAATGTTGTTACCAAAGGCTTAAGATATTTACACGTTTTGTTTTTATCACATAAAATACTTCTCTAAATGTCCCACAATTTGAATATAATGTGCTTGTATCATAAAAATGGCGGTTGCTAACAGGTGTCGATGAGGAATAACGTTAAACGTTAAATGATGATGGAAGAAACCTGAGGAGAAACAGATGAGTGACTCAAGATGGACAGACATGAACGCTAATAACAGAGTCTGAACAATCAGGGCGACATAACTAACATCAGATTGAAGACATTCATGAGGGGTGACATTATAATTCTCTCCGTATTGAAATCAATGTAACGTGTGGTGTGGAGCGCACCACCGTAATTGCGCGAGCACTGTGGCAACGCATCGGTGTGGCGTGACTAGTCTCGTCATTACGGTAAATCCGGGCTGCGGAGCCTGTGTGTCCGACAGAGCGGGAGTTGCACTGAGAGGCACTGCACCGAACAGGTAAAAAAAAAAGAAAAAAAAAAGACTTCTCTTCATTTCTCTAACAAGCGTGATATAGTACAAGCGAATGTGTGTGTGTGGATGACAGTGACTCGTCAAAAGCTTGGTGATACCGGCGGGTCGGAGGGGAGTGTTTCCACCCCGACAGCGAATGAGCATTTGAGCAGGCACTGAGGCTGAAATGATGAGGTGCCCCTCTCTGTGTGGATGGAGAAAGGACGCATTGTTCGTCTCCAGGAGATCTGGGTCTGGCTTCTCATGAGTCTCTGCTGTCTCATCTCTTGTCTCCAGCCAGGTTGGGTGAGCAGTGCTGCGGAATTTAAGTCTGACATGAAATCACGGCTGAGCAACAGATCAAGGAAGCACGTCTCGGAGATAGGTAAGAGTCGTCGATTGATGGGATGTAATCGGTTCCCATTAAATGCTTGTGTTGTTGGAACAGGATGGTGTCTGCATTGTAACGCTCCTACCTATTGCGGTCACTGCGGGGGAACCCGGCTTGCTGCGGTGGCAGTGATGTAGTGTGAATCCTATGAGGCATTATAGAAAGCTATAAGATGAGGTCACTGTGAGAAGATCATTGAGAAAACGCCCCTATAGAAATGTAATAGTGGTTTATGATGTGTGCTAAACTGCCTCCTGGGAGAGAGAGAGAGAGAGGGGGGTACAAATTCAGGTGCTGAGTCATATTGGCTGGCCCTTTCTGCTGATTGATCACCCAAATTAAAGCCCAATATGTGCACGCTTGTCTTCGTCTTCGCCAATCTACAGCTGATTTGATTCCATTTAAAAATCATGTGTAAAAGCTGTAGATCTGACCTCTCCCATTGAACCCCTTACTTCATCTGCAAATGCAGCTATTACACCTCAAACTGACTGGATATTACAAAGCAAGCCTAAACATGGTAGATGTCTCAAACACTTGTCAGCCTCAGTCTGGTCTCATTTACATACAGGAGCTGGCTATTGATTTCCTCTCTGTCGTGCCTGCACTCCAGCAGTGCGTGCAGATACATTTAAATGCCTGATGCATTCGAGATGAGGCAGCAGCTCGAAGTGATCGGGTTCACACTCCTGGAAGACCAGGCTGGCAGTCAATCGGTTTTCTACCGGTCCCCCTATAGGTTTGGTCAGTGGCTTCTGTAATCGTTTAAGCTGAGAATGGGATTCAGCTGTAAACTGGCACGATTCTCTGTCCTTCTAAGTGTATGGAAGGACAGAGGCTATGCAAACATTCTGGAGATTTGCCACACGCCAACATGGAAATGTACTGTGTCTTCTGCTTCACCCTCTTGCATAATTTCCCTGTGGTCTACAGTTTGGAATAGCTGTTGTTTGATTGCGTACGATTGTGTTTGTATGCCGTTTTACTGCTGAACACTTGCTATAGATTTTGTCCAAGTCTAAGTGACAAGGCAGGCGGGCTGAGTTGACCGATGGTGTTTGTGTTTGGGTAAAGGTTAAGAGGGGAAGTGGACCTCTGAGAGGAGATGTGCTGCCTAGTCTTTAGAATGACATGCCTGTTTTCTTGTTACTCGTTTCAAGCTGATTTAAAGAACTCATTTGATGGAAGATAAGTGAATATTTACATATTCATAATATTCATATTCACCATTTAACATGAGCAGAGACATCGTCTGAAAGTGCAGATGTCAAGGTGATGAATGGGGGGGTCTGAACCTGAGCTAATAAATCACATGTGTGGTCAATACAGGTGGTGTCAGTCAGATATCAGAGCGAGGAATCAGGTGAGTGCTAAAGAGAGAGTCTTTTTCATGGCTTTTCATTGCTCCCACTGTTGTGGCAATGCCAAATGAACTCGACTTGTACAATAAGGGTGTGGATGAATGCAGATGCAGTACAAAGAGTGCAGACTTGAGTCATTGTGACTTGGACTCACGTCAACTCAGGCTGCTGGTTTTAATGACTTGCAACTGTCAGTATTTCACTCGTGGGGACACAATGATATTAATTGAGAAGAAAAGAAGAACTGAGTAAGTTCTGATAAAGTTATTTGCTTTTTGTGTGATAACATCACACCAGTAATAATAATTCAATTTCATTCTGTTGTTATACTTTTCAAACAGGTTAGATAAATTGGCCTATAATGTCTCGATTAAGGGATGCACTGTAAGGATATTTTTTCAGCCACTGAATGAATTATTATTATGAATTATATGTTTCTCATTGCCGATACCGATAATTTCACATTTATGTATTTTAAAAAGGAGTTCATAACCTGTGGTTTAAGCAGACCTAAGGGTGAGAAAGGCTGAGATGTAGTTAACAAAGATAGATGATTTATTATTCCTTTGCTCTGGCTACATTTGTTGTGCTAAAACAGACTTTTCCCCCCGACTCTGAACCCTTGTGGAAGACGTTTTTCAGATTAGAATCGTGTTGTCTTCCTGGGAAACTGTAGGAAAAAGTCCACACCAGCGACAACGTTTCTGGTTCTTTAGTCTTCTTCTTCTTCTTCCCTTTCTTCTCCTTCTTTTTCTTCTTTCCTCTTCTTCTTCTTTATTCTTCTTTGTCGTCTTCTTTTGCTTCTGCTATTACTTCTCCTTTGTGACTATGACTTGCCCAAGACAAATTACTTGGGACTTGCTTGAGACTTGCAAATGACTTCAGTATATGTAGTTTTTCTTGGAATAAATTTAGAACAAGGTGAGTGTCTAACATAGCCTGGGGGTTTTGGTTTAAATAAGATAATTAAGCCAAGAATCAAGCCCTCGTTATGAGCCAGCACAGAACACTTAGAATAACCCAAAAATGAAAGAAAAACAGCAGACAGTCTCAAAACTGAAACTCTCCCCTGGGTTGTCACTGGCAAGAGGCATCTGGTAACAGTAATTGGGAAGAAGAATGAGAGAACCTGAAAGAGGAATATAATCAGGAAAACAGTCCTAAAAATGCTGTGCTGTTTAAACACAACTTGAAAACTGTTGTTTATTTGACTGATGACCAGTGAACGGAGTCTATCACTGAGGATTAAGTGTACTGCCAGTCTGGAGTCTGGAGGCAGCATTTTAGACCACCTGCAGGGGAAACTGGCTCGCTCCCACTGGAGCAGAGTTAGAAAAGGGCAGACAGAGATAAGGGTACAGACAGTTTCTAGATATCCACCTCAGACAATATGTATCAATGTGAAATGGGAACATTTGGTATTCAAAACAAGTTTACTTTAGTTGCTTTTAAAAGTCTTCAGGGAATTTATGGGTTGGATTGGAAGACAGTGAAAATAAAAAGAAGGTAAACATGTTTTCAGCTCCTGATAAGACTGTTTGGATCATTAGGTGAAACTGGGGATTTGTTGTCTTACCACATGTGGACTTGTGTTGCACATTAATGCTGTTTTTTGCCATGTCATTGCATCCCTTTCACAGCAGTTAGATGTGCTGTATGCGTAAAATCCAGCCCAGTCGTCAGGATAAAGTGTTGCAGGCTATTATTTTTGCAAACCAATGACACATTTACGTCTGTGTGTGTCAAAGGCCTACGTATTACATGACAATTTGACAAAAAGTGCTCACAGGGGGAAAAACAACACTGCTCACCTGGTATCAGAACTAGTTTAAGGGTCTGAGCTATAAAACATCAAACTAGAACAGAAAAAAGCATCCGCACACTCAGTCAGTCTTCTCACATTTGTAAAACCACTGGATATTTTTAAGAAGACCTCACAGTTTGTGTTTAGTTTTGAGCTAGCTTGTGGGTGCACCTAAAATATGTGCTGGTGCACCTAAATGAAACAGTGAAGCGCAATTGTGCGACCATTGTAAAATGTTAGTCTGGAGCCCTCTCTCTGGACATTTTCAGCAGAGTTTGTGGTGACCCAAACAGGTATTTTAAGCTAAAACATAATCTGTTCCTAACGCTAACCCTGAGGTTTTGTGCCTTTGTCTAACCAGATCATAAGCACAGCCTTGTTGCATCATATTCGACGAAATTAAAGATACGTTCATGTTTTTACTTATCTGTGGTTTGCATAAACATACAGTGCCAACATCTGTTCTGGTGAATGGGTTTAGGTTGGTAAAATCAAATGGTGAAGTACAACAACAACATTTCACGTATAGGAAGTGGAAACATTCAGTCAGTTGCTCGCTTTCATTGTCTTCATTACAGTGCTTTCAGCATGAACAGTTCAGGCGGGGGTGCCGCTTTAGGTAGCACTGCAGCAGGCCAATTCACACTTGTGTGGTGCCAGGTACTGTAGGTCAGCTTTACATAAGCCTTGTGTGTCAGTGAGCAGATCTTATCCTGATTCGTACAAAGATACTTAGTCAGCTGGGCACAAACTCACACACAAACAAACACACAAACAGACAGTTCTGACTTGTCACGATCGACGTAATGCTGCGTGTGTGTGTGAGACAGAATGAGGAAGAGGCTCTTTATGAAAGAAGAGAGACACTCGGTGGTAGCTCTGGCAGCAGCAGCACCAACACACTTAACGAGCATGTCAGCCAGTTGCTGCCAATCTTTCTTTCTCTCTGCCGAGGCAAAAGTAATCCAGGTTTTGTAGGAGATTAGCTTGATGGTCAGTATGCCTATGAAGCAGTGAGAAGACAATCCTATACTTACACTAACGCTCCACAAAGGATGCAACTAGCTATCATTTTCATCATTATAGTTTTCTTTTAGTGGTTTAATTGTTTGACAAGGCTCCAGACTAACTTTTTAAACTGGTTGCATTGGTTTGACAAACTGTTTCATTTAAGTGCACCAGCACTAAATTCATGTAGAAATTATTGAATGTCAAGTCAAGTATAGTTCTCAAGACACAAGTGATGATGACCACACCGGAATTTTTTACTCACTTATATCTTAACACTATATATTATGTAGCCAATATATGCTTAAGCTGTGTTAAAAAAAAAAAAAGTATGGCAACCCATGAGGGAAAATCCCCCATCTCCATGCAGTTGTGTTTACTTTGAGATTGGGGTGAGAGAGATGGAAAGCAAGGTCGGTGTACTGTGTTGTATTTTCACAAATTGGATGGTTCCTAAAGGAATTAATGTTGGGAAAGATTTGATCTATTTTACTCTGTGGTATTTTTCCAGGCCCAATATGATCGCTTCAAGAAATAATTGTCATGCCCATCTATCTCATGGATTGCTAATAGGGATGGATTCGATTATCAGATTGTGTTCTCTTTGTGCATTTAACAATAAAATAATCATTACTGAACAATCTTAATCTGCAAAATAACTAGTAACTGAAGTTATTGAATATATGCAGTGAAGAAAAAAACACCAGTTTGCCTCTATGTGCCAACGTGGAAATGTAAAGTAGCAGAAAATGGAAATACTTGATACCAATAGAATAACACATAATTTCACATTTTTGTATCTTTAAAAGAGTTTACTGATCTATAGTTATTAGACATTTGTTGGTAAGAAAGTTTCAGGTGTAGTGATCAAAGTTAGACGATTTGATATTTTATGGTTCCAATAAAATCTGCTAGTTTAAACTTGTAAATTTTTTCCCTCCTCTTGGACACTTGGGCTTTGCAAATTGCAGACCTGTCATGAACATTGCAATAGTCTTCTTCTTCTTCTTGCTCTGACTGCAAACTAGTTATTCTAAATTATTTTACTGCAAATGTACTGTATGTTCGATCCATATATTAGTTATTGGTCTCCAAGTTTCCTAATGATTGGCATCGGCCCTGACCCAAACAAGTCAGTTGATCTTTAGTTGCCAAACTTCAATTTGTCGAAAGGCCATAGACATTTAACTGCTTTTCAAAATTTCCCCAACTGAATATCTCCACTGTCAATTTCCATGTTTTAACTGCAACAATCAGATTTCAGTGCCTTTACAAGCATCTCACATCCACAGAATGGAAGGCTCACTGATTGCTCCATCATTAAAGAAAAGAAAGAGTGTAAGTCGTAACCCTAGCTAAGCATTAAAATGCTTATGGACTGCAGAACGCTGACCTCAGTTGTTGTGCACTTGACAGTCCTGTCAGGGAGCGGGCCAAGTTAAAGCTCAAGTCATTCCATTCTTGGCTGTGCTTCAGGAGAGGCTGACCTCGACTGACCTGTAGCTAAAGGATATCCACTTTGTCCACTGACAGATTTCTACCTGCAACAGTGATATTCCCATTTTTTAACTGTCATGTTGGGCCTCTGTTCTTCTCAGGTTTTTCTTTTTTTTAACCCCGAGGGACACTTTGGATCAAGCTAGCTGACCTTTAGTTTGGAGAGGCTGAGATCAGTGAAACCCACAAGAGTCCATCCGAACGCCCAGACTCTATCTGTCTTCCTGACAGCGCTGAGTTCAGGATGGATTTTAATATTTAATAACTTGAATACTTAATTCTTCTGTAGTTAAAGGCTGTTCCCAAAGATGCTGCTTTCTCCAAAAAATGCCCTCAGTTGCTCCACTGAACATGTCCATCTAATATAACAGTTCTGCAATAATTCGCAATCCTTTCTATGTGTAATGCAAATTTCAGGGCACATGTTTTGCTTCAGAACATGAAAATGTTGCTTTTAGAGATATTCTGTAAAATCTTTACTTATAATACAAAGTTTGCCAATATCACAAAGTCTGTCACGATGTGATTAGATCCAATTCAGGTTCCTGCATTCGATATGGGTCAATATCATACGCAAATTTAACACAATCTGTCACAGAAGAAGAAAGAGAAGCTGCCTCCAACGTTTTTTTTTAAACACCAAATAGAATTTTATCAAGGAACAAATATTTGTTTTGCTTCACAGACACATTTTAATTTTGATTTCCACACATCCACTTCCTTCAACCATGGTTACAGGCTTGGGATTTAAGAACGATTGGGAAGATGCAGGATTAATAAATCAGGAAATCAATATAGAAATGTAGCTAGACAGCTTTTCAAATCATTCATCTGAGGATATCCTATATTAGGCTGATAATGGAAATTCACCAGCATCTTGAGTGTTTTTATTAGTATTTGTGATCAGTGGATCGATAAACCCCCCAGTTGCAGGCTGACATAGATGACAACAGGACAGCTACCGTTGCTTGAGGTGTTTGGTGGATTGTCTCTTCCAAAGCACAAGAAGTTCCTTGAAAATCTTGAGACGGGGCTTGTTTGAGAAGCAAATTTCTGCTGCATGTCACACAAAGAAAGCAGCAGATGAATAAATAAACAGAAGACACAACTAGAGTTTTGAATGGGGGGTTTATTTTTGGCGGTCCATAGGACGCAACTATTTCTATAGAGCCACATTCTGTTCACCCAGCGGTACATGACCGAGCAGATAGAGAGCTGATAGAAAAACATGTGTGGGCTGAACCAGGAAAAACATAAGGGTGAGTCACAGCTCACCGTTGCCTCTCCTCTTCTCTAAGTATGTGTGTCTCACATCAGTGTGTGTTGGTGTGTGTGCACGCTGTCCATGTATCACTCAGTCTGTGTGGGAGTGCATGCTTGTGTGTGGGTATGAGTTACAGTATTATGTGCTTGTGTTAAAGGAAAAAAAAAATTCCCCCTCAGTGTCTTTCACTTTGATATCTTATGTGTGAATGTGTGATGTTTAGTTCATCTCAGGCTTTATTTTGTGACATAATGCTGTAAATTAGTTTCTTTCAGCCGGCGGAGTGGTTCCGTGCATTTTGCAGAATGTCTTATAACAAGTTTCAGAGAAGAGTGTGTGGGCACAGAGATACAGCTAAATGGCCTGTCAGTTAGAGAAACCTCGGGTATATGATTGTTTTGCTATAATGTACACATTATTGTGGTTGGACTGTAAATATCTCAATAGCATAACGACCATTGTGATCTTGTAAGTACAGCAGGGATTTTAATGGTGCACAGACGTCATGGTTCAGTTCATAGCCTGGTTTCGGAGTTGCTGTTCGTTGCCAGTTTGGTAGACTGGGAATTAAACTGATCCTGAAGGATGTGTTTCTTCTTATTTAGGTGATACCAATCAAATGTGAATTAGCATGTCTTTCCAATCACATAGCCTACATCCCCAACTGTCTTTCTGTAGCTGTTGTAGCTGACAGGGAACATCATTTTGGGCTAGCCTCTGCATTTGTTGCTAACGATCTACGGCTTAGTTTTCTTTCCGGTGCAGAACTCAGGCTTCTTTGGTTCCGCGTTAGGTGCTTTTTGAGCTTTGCGTGAATACACAAATACACAAATACACAAACCATTATACCCCTAGTACAGGAGGGGTGTAATGGTACATGCATTTGTCTCAATCTGTCACAATGAAGAAGAATATGAAGAATACATCTGTGCCAGTAAGTCACACCATGGCGAAAGTATAAATGTGCACCGTTAACCCGGCATAGAAATATGTCTTATGTTCACTGTTCACTGCCTCAGGCACTACAGGCTGTACCAGCTATCTCAGGGGGGACTAAATGACAGTAGGTGGAACAAACTCGGCATTGTCCTGCATGTCTTCCTAAATACACCGATATTAAAACACTTTTTTAGCAATTATGATGCAGAAAAATTTGCTTGGGGTAATTTATACTGACATGATTTTAGACTTGTGACTGGATGACACTTTTCTAACACCACATAATTAAAGGCCTGATATGATGCAGTATATTAGCAAACTGATACAGTACTGGTCCAACCCTCTGTGGTATCATTGAGTGTGTGAGCAGTTCAGGGACTGGGAATCACCTTGCTCATTATCAGAAAGCCAAAACCCCCGAGATGATCCAGAGACAACTGTCTTCCCACCCAGTGCCCCTCAAATTCCCACCACCCTCCGCCTCCATGAAATGAATATCAGCCATATATCACGAACATCCCCAAGCCCTCCCTACGTTTTCCTCTTTCATCTGTCCATCAGGAATTCTTCATGCATTGATGACAGGCATCTAAAGATGATAGGAAAGTACGGCTGCCACAGAGAGATCCTGCCTGTCAAAGTGCAGTAATCTATGTAAGAGGTAAATAGAGCTTCCCAAAATGTCTCAGTTATTAAATGTTATTTACGGTTTCATGGGCCATATTTTGTTCTTTGGTGTGTCAGAATCCACTTTCACGCTCTCATAATGTCACAAAGTATTGCTTCATAATGTATAGAGTCATTCTTTTTTTCGATCCCCTTCCTGTGAATAGAGAACAGTCGGTAACATACTGTACATTGGTTACATAAATCACTTGGTTTACAGCCTTCGTCAGGATAATTGCCTCTCACATCACTTATTGAAAGGCTTCAGTATTGCTACTCTGCCTCCCATCCTGCTCCTCTTAATGGTTTGTCTTGATGGAGCACAGAGGTTGATGGCGACGCCCCCCTAAGGTCTGCGGCACAGGCCCGACACAGGAGCTGCTGAATGACGATGCTGCAGAGGAATAAAATCCCCTCTTTTCTTTCTCGACTAAATGAGGAAACAGGAGCACTCAAGTGAACAGCATGTTGTGACCTTATCTCCACCTCCATTAACACTTGGATAATGGCGTCGTATTCCGAAAAATGCAAAAACCCATCAAGTCCAGGTATAGATGCCCCTAAGATATGTTAAAAGTCCATTTATTCATGCAAGGGAGAGTGAGAGCTGCGTTTAGTCGCATTAATAACAACAGGGGGTTAATGATATGTCACTATGCTCCAGATAAACAAGAAATATCAGGCTTCTTGTAGCCGAGCAACAAGTAAGATCAGGATTATATTTTCCATTGTAAGGGTGAATGTTACCTGAGGGAGTGATGTGTGTAGTCTGCATTTTCATCAAGGAGAGAAAGGATTTTTTTCTACTTGAGATATCATTTAACGTCAGTCACATCAAGTTAAATCAGTTTAAACAGCGATTATACAAGTGGACTAAGTGCTGAGTCACAGCTGATGCAAGATCTTTTGCTTCTCATCGCCTGGCACGCTGGCTTTTCCCGTTTCCCACCATATTGTCGAAAGTGTCACCAGACGCTTTGTAAAGCGTGTGATCTGCGGCTCTGAACTCGTCAGAGATCCGTGGGAATTCAGAGCGTAAAAAGCTTTACAAGTTAGACACGAGGAAGGGAGCATGAATGATTTCCTCATTTTGAAGTGTTGCGTTTAATGTGGTTTGATGTCGTCTTTGGGGAGGCAAGTCGTCCCTCGTTCTGTTACATAACAAACACTCGTGCCTACACGCATGCAGACCCACACACAGAACAAAAACAGAAATTGACACTGCATATGCTGGTAGTCAATTAGAACAGACAACCAGATGATGTATCCCTGTTTTATCTGGCTGTTTTCTGAAAGCTATTGAATGTTGTGCGACAGACCAATCCTATCAAATAGCTTCAGTGTGACTATCACCCAATCCGACTTAAAGCAGGATCCACACTGACATAAAAACCACAGAGCTTTAGTCTGAGATATCCACAAACACTGTACACTCTCACAGATACATTGCTGTGTGTGTAGTGTGTGCGTCCTTTACTAAAGCAACATGTTGGTTGTCTCCTTGGGGGGGGGGGGGAGAAGCTCTCTTCTTTTAGGCTTTTAATCTTTGACCATCTGCTCCGGCCAAACTCTATTTAGATCACGCACTACCTCACACAACATACTGCACCTGACACATGCTGAGTCTGTGGTTTATTTGTTCGTCATGGAGCTTTATATGTACAACTTTAATACTAGTCAAATCTTTTTAGTTACACGATGTATGGTGGATTTACTCAACTAAGCAAAACTGCATAGCTTTCACGCTCGTCCACTAACTTATGTGTTTACTTCTAAACAATAAGTTGGTAAAAACACCAAAAATGGTTGTAGTTTTGTATTAAAAAAGCGGGAAAAAAAATTATATTTGGCATTACACTGGAAGACTAGTTCTAATAGTGTTTTTGAACAAGAAAAGGACTACATCTCATATAAACATGACAATCTCCTTGAATTCCTAACTTCGATACCTAAGATATTTCAGTTCCTTGAAATATATTGAAATTCAATTGCATTTTTGTTACCAATGTACTTGTGTATTAATACTGCAGAAAAAGAGTATATAAACCGATTAAAATATTCAGAATGTTTTGACAACACTAGTTGTAGTGAAGGTTACACAAACCAACCACAGATAACATGAATGTTAAATAGTTGTTTGTTTGTGATTTGTCACACTCAAAAAGTAGGGGTTAGAAAAGTCAACAACGGTTAGGCAGTTCGGCCACATGATTCAAGACCTCCAAATTGACCAAGACCTCCAAATTGTTAAACAAACTCCTTCACATTCACCCTGACAGTGTGGGGGAAAAAATGGATTAGATAAGACCATGAATTATCAGCAAAATGATGAGTGAAGCTTCTGCCGTTGTCCCATATTGCCCAATGCTTCCTCCACCAGTCGTGGTCATTGTTTGTTATTTTGATAATGATGTGCACAACTTTGCTTGATCTGTTTGTAGATATGCTGCACAACAATTTGAACCTCAAATGAAGGTTATGGTTGTGTGAATCAGCCGTTAAATTAATTGTGCTGGAGTAATAAATGCAGCAAGGTCTCTCACCTTTTTGAGACTCCCGAATGGCAAATGTGCACAGTAAATATAAAATTTAATTAACGTTAAACCCGGAAGGTTCAGGGAGAGTTGCACAAAAAAAGCTTAAAAGACTTAATCATGAAATTGTGTTTAGGTAAAATACGTATAACCAAGATGAATGGCAGGGTCTCCATCTGCTTCTGCTGACTTTCCCCTTTCCATCGCCTATTTTTCATAATAAGAATCATACATACAAAAGAACCTGCACACAGAGCAGCACAAACAATAAAAAAGGTTATTAGATTACCAGGATTAGGAGCTAGTTTATATAAGATTAGGTGTAAGTGGGAACCTCCCTCCCTCAAGGAAATTTACAGGATTACACTAGTTTAACAGTGGATGGGATTACCGCACTGGAAGATCACACACACGCGCACGTGTGTGTGCGCGCACACACACACACACACACACACCACGCAATGGCCTATTACTGGAAGAATATCTTTAAGAGGGAATTTGGTGATTGGGGAAGAGATGGAAAGAGGTAGGAAAAAAAGTGGAGGTGGTTGTGTCTAAGCCCCTTTTTAGTCTAATTGTTCACTGACTAAATAGGTTTGGACTGCACTACAAGCCCAGTGACAAGTAACACAGATGTTGTAGTGATGGATGCCTTAACGAATCTACCTGCCAGCCTGTACTCAGGGGTTACTGACATGACTAGACCCAAGCACATCGAACATCCCCAGCCTAGACTAATCCTGACAGTGCAAAGCATTCACGGTAATTTCACCACATTTTCATCCTCGAGGACTTGAAAAAACAGGCCATTTAAGAGATAAAGTTATTTGTTCCGGAACAGTTTTCTTTGATCCAAGAAATGTTTTGCAATTAATGTTAATATCTAAGACAAAATGAGGCAGATTAATGCAACAGGATACAGGAAATAAGTCTTAACTCAAGTAAAATCCTAACAAGCTGAGCCCATTGGCAGATTGTTTAGAGCAAATGAGATTTCAAGGCTTACGTTCAAACAGACTTATTTTGTTTATCTCAAGAAGAATCCAACTGGATGGAAAGTTAATATCCACCCAGTGCTGGTTAATTTTGTTTTCTGCTTTAAATGTTGGCAGATACCCTTTTTCTTCACACTGTGCTACACTGCTAATGTAAAGCTTCACAACCTCTTTTAATATAAAAGGTTATTTTGAAACATTGTGTAAAACTGTGACCTCTCCTGCAGTGTCCATATTCAGATGACCAATACTTAACTCAGCTAGCCGAGATTAACCCTTGACTGTCCGGACTAACCCCCCACCAGCTTCCGTTCAGTATGACGAGGCCAGATTGCCGCCATTAAGCCCCAACACACTCTGAAACGCATACTAGTAGTCATAACCATTATGACACCAACACCATTATGTCAACAATAGGTCATTTTCACATGGCGTGAAAGTGGAAGTGAAACACTGGATAGAATCAAACAATAATGTTAGCTAGAAAGTGGTTAAATGCTAACGTTGGCATAGGTTTTCAAATATGTTGTTTTACCTTGAAACATGGCCCTATGTCCCTCCATTTTTTAAATTACCGACTCAGAAAGCGGTGAAATGACAAGAAATCGTCTATACAACTTGGAACGAAGCAACATAACATTATCCCCAAATTCAAGTTTGACGTCAGAGGAAAATGGCTGCCATGTGAATGTGATCTATTTCTGCTGTATTTGTATATGGAGCCTTGTTGCCATTAAGTCAAACCACCCACCCTCACACGAACACAGGCACGCACACACACACACACACACACACACACACACACACACACACACACACACACACACACACACACACACACACACACACAAACACACACATACACACAGTAAAGCTTCTTGACTGTCTCCAATCCATTAACACAATCCAATCCACGCCTTCCCTTTGATTTGCTCATTGCAGTCTTCTGTTGTGATGCGGTGCATGCTTTTATGTGCCTGTCTCTTGTTTCCAGCAGCAGGGGCTGGAGGGATGAAGGAATCCTGGAGGAGGCAGTGTTTGTGCCCCACCAGCTCTTTTCCTTATATATAGTCACTGCTCACAGACTAGGTCTGCATGATCACTCTCCCTCTTATTGTTTCCCTCTCTGTGTACAGTTCGTAAACGCCAAGTGTGTGTTTGCCCAGCCGTTGCATCAAGCGCCCCTTTTTGCTTCCATGGCAACCTGGTGCTAGTAATCCAGTTATGATGAGATAACATTAATAATAATTATTGCTTGCTGTTGTGTTGTTTAATTCATATGCAGAGAGAATGAAAGTTGAGTGACAGACATTTATTGAGTTTTTTTTTATTGACAGTGACTGTCAAAGTTAAGTTGTTTTTTTTATGGCTTTACTGGAAAAACAAGGTGGAAGCATGGGGCCAAATTAAGTAAACAGCAGTAATTATCTGAGCTCTGCAAGGCTCTCCCCCTGGGGTAGAGGTGGGAGAGCTGCACTTTGTGTTCACTTTATCTTTGATTTGGAAGGCAGCCATAAAACAATGAGCGTACAGTAGCTGTGCTATCCTTTATAACCATTTCCATTCATTCTGCTGCCACCAGGCAAAGCCTTTACTGTCCAAGCAGGTGGACCAAACACATAAAGGAAGTCCAATACGACTCCTTTATATACCGGTAACTGAATGTTGTGGATTGTATATTTAATTCATTTGATTGAACAGTGAGACACTTAAGGTGAAGACAACCTGTATAACCCAACAAACGTTCATCATGTGTGACATATTTTTAAATATTCATAGCATGTTTGTGGAACATTAAACTTAATCATTATGTTAAGTATCAGTATCACTTGTTTAATGCAATTTTTATAAAGAAAAAACACCAAACTATCAAACGTTAAAAATAAGAGGACTTCAAAAAATATATAATTCAAATAGTAAGTTCAAGTTTTATACCCAGAACTGATTTGGATCAATCAGTTTTGTGTAAAATTGAATGGAAACACATATCAGATTTTGTGCTTTTTATTTCTGACAAATTTTCAGTCATTATGATGTACTGTCTAAATTACCCTTTTAGCTTAGTTTGTACTGATTTTAGATATTTGAAGCATTTGAAGATATTCCAGAAATGCAGTACATTTCATATGATTGATTTTTGCGCAATATCAAAGATAGTATAAGGAAGGGCAAAATAACATATAACTAATGAAGTTTAAACTTTTTCTTCTTTACACAAAAGGATATAAAAATGTCAACAAAAACAACCAAAAAAGCTGCCAATAACCAAATTTGTTATTTTAATTATTTGTATTTGTCCAGAATTTTGCAATCGTTGCATCCCTTTTAAAAAAGAAATGCTAAAAGGCTAATTAGATTACCTGACAATACAAAGTACCCACATATTAAACAACAACAAACAAAGCTGATCTTCAGTCACAAACAAACCTACAGTGTTGTGTCATAATGAATTCGGTATTATTGACCTTATTGTCACAGGTCTTTGAGTGTCATAGCAGTTGCTATGCTACCTCCTCCTCCTCCTCCTCCGCCTCCTCCTCCTCTTCCGCTTGTTTCTCCTCATGCTCGTCCCTCCTCCATGTTTACTCTGTGATGATAAATGTGGCCGGAGTAAAGGAAAATTAAAACCAAGGTCAAGTTATTGTAGCCATCTGACGTTGGTCGTGTTAGTGCTAATTGGGTTATATTTCATGGTGCTGCACCATTTGTTGAAGTTACGCTTCGGTGTCTTTGGTCACTGCTTATTGATTATTTGAAGTTCAATAGAATTTGTTGGGTTGTAGATTCAGCTTGGCCCCAAAGGTTTTCAAGGTTAATTTAACTCATTACCTACATCAGTGTCCTCTATATAGATGTTCACATAGAATGAATTTGTAGTATCAGACACTGCCTAGTGCCAACTGAAGTCCAACCGAAATAATTGCATTTTTTGTCTACTTTCGAGATTTATATTTGATTATTTGGTTTCGTAGTCGTAACGTACACCATGCGTCACTTATCATCATTGTTTAGCCATTTGAAATGCTCTGTATTTATGTGTCCATGTTATATGAGTAATGAATTGCTTAAGCTAATGTTAAGGAATGTGGTTGCAGTCTCTAAATTGCTGTAATTATTTTCCTAGACACACACTGATGCAAAAACGTCAATATCATGACCACGAGGATTGATGAATAGATTTGTTTGAGAAATGTTGATATGAAGATATATTTTTGGTGAATTAATTGTCATATTTATCAGATAATAAAGATATCCTTAGAATAATCTATGAAGTAGTCCTTTGATGAATAGACAAATGAATAAAGAATCATTAGTCGATAAAGAGATTAGCGTTTAGCCCCATTCATGAGTCTTTGTTCCACTTTATCCCCACTAATTTAGTCCAGTGGCTTTAGAGCAGCTGGATTGTTTGCCAATGTGTCCCAGGAGGCTCGACTCCCCACATCCATTTGTCATCAGCAGCCTTTTTTTCTCCTTTTTAAAAAAAAAATATGAACCTTCACTGAGGCTGAATCAGCTAATGCTGTTATCAGTTGCCATGGAGACTGACCGAGTCGGGGTGTTGCTGTGGAAACTGAGTGGCTGCTCATCACCGCCCACAGCAACCCCTTCCTTCAGCCAACCTACACCTCACAAAAACACATTTGAACACACACACACACACACACACACACACACACAGACAGACACACATTAAACCGCAGTTAATATGTTTTTGATATATATGCATAGGAATGAATTATCTGTAAGCAACGGACAAGATTTTGAAATTGCTTTGGTTTCTATTTGTTGTCCAAGTAGTATGGTCCAATCACATTTGAGCGGGCTTTGGTTGCTTGCAAGTTAACAGTCGATGTTTGGAGCAAGACAGGCCGAACCTAAATTTGGTTCAACCGTTGCTTTTATGGACTACCGTTTTGAAAGCATGAAATTGGCTTTGACTGTCGCCATTTTGGTCTTTTGAGCTTGAAGTGACCACATTTGGACTAGAGAGTGGAGCCGGGGAGGGTACGCATTGCTATGCCTCTTTCCTGATTAGCAGTGACTGGGGTTGGGTCGCTTTGACAAATTTGACAAGCTTCTGACGTTTAACACAGCTGAGTTACGGACATGTGGTGCTGAAACTAGGGGTAGACCGATTATGGTCTGGTTGATTATTGGCGGCGATATTCACCATTTTTTCCATTAGCATTTTTTTGTTTTGATTGTCCACGAGAAAGAATAAGATTAAAATTCAGAACTACGGCTCTGATGCAGCATCCTGTCTGTCACCGCTGCGTGGTCTCCATGTCAACAGCACTATCTGATGTCCACTTTTTTGTAGTGGTTATAAACTATTAATGTAGTGTAGACTGGCTATTTGTAAAACAGTCCGGTCGTGGATGTCGTTTCTCAAATCCAATTCTATTCTCACATCTCAAGTTGCTAATCCGACTGTAAAATGATAATTGTTGCATGGAAGAGGAATATTTTTATCTGTGCACCTTTTTCCAATTGTTCCAAATGAGGAGCGAGCTTCTGCGGCAGAAGGCAGCCGCCCAGACAGAAGTGTCTTTTATTCTGAGCACTCTGCCTTTTGAAGAGCAGCAGGGCTGAGTACTTCGAGTCGAAAATCTCTCAACTTTTCAGAAAGGCACTGGTAATGTCACTGTCTCTCTTTTTCTTTTTCCTGGCCTAGGCGTCAATATTCACTGTTTTTTTGTCACCTATGGATCATGTCATGCAGCCACATCCTCCCCGCTCTGATGTATGATTTCAAATGAAAAACAAACCGTTAGTAATCTGCAAAGGTGTGCTGTTGATCACCCAGCAGTGCTTGTTGAGATATTGCACAGAGGAGACGCACGTGCAGCGTTTTTTCTCGTGCTTCATCTTAGTGCTTCTGAGCGCACAGCCAGTGCCAAAAAAAAAATGTTATGGAGAGGCGGGCCTGAAGTTTTTCCCTAAACATCTTTTGTCTGCTGCTGCACCTGAAAGCCTGAAACATTGGACGAGTTCCATTATTGCGTCAGGTATGGATACAACAGACATTGTGTATATTTATATTTACACAGACAGCTTGTTGTTTATGTAACAGCGAGGCCAAAAATTGAATTGTGACATGGAAGATGATTACCTGGTCAACATAACTGGATGTATTGTAAAACATCAGCAGCATGTAAGCTGTGTATTTAGCTGCAGTTTGGTCAAATTGAGTGTTTCATTGCACATTTTGGTATGTTTTTGCAGTGAATACCAGCCCCTGTTTGAATGAGTCATTTAGGATTAAGGCACCAATCCTCCCTCTCACACAGAAGGGAATCGGTAATCACCATGCTCTTTATAAATCCAATTAGCTGCACCTGTAGCATACAACCTCCAGGTGCCCCCATGGCCCTTTTCCTCCACAGGCACTTTAACATGTCAAAGCACAGGTGCGGCTAATAACATTAACGATGGCTTTATTGTGTCCAAGTGTCCCTGTCAGCTGTGACAGTGTGACAGTGAGCCTGCAAGGAAGAGGGTAATATTCGTTGATTGTCTCACATAGTCTGAGTTTCAGATGGGTTAAAGGGCTCAATCCTGTTACTTTAGCATTTTTCACCTCAGATGGAGTCTACAAGGACCAGAACTTGATATCAGTGGACATAGGCTATCACCCGAGGTTAGCACTGAGACGAAACCTGACCCACACACTTCAGCACGTCTTCCTGCCTTGCCTGCCCGCAGTTGTTTATTAATTCAACAGTAGTCGTGTTTCCTGCTGTGGCTCACTGTTTCACTGCTCCCCTGACAGTTGTCTCTGTGATAGTGATACACAGCAAAATACACACTCACACACTGCACACTGCCTGAGAGATCCATAGAAGAGGCTTTGCAGTGAGGCCCATATGGTGTTTAATACACTAAACACAATATTGGACCGCATTCAAGTGTGTTAGCACAGTTTCCTCAACAATGTTTGGGTGCTAAAATTATCTTGATTGCAATATATGTAGGCCAGAGGATAGAAATTATATTAAGGCTGTGACCACGCAGGAGTAGGAGGCACTGTTTTTCATGTCTTGCATGCCTTTTATGCACATCTCACATTCTGTATGCCTTTTTTATTAACCTTGAACTGGATGTGTGTTAACATCAAGGAATGCATGTTAACACAGTAATTAGAGGTGGGTTAAAACATTGATTCACATGAGAATTTCTGTTCTTATCTGCTCTGATTCACAATTGATTCAGAAATGTCAAATAGCAATTTTCTAAATGTAATAACCCCGACAGGCGGTGGAATGAAACAGCAGAACTTCATCCTCATAAAAAGCATCAACGGAAAGCATTACTTTTATTTGCCTTGTGAGAGATTAGGCCTTTATTGTGCATTTTCACATGCAAAATGTGCAAGTGCAAACACGACATCATTGAAAAACCTAAACTCTGTGAAAGGAAATAACTCAATACTCAGTCAGTTCCCAGTCTGTTTTACCTAAAAAAAACCTGCCTCCTGCTCGGCGTCTTCTACAATGATGGCCTTCTCAGGAACAAATGCTATAGCAGAGATCAAATCTGAATCGGACACCCTCGGTATCAAATGTAATTGTAAGGTTACATTATAGCATGCTACGGGCTGCGGGATGAACTTAATGTAATGTGCTAACGTTAGAAATCAGCTGGACAAGCCATAACTAGTGTCACCTGCTGCTGAACACAGATGATTATTTGGTGGTTGGAACTGTTTTTTAAAATACAACTTTGATTGTACTTCTACATACTTATTCACCAAGACAAAATGTCTCAAGATGCCACTGCACATTCACTTGACAGTGCTAGTCCATTGTCCAAAATAAGCCATCCAATCTTCAGTAATTAACACAAAGTAACCATTAGTGCTCTTGAAAACGCATGTGGCTCATTTTATGAGAAATAAACAATATGATCCAGAGATTTTTCTCAGAGTTTACAGTCGAACAACAGCATGCGATCACAACCACAAGCTCTCCGTATGTGTCTGCTGCTGAGTGTTTGTGCGTTTATGTTTGCGGGCACTGTAGGTATGTGTGTGCCGGTGTGTGCTGAAGTGTTCATGAGCACGCTGGTAACAACATGAGTGGTGCTGTTTATACTGCAGCCCACGCAAAACCCATAAAGAAGCTGTGAAAACGCTTCCTCTGTTGTACAGAGCTCCGCCATCTGAAGCTGTACGATGTCTGACGCCGACGGGGCAAGCTTTTTATTTGACGATACACATGGTGGGCCCTTTTTCACTGTGGCTGTTGAGGAATGCTGCTGAAACAGAGGGAGAAAAGACTAGAGAAAATGAGGCAGCGATAACAGAGGACGAGAAAAAAAAAATCTAATTTTTGCAAGGTCATTTATTCTTTAAAGTGTGAGAAGCATATGTTATTACTTTTACTATTTTCCTCTTCTTTTTAAAAATGCATTAAACAGGAAGGGGGAAGGGGAAATTCACTTCTATAATTTGGAGTAAGAAAGGTTGTTTTTTCACTCTATTTCTCTCCTTCCTCATCCCCTAGTTGATTTCTCTCCCTCTGTTTTCATTTGCGAATGGAAATTAGGGGTTATTTTGGTCGGCTGTGGAGGAAAAACACTTGCATGAAAGAGCCACAGTGCTTCAGCAGGATGTTTTATCCCCCCTAAATCATACACATTCACACATTATGCATTGTGGATACAGTATTTACTGTGATAACACGATCCAGGTAGTGTTTCGCTGCTTTGTAGCAAAAACAGGAGAAAGACAAGTGTTCTTTTGAATGGTGGTGGTCTGTATTTAACTTCCACCAAGCTACTTTAAATTTGTGAAGTCCCTCGCTCTGTATCCACGACGCTTTTTCTGGTTTAATTCTTCTTATTGGATTCCAAGGTTGTGCCTCAATGTTGAAAGCTACAGAAGGCAGCAAAGTAATCAGAAATGTCCGTCATTGAAAAGGAATAGAAGAAGTGTTGAATTACAGCAGTGGATGGTATTCAGTATATCAACAAGAATACTGGCTCGTTTGGGTTTGATACTGAACAACTGGTTGGATAATGACACCCAGATATGAGCTCTTGTCTTGTAAAGGCGGCTGCTGAACTATTTTATTTTTATTGAAAAATGAAAGAACACAACAATTGAAAAGTTTCACTTCATTTGACCACTTTATTAGATAAGAGTTAATGTTGTCTTTTCCTGGTTTTAATTGCTGATTTACAGTAAAGTGATGTTATTTTCTGAACTTTCTACTTGTTCTAATACTTACCTTTTCCCACTGAGTCATTACAATTGCTGATGTCACATTGCTGATAATTCATTTGCAAAAATATAATTGTCATCCCTACACTATTTATATTGAGGTGAAAAATACTGTGGTGTTTGATTTTGTCGCCGAGTCCGAGCATTTATGAAGTTCTTTTGAGTTCTTTTGAGGAGATTTCAAAATGTTAAGATACATAATATGTTTGTGATATTATTTTAAAGCCATTTTCAGAAGCCCTACTTGACAAATAAGAGTCTTGACCACAACGTAATAACATGCCAGAGTTAGGGTTAGGTTTGCTGTAGCTGATTAACAAGTTAACAAATGCTCCTTTTGTTCCAAAAACATGATGACGTTGACAGTAAGCAGTCAATTTTAATGTTGGCCTTTTGTGTGCTCCATCTAAATAGTCCAAGGCAGTATCTTCCAAAACCCCACCCAGCTGAGGGGCGACTGATGTGGGTTCAGTACCAGCCGCAGAGGCCTGGGAGGATCCTACCAGCTTGGCTGCTGGTGCCTCACTTTTTCCGACATCCCAACAGTCGCATAGAAACACACAGGCAGACACAGTGTAGAACAGAGGGAATGAAAGAAACACTGAGGCATAAATATGGCTGCAGTTCAGGGAATATTCATGCAAGAATACATGACAAATCAAGACGTTTACAAACAGCAGTTTTGGTATTTTAATCATTACTTTGCGGCTTACTAAAACACAAAGGAGCAAACACCAGACTGGAGAGAGATAGCCCAGTTAAAGGAGGAATTGTCTGCAAAATCTCACGTAAATAGAAGCAAACCAGAAATAACACATTTCTGGGTCTTTATCGGAAATAAACACTACCACCACCACTTTACAACGTGACCAGTCACATTCAAGTTGTAGATTGAATTTTCTATTGACCAATATGTGAAGGTATCAAACCTGAAGATGTGCACATATCCAACACTGTGATGGAAGACATGAAGCTTCACTCCTCCTTGTACACTTTCTCTCCCTTTATTTATGTCTTGATCTAAAATTGGTGCTGTGAAGATGTGTTTAACACTTGTGGAATTTCCTGTCTTCTTGAGAAACCGTAGGACAGAGGAAAAAGACGAGAGCTTGCCCTGATACCTCATTTACTGAGCCATTATTTTTTCTCTATATATTATAGTGTAAATCATTTATATATGAATCAAACATATTCACCGTGTCAAAGTGGCCCATATCCTTATTTTACTCTAAGGTAAATTCAAGCTCAACATCTTACTTATCTTTACACTTCTGTCGTTCTTGACAGTATTGATAGTGAGGATCACGAGCGAAACAAAAACATTACTTACTGCCATCCGTTCTTTATAACACCATGTCTTAGTAAAGACTAAATTCTATGATTGGGTCTGTCGCTTTCACAGCTTTTAAAATGTTGCATCATACCTACAGTAGCGAAGTGCTCACTGAGGTAAATGTTTCTGTCCCTTCTTTGCTTTGAGTTGCTCTGATAAATTTCCCTAAATGACTCCTTGCTCAACCTTTTTGGGCTATGTTAGGAGCTCTCTAAGAATAATCTCTCCCGGTCTTTTTCCACACCCCACTTACTCGCCTGCTTTCTTTGTCCTGCTGCCTCCTGGTGTGTATATCCTGTTGGCATAATGAGCTTGTGCTGCTTTTCTTGGAGGGCAGAGTCTATTCTGTTTACCCTTTTGTGCTATTTCTATTCTATCAAAACACAGGTAGGGACAGAACTACTCTTTGTGCTATGTTGTGAGTGTTCCCTTTTAAAAACCGAGGCAGGATGATTGAGGGGAATACAGTTAAAATTGGGCAAAAATATATCAACAGTTCCTGTAAAATGACATAAAATTGTTTGTCTAAATATAGCTTGGCATCAGTCGAATATGAATATCCACGCGCCAAAACAATACTTTTGTCAGTTAAATATTGTGAGAAGGATAAATATGTTTTTTTTTACAGGTCTGCCTTTTTTTTTGCATAAACTCTGCAGCTAAGTGCCCTTGGGACCAAACTCATTTATTATTCCTGTGGATGTCGATGTCCTCTGATGATAGTGGATAATTTAATTTCCGAATCTCATTCTGGGAATTTTGCAGACGCAAACATAAACTGGATCAAGTTTTCATATGTCTGTCTTCCCTCTTTCTGTTTTTTTTTTTGATGAAACTGCTTAAATCTAATCTCATCACATCAGAGTTTAAGTCCTTTTTCAATGAATAAACTTGTCCCAAGTAGACGATAATGTTATGAGTCACAATGGCCTCTGGGTTGAAAGGTGCCTGTCATTGACTCAGTTGCGACACAATATCAAACCTGACGTTTGGCAGTTACTGTCTCACAAGTTGGACCTCAAATCTATCACAAATTAAGTGTGACTCTCTCAGCTTTGGCATGACGGTGAATAATCAACCTGCTCTGTTTAATCTGCATACAAATAGCACAACTTTCAAATTGTGTAGCGCATACGCCAAAGTCTGTTAACTTCTGAGGCATGCAGATACACAGTCAGCTGACCTTCATTGCCATGCAAAGTTAACCTTTGTCATCATGGTAACAAAAATTAGTTTGGTAATTGTTGTGAAAGGGTCACATTTTGGCTTGATTCAGGCAACAAAACTTCCTTGTCAGGTTTAGGCAAAAGTCATGGTTGGTTAAAAATAATTACTTAAAGCCCCTGTACGGAGTTTTCATTTAGTGTTAATTTTGGCGGCCCCGGTGGACGAAAGCGGTGGTGTTTTGCCGGAATGAAGACTGCATTTCCCATTAGCCCTAGCGCCCACTGTCGTGAAGACGTTTGCCAGGCCGGCGCATGTAGATTTGTTTTGGAAACGTCGGAAAGAAGACGGGACTTGCTATGAAGACTTTTTTTTTCTTTATGTTGCTGTTGTCACTGTGTGTAATGCTGCTGTTGCACTGCAATTTCCCAGCTATATATATATTACCCACGGTGCTACAGAGCTAGCGTTACAGCAAAGTCACAGTGATTGTGATGGATGTTTTGTTCTAAGTGAGAAACTGAATCATTTGTAATGACAGAGGATATTACCGATGCATCGTTGCAGGTCGGCTGGGCTGGGGCATACACGCAGCTGAAATGGATGCGTGATCTAAGACGTTTGTTGTTTTTACGAGTGTTGTATCTAGAGCTAATCTAGTGGTAACGTTAGCCAGCTTTGTTGTAACAACATACATTCATGTATTGCTGTAAACTACATCCTGCATTACATTTCATGAATGAAATAAAATGTACATACCTGTCTAGGAGGAATCGGGCAAATTCTGGATCCGACTTGAATCCCTTCAAGCCCCACAACTCTCTCCATCTCTCGAAGGAATCGCCTATGTTTATCTGTGTTGTAGCCCTCGCTCGACCGGATTCCCTCTTGGCCTTTCATTGGTCTTCAGTTCAAATTCTTTTTCTCTTCTTTGTCTCATTATCAGCCATGACATAAGTTTTAGCTCGGTTAGCACTGGCTAGAGTAGCAACAAAACAGCTATGCCGTATCTTCCCATATCTATGGTCCTGAGTGTCGTCAGTTCTGGTCTGACTGCCGTAAATTGTTTTGTCATTGGTCCGACCCGACCAATGCCTTTCAGAGGTATAGAATTTGATGACTTAGAAATAGTGTATCTTCACACTGATGGGCTCATTTGCTGTTGTAGGTAACAGAGACACATCAGCAGAAACCAGAGACTTTTGCATATCCAGTTAAAAAGTCCGTACAGGGGCTTCAATTATGTTACATACATGAAGTTAAATACATTATGTTAATTACCTTGCGGACGCAATTTAAATCAAGTCAACATTGAGTACTGGTTTCTCAGAGGACAGCCTCTCACATGTTCTACATGTGATATTTGTTTTCCAAAGAACGTAAGGGGAAGATTGGCGTACCAACTGCATGTAAAATTGAACTTTGGTGCATGCACCGCACATACTTGGAAGTCTAAAATGTTGTTTGTACGCAGATTGGCGTGACTTGGCTGGAATTGTGGTTATTTCACAGCTGGGAGATCCCTAAGAGGTCAGAATCAGTGAAATATGCGAATCCTGTCCAGAAACTTAGAAAGACTGGAAATTGTTTTTTTTAATGGAGGAAGAGCAGTGACCGACTTATGCCCCCCTTTGGTACCTCTGCATTAAAACCAGACTATGAGTACAACAACAGATTCAATGTCAACAATGGGATTATTGTCATAAACAATATAATTTGGGAATTCTTCAATTTTAACTTTGATTCATAACGAGTCATTTAATCATGGTTTTTACCTGTGATGACTTTCTAACTAGCATCATTTTTTTATTCAACCCATTTCGCTCCACACTTGGTCATAGCGTGGAACTTTCTTTAGCATTCGACAACGTTAGATAATTACACGAACAGGCATCTACTTTTGCTTGTGCTCACGTCTGCTATTGGGTCTTAAAAGAAGTGATACCAGAATACAACAAGGATTAGGATTTCCTCCATTTTTTTCTGCTGTTTGGTTCAGTTCTGTCAAGAAAAGAGCTACACTGCAATGTTCAAGAAGCAGTGATTGCAAAAACAGTTGTACATGTGTTGTAATATCACCACACATTAAAAACCTATATTGGAAATATAACAGATGTATGTGGTTAAAAAGGAAATCTCTTTAAAAGCGGTCTGTTTGTATACTTTGAAATGAATTTATAGATGTATCCATGCTTGTGTCATCGTAGCAGGACTGCAGATCCAGTGTCACCTGGTTGCATTTATTCTTTCCATACAGCACAGCAGGTAATTTCTTTGACACAATGACCGGGTCCAGGGGTTAATCATGAGCTGTGTCATGTGTGGTATCCAGCTTCTTTGTCAAACACCATTTAATCAGATCAGGAATAGTTCTTGTTAATAACAGCAGGGCAGGAAGGAAGCTGAGCAGGACGGCCTGCTGAGGTCTCTGATGAGGTGGAAGCTTCTATTTATCAGGAGAAAACTGTAAAAGGCAACCAAGATAGTATATACACATACAAAACTGTTACTTTTATGGATATACTTCAAACTATTCTGTCTCACAAAGAACATAGTGTTAAATTGATAAATTGACAAGCTTGTGTTGATACCTCTCCTTCTCAAAGCAGCAGAAAATCTCTGGCATGGATGTCACTCTTGAGGAGAATTTTTGCTTGTTGGAACCCCTTCACATGAAGGGTAAAAGGTTACTGATTTCAAGACATTTTAAAACATGACTGTTACTCAGACAGACATTGTGCGATAATGATGCAAAGCCCCAGGAACTGCTGTGTTCCTGAGAAGCTATCTTCATTTTGATCAGATACACACTGACATCAGTCTGATGAAGGTGTGAAACAAGCACTTACACTGATTAAATGACTGTTGACTGTCTCTTACGTACTCAAAATTACAAAGACAGGTAATAACAAAGATGTCAAATCATGTTGTGTGTTGAGTGACATCTTAAAATGTCTCTGCTTTGAGCTGGTCTGGCAAAAATCCTCAGTTTCTCCAGCGTTACAGCTGTCAACATCAGCAGTGTAATGGCTGGACTTTAGCTGGCTTCATGCGACCCAAAGAGTCTTTGTGTTTTTTTTTGGGTCTTTTTTTGTTGGCTCCCCTCTGCAGCATTTCCACTCCTATTGTCCTTTCTCTTCAGGGGTACAAGATTCAGTCTAATGGGACAAGAAGACGACATGTGTTCAGACTGAAAATAGAACAAGGGCGAAAAAAAAGAAAACACGAGGGGCTGTGTTTGTGTGGGCATGTTGCGACAGATACCAGTGGGAAGACAAAGCAGGAAGTCCAGTTTGAAGACCCAGTGTAAACTGCATTTTCTGTTCCTCTCAGGCAGGATTTTACATCTCAGCAAAGAATGAATTATTTTCTCCTCAGTCTTGATTCCAACTAGCAGTGTAGTTACTTACATCCAAGGCATTATAAATGGCTTTTGATCTGAAGATGCGGAGTCTTACCAAATGATGTTGAAAAAGTCGAGTGACCCTGCATCTTTTTTTTTTGAGGCCCTCATTAGACACAACCATGCTGCACCAATGAAGTGGTCTGAGTGAAATAAATACAATTAATTTCTTGTCTGCAGGAGGCCTTATAGTTGTGTTGGGAATGGCTCTTTAAAAACATCTGGATACTCTCAACAGTTGCATACCATCAGAGCATCCACTTCTACTGAGTTCTTTAGTCTGCATGAGCTGGAATAAGCAGAAAATGTGCCCGTCTGTGTATGTTTGTGTGCTGCATGTGTATATTTGAGTATTTTGTGTGCATGTGGTTTGTGGAGGTCTTAACTTTGCACAATGAAGAGGGCCGAGGCCATTGCTTGAAATAGTGATTGTCAACTAGTAGCCCTAAGTTACTTGGTAAGACCAACTTTAATTAATCAGAACTCAGAAGAACCCGTCCACTGAAAACTTGATATTCAAACACCCAAACAGTCTTTTTTAACAATCAGCGATACTGTACTGTTTCATTGCATTAAATGTCGTTATTATCAATGGTAATAATAATAATAATTGTGCAATATCCTATTTAGTGATACTGTGAAACGATTATACTTTCTGAGGTGGTTATCGTACAATCAAAACCTCATACCGTTGCAGCCCTCATGAACTCATTATATAATATCTTCAGAGACAAATGCAAATGCACAAAAAGTTTTAAATCAGCTAATCTGTAAAGAAAGCACACTTCAGTCTTCTAGACCTTGAAGGGCACCTTCACTTCATTTGCATGTTACAGCACTTTGTGTATCAGCAGTGTGCACCAGCCAGCAGGGACTCGTGAGCTGAGGCAGTGAGTTACAACTATAGAGTCACACTTAAGTCTTGTTTAGAAAAGTTAATGCCAGAGGGCTGGTCTGGAGTTGGAGCTTTAGGAATAGGAGTCCTGACGCTGTCCTGGTCATGGAGGAGGACACAAACTTTTTCTCCTCTCACAGATAAATTGGAATTCATGTAGGACTTTTTTTTGTCTTTCTTTTTCTGCCTGTAGAAATGTTTCCTGGTGGAGGTGCGGCAGGAGTAATGGGTCCCAGGCTTTCTGCTGAATGTTCAGTCATTCTGTCCATGTTCACACTGTGCCAGTCTGAACACAGCTCTTGTTCTCTGCCCAGCACTTTGGAACTGACTTGTGCCTTCTCTTCTCTGTTTCGTTATATTCATAGAGAGAATATCATGACAGAGCAGAGTTCAGTTCAGCTATTGGATGGCATCTTCACCAATTTCTTCTATTTACTGGACGTTGACTGCTGATGGACTCTGGATGAACCAGGAATGAGAATCAGTGAATTCTATGGCACAAACACATGATTGAAATAGCATGCATCTGACAATGGGGCATGTATTTTTCTTTTTGATTATGAAGGAGGGACAAGAGTTCAGGTTCAGGTTCCTACGGCTGAAATAATGAGATTGCTCTTCGTCTGTTGTGTCCCTGCTCACAAGCTTTGTGCTGTGACATTCAAGGGAATTGAAGATCCGGTTTATTCGGAGGTCAGTGTTCTCTGAATTTTTGGAATGAATAAGTAGTTTAGGCCGAATGTTCTGCTTTTAGGTGAGGAGGATTTTTTTGTTTGATAAATACAGAACATTATTACTGATTTTTTTCTTCAGTTTCTTTACCTTGCCTTCCGAATATTAGAAATATATTATCCATGTTTCACTGCATCTACTGAATAATGCCTGACTCTAAACTATTGTACAGTAAGAGCATGCAGTGTTTTAGTGTCTTCAGTTATCCCTCATCTAAGATTCAGCTTTTTTCAAATCTAATATTTGTTGTTCTTTATTATTTAAAGACACACTATATAGTTTTGGAAAAGAAATTAAAACTCAGAATTTTGCAATATTAATGAGGTAATAATACAAACTGATAGATATATATTTTCTTCTATAATTGAATAAACAAGCTGTTGTCAGGGGAAAATGAGGTCCCAGAGTACAGTATTATAATTTTTCCGTTTGTTTTTTCAGTTTATTTAGCCATAAAAAACTGTCACTGAAGATTTTTCTCTTCTGATTCAATTTGGTCCCAAAAACTACGCAGTGCACCTTTAACAAGGCATTAATCAACATAAGAACACACAGCCTTCAAATGCCAAATCCATGGTTCACCTGAGTGGTAGATTTTGGATGCCTTCAAGATCGATCATGATCTGAAATTGTCAGATCGCCCACCTCCAGAAACAAGTCGTGCTGCCTTCCCTTTAGTGGACATCCCCCATCTTGGTTTCTGTTACTTTTTGAATTTTAGATGTTTTTTTGTTTTTTTTTCACAGTTTATCAAAGTTTAGTTGTGTTTATTGTGTCAGTGCACTTGAAGTTCATAGTTTTGTTTCATTTTGAAAAGTCATTCCTCAATTATGTATGTTTTGTCACAAGTGTTTGATAAAGACTTTTGAGGGATCATTACAAAAAACATGTATGTATGAACATATTCTGTGCGTATAAGAATATTGCCTGGATGTTTTTATACTACCTAACGTTGATACCAACATCGACCCCAAAAATCCAGTATTGTTTGGACTCTATTCTGTGTAAAGTTCTGCAGCCAAAGAAATCGGCAAGTCGATAGACAAAATCAGATGCAACTCCAGGGTTATTATAGCGGTAACTCATAATCAGTGTTTAGGGAGAAACCCTACAACATGGGATTGATGCAGCTCCTCAACGAGTTTGATCATTGGTTTGGTTGTTGGTGTATGGGTAGATTCAGCTCAGAGTGCCCTTGTGTCTCAGAAATAAAAAACAAAACAAAAACCCCTTTGCTGTCCAAATTGATCATAGGAATGGATTAAGTATTGGACATGTTTTGCTGCTAAGTATTATAACATGCATGATTTATGTAGTGTATTAAGAGTTCACTGCCACTTAGGTTGACATGAACTCAATGACCTCTTGCTCAAATCCCCCCAGTGGCCCCACAGTGTCCCCACAGGCAGTATGTTTGGGAACTGGGACCAATTAGCCTGTGCCTGCTCTTGTGTGCAACTGTGTATCTGTGTATTTTGTCCAGGCTTTCATGAAGCTTGCAACTGTGTGTTTGTGAGAGAGGAGGAGAGGAGACACGTCTGAGTCTTTGTGGCTGCTGTCGAATGAACGTCGCACACTCACGCGGCCACTGATAAGCTCTCCCTTTCTCGCCGTCACTTTATCTCCTCCTCTCTTTTCTCTCATGTGTGCTCTGCTATTCCCAGCTAGGTGATAGCACCGGGCTCCCCTTTCAGATCCACAACTGATTGGCCACCACTATCAGTCATACTCTCCCACCTCAGACGCTTCTTACTACTTTCTCACCTCTGCCTCCACCTCTTCCTTTCCATCTGTCCCAAAGATATACTGCCGTGGTGTGTTTGTGTGTGTGTGTGTGTGTTAGTGTTAACCACGGTGCCACCTGCCACTGCACTCCCAAAGTACTGGCAGCCAAATCTAATCTCTCTCCCCTCCCTCTCTCTCTCTCCCCCTTATCCTCCCTCACCCTTTCAGGTCTCGGATGTTATCCCTTCTTGTGAGCTTCGGACAACATCCCATCTAGCCAGGTGAGTCTCTCAGTATCTCCTCCCTTCTCTCTCTTTGTTTGTCGTTTCACCCTCTCGTCTCTCCCTCTCCCTCCCTCCCTCCCTCTCTCTTCGCTGCTTATGGATGTGTGCGCTGCTGCAAAGATGCTGCGTCACTGTGCCAGTTTCATATAGACTGTTGTGATTTTTACTGTAGGACGGAAGTGGCAGATGCTTTTCTCGATGTTCCCACCTGATCTCTGTTTCTGTCTGTTATCTTGTCATATTGGGGAAGGTGTGTGTGTGTGAATGTGTCATATGTTTTTTCTCAGGTTATCTTAATCGTCATCCAAGACCCCAGAACATATAGAGCTGCATACATTCCTATCTTACATCGCTTCGGCCGTTTTTTTTCTTTTAGTGTACATGGCCGTATCTGTCATTTGTGTCTGTGTCTGTGTCGACATGTCTAGACACTCCCAGGCAGTCATTCTGTCTGGCAGTTTCACTTTCACACAGTTCAGGTGGGCACACTGGAAAGACACACTATCCCCACTAATTGAGACACTGTAGACTCACTCTGTTTGTCCAAATGAATTTCTCGTGTCGAGTCTGGTCAACTCTCGCCGATTGGAAGTGACAGATTAAAAGGGTGAAGTACAAATTATCCAGAAGCCCATCCGGAGAAAGGTAGACTCACCGTCGTCAGAGCCTTTTGCCTTTGATCCCTTTGGTTAAAGCAGCACAGTCAAGCTGGGTTGGTGGATAACAGGAGTAAGAAATGTGTAGTTTACTGACATTACCTCAGATATTTAAGGTCACAATAATCTTAAAATTCGTTAAAGTTAAAATAGAACAGTTTCAAAAGAGACAAGACAATATAAGTAGCAGTGCAGTACAAGATATTGATCCAAGCCATTTCTTCAATGAAAGGCAGTGGCAAACAAAAAGGTCTCCAGCCTTGATTTAAAAGAGATGAGAGTTGGAGTGGACCTGCAGTTTCCTGGGAGTTTGTTTCAGTTATTTGGTCCGTAATAATTGAACGCTGCTTCCCCATATTTAGTTTTAAGGTGATTAAGCTAGCAATATAGCTGTTTTTGTTTTTCATTGGCCTGCTGTGTGTGTAAGTCTGGTTATGCTAATTAGTGATGTTTTCACACTTTAGCTAGTTCGACATAAAGCCCATTGTGTTGATTGAATTAAAACTGAATAATAAGTGCGGGCTTGTTGCTGCTAAGTTTGGGTCATGGTTGATTTAAATGAGCATAAAGCAATATTTTTGATATCAATTACTCCCTTATGTCAAAGTCAGAAAATCAAGACTTAGTCTCACAACTCTCGGGATGACAAGTAAAAGAAATAAATGTTGGCTTAAATCAAAAACTATGTTAAGATGGACAGTTCATAAATCCTGCCCGCTCCGTGTGAGCAGATGGGACATGGTCCGCGCTAATATGGTTACTGTAATTTGTAGCTCATTCTTGATGTACCACCCTAGCCCTAGCCCTAACCCATACAATGATGAATTTCCAAAAGTTGTTTTAAAGTTATTTGATTGTATAAAAAGAGGCTATAGTGTCATGAATGACATCTCAACCTATCCCACGATGGCGCTTAGTCGATTTATTGGCAGATCTCAATGCTGTGGCTCTACACCTTGATAACTACTGCCTCAAATCTTTCAAGGAGATTTCAAAATATCAAGATTTATATGGTGTAATCGCAATTTTGACTTGCTTTAGGTTTTCATTAGAGGAAGTAGAGATGAAAGGCCTTACACACACGCACGCACGCACGCACGCACGCACGCACGCACACACACACACACACACACACACACACACACACACACTTTGGCCACCTCACAACAACATTGTCAATATAAAAACAGCCCTCTGTGCAGAAATGTTAGGAATCCCTGCTCTAAGCAGCTTCCTCATCACTGACGGCACATCAGTGAGGCTTCCCTCTATTTTACCTCTTAGATGGTCCTGACTGACAACAGGTGACGGTCTTCACTGGCAGTTTCTCGTACAGCTGTCTCTCAGATTTTCATAACACTACAATAAATATTGGCTATTCAGCTCCTTTCTATTCTTTAGTGCCCTCTATCAGCTCTTTTGCTCTTGCTCCCTCCATTTTAAAAGCACAAACACTGACATTCAGTGTGACCTGGCGGTGCACCGTTTGTCAGTTTTCGACAACAACGTGCACATTCAAACACAATGAAAGCATCTGATGTGAAAACATGTTAGCCTTCCCTCCGTCTCTCTCCCCTGCAGTCTTCGTGAGGGAAAACGTTAGTGGCATTTCCCAGCAGGTCTGTTTGACCTTCTTCTGTTTGTGTAGCCTCTATTTTTTCCCCTCTCCTCCTCACACACTCGATCACACCAGAAAGGCAGGTGGTCCTGACCTGGGTACATGTCACCGAGTAGACATCTTTGCCATTTAGCCAATGCATATAGACCCATTACAAAGGACAAACTGCTGTGATGTATATCATTTGTGCATTTCATTCAGTTTTGTTGTGTTGTTATATAATTAGAATTAACTTAATTTTACCTTAATATAGAATATTTTCAATCAAGACTAGCCTCAAGTGAAAAATGGCAGCTCTGCGCACTTGTTTGCCCTCTTGCAAAACAAGCAAATAATGACTGTGGCATGATGCTGTTGCACCAGGAGGGTGTTGATGTTGATGGTTAGGTTCACAAAGTTTCTTTTAAACATGAGGGTGATCTCTCTGACCTCAACCATGACCACAGTCTGTCTGCAGCCTTGAAGGACCCATATTATGCTCAATTAACATATATTTTATATTTATCAAGAAAATATTTACATTCTTTAATGTTCAAGAAACCCGTTTAGTTATTTTTCTTCTACTGTCCATTTCTGCATCACATCTAATCACCCTCTGTCTGAATGCTCTGTTATGGTGCCTGTCTCTATAAGAACGTCCTCCTGAAACAGTCTTCTCTGTTTGGTTGGCTCTCTCAGGTCTGAACATCCACCGCCCAACATGTGTTGCCAGTGTTTTTGCAACCACAGCTCATTTAAAGGCACAGTGTCTGATTCTGGGCTGTGTATGCTTTCCTGTGGTTTGAACGTGTTGATACTTCGCAGCAGACTTATGGGACCTTAAAGCCACATGGAAATCTGTGTGTACGTTTATTGCACCCTTTAAATCCATTGTTCTCAAGCTGTGGTACGAGAATCACCGGCACTAGCAAATGGTGCAAAGTAGCTGGATGGAGTAAGCCTGTGCTACTGCATTTTAATGTGATAACGTTTTCTGAGGTGGTACACAGTGTTAAAAATTTGAGAAACACTGCTTTAAATTATTCTGATGGCATTATGTTGTAAAAGAATCAGATGAAGAATCTGTTAAAAGCAGTGAAAATTGGTGCACAACAATATATGGCCACTAGTTTCATGTGATAAAAAGTGCAAAGCCAATTGTAATATGTTGACGGACATAAGTATTTGGAAAACCATTTTCTCCAGTATCTTAAAGATAGGGAACCCTCTTCCCCTTCGGTGTTCAGTGGTTTATTGAACCAAATCAGTTTACTTCCGAAAAAAAAGCCTAAATGTGACATTTGTTATTGATTAGTATATTTTCAAGGGATGTATTTTATTATTTAGCACGACCGCATTAAACATGTAAGGGTGAGAAATGCTATCAACAAGTTCTGAATTATTAAAATAAAGAAGTTCAGTGGAGTTCACTTAATTTATCATTCAAACCTCCTGTAACATCCTTTTAATATTCATGTGAGGGCTCAATGAATAACTTGTAGGTTTTAGTGATTTCGCTAATATTTAGCTACTGAGGTCATTTCAGTGATCGAGGTCCTCTTCAGGTTTCACCGTGTATGACTTCCATGCTGTGTGAGGTTTGAATGTAACATTTGAAATTGTAAACATGCTTTGTACATAATATGTCACATTAATAGTCAAAGTAATACAGTTAGAGTAAAACAGTAAAGATTATGTTGGAGACTGTAGACAGAGAGGAAGAGAGAGAGAGTGTTAGTAATGTCAGCCACTGCAGCAGTGATGTAATGGCCCAGACTCCCCCCACTCATCCGGCTAGACTTTCATTTTCTTCCCTTCTGTCTCTCTTCTTGACCACCTCTCCTCTGCATCTCCTTTCATCTCTTTGTCTCTCGTTTCATTTTCAGCTCGCTCAGCTGCCCGACTGTCCTTTGCTCTCTTTTGTTGTCAAGGCGCTCTTACATACTAACTAGAACTATAATGAAATACATACACATTAGAGCAGGTTTATTCTGCCTTCAGCGTTCACAGGTACCTTTCTTTGTCTCAGTCGAGAGCTTTATGGGTATGGCTGTGTTAGAAACAATACTCCCTCCAAACAGTGACGGGTGCAACATGATTTCTTTCTCAAAATGCCAGAAAGCAAGAGTTTATACCTGAAAGTCTTAGAAAAGCTTCTTTATATCCTTTACGAGCCCCAAAAGAGCTTAGCTTGTTGTAGACAGGCACTCAGTGAGCTCAAAGCATCCTATCTGTAAACTGTTGGTATATACTTGTAAACAGTCTTGGGTAGAGTGGCGTGCAGTTGGTTCAAAGGATGAATTCTTGCCCCCTCCTGCTGAGCATTGAGAGAAGTTGACAGGGTCAGTAACAGATCAGATCAGATCTTTTCCAATCATTGTTATGAAACTCTGAACTTAATAAGATTCAGTTTACTTGAAGTTGAAATGGACAACTTTTCAACTTTCTCCCCTACCGGCGTGTCCCTGTTGCATTATTGTTGCACACCACATCGCCGCCAAGCAAGCTGCGGTGTCATCTCATGACTGCAATCGCCGCCCCGTATCAAGCACCTGTCTTCCTCCTCAAATAATTCTGTGTTGCAAATCAATACTCAACTCAAGTCTGTGCAGGAAACCTAAGAGAAAGTCTGCTAACAGAATCTCTTTAGTTTCTCTCGTCGTGTTTGTACCTTTAAAGATCTGCTATGTTTTACTGTTTCTTCGTTTTAAGCTGTTTCGGAAATGTTGTTTAATTACTCAGGGTGAAAATGATTCCCCTATGCTGCTTCATATTAAAAGCCTTTAAATGATGAACTAACAAGGAGCTTTTATTGTGAAGAAGTTAAAGGAAATGAATCATATTTGTTACTGAATTAGCAGATTAGCTTCTTTGCTAGTGGTGATTCCTAGACTGTACTGCGATGATTGGGACAAGCGTGTCTGTGGTTTAAGCAGGTATAGCCTTGGTGTGGTAAAAACTTACAATCCCTCCGTGCCATGTCAAACCAAATAGAGCCAGGCCGGCAGATGTGATGGAAAAATGGCACCGGTCTTGTTGTACATGCACGCGCGCACACACACAGTGAGAGAAACTTGGACGCATCTTTCTAAGACATCCTCTCTCCCCCAGTGTGAAGGTCTTTTCTGCTCATTTCTTATGTAACCCCGTACCTCCGACACACAGATTACGCTTTCAGGTCACACACATGCTCACATACTGATTAAGTGCGCGCACACAAGCACACACACACACACACACACACACACACACACACACACACACACACACACACACACACACACACACACACACACTCAGACACACACACTCAGACACACACACACACACGATGAAAGTGCTTTGTTCTGTCTCCTGGGACTGCACATCCAGCAGCCACCTGTCAGTCCATATTTAATGCAGTCTGCAGGGGGTGGTGTGCGTGTGTCCTTGCATGGTTGTGTGTCTCAAGTGGCCGAGCTTCGAGTAGCTCATGTATTTACAATGTGACTGGACTGGGGTAAGGAGTTAAAATATATGTGCTGACTCCTCGAGGCCTTGCAACCAAAATAAGTCGCAAGCATTGGATTATTCAGTAATACTGTAAAATGAGTTTCTGGAAGGTTTGATTCTGAATCAGTTGGTTATGTAAAGATTTAATTATTAATGAGTGTGGCCTGCAGGCTAAGGCCTTTACCTCTGCTGTTTAATACTGCAATTAAACTCCAAGAAGAGCGATAGCATCTGTTGTTTCAGCAAGTTCTCTGAAACCTTTTTGGTCCAAAACCGAACCAAGCTTTAAGCATAACGTTATTATATTTATTTTGCACGTGCAAAACGACTTCCCCCCTAATATATAAGCATGCAGTCGGGATTGAAATCACACTGCTTTTAAGGGCAGATAACCCTACGCATGAAAGAATACCCGAATACCGAACACTCAGTCTCTTATTTTTTTCATACAGCGAGATCCAGAATGCCTTTGAAGATGAAAAAAGAAAGTGATTACTGCATGTTTTAAACTTCTAGTTCAATGGACACTAATCCACCCAGTCACATCGAGCTACTCGCGAACATCCCCATGTGACTGCCTGTGAAAGGCAATTTAAAAATGTAAGTGATACCTAAAATGAAAAATCTGTGGTATTCAATAGAATGTTCCCAGAGTTTAAGCGGGACAAAGTGATGATTCTTCTCTATTAGCCTCTCATTTATCATCCCAACTCCTCATTAACTTGCTCTTCCCCCTATATCACTGTGTGTCCCTGTGTGTGTGTGTGTGTGTGTGTGTGTGTGTGTGTGTGTGTGTGTGTGTGTGTGTGTGTGTGTGTGTGTGTGTGTGTGTGTGTGCATGTGTGTTCCTACGTCGTATTTGTGAAATGGTTGATAAATAATCAAGCAAGGCCGATATAAGCTGTGGTAGTAACATGATACAGATATGAAAGATGATATTTGCAGTAGCTGGAGGTTTGTTTGGTGATAATATGCCTTCTAGTGGCATAAATCTGTCTAAGATATTATACTTAATGCAATTGAAACATGTTAAAATGTATTAGTAGCAATTGCTCTTCAGTAATAACTCAGTGTGGAGGTTGTGTGCCTAACATTAGCAAGTATGCAGGACTTGGAGACGTAGCATTAGTGCGCTGAGGAACAACGAACCATCTTCTCATTTTCTCCCTCACACTCAGAAGCGCAAACAGCTCTTACAGAGGGAAGACACTGCAGTTTTGTGCTCTTTGGTGGGGGCCATTTAAATGAGAATGTTAAGATGTCAATGCCTTCCATGCTGAAAGTGCAAATTTTCTCCATTCTTGTTGTTTTGTAACAATATAGTATACAGTTTGTTTTTATATAGTTTAAAAAGCCCTGTAGCTTCAGTTAGTTATGCTGGCTTCAAATGTGGTCAGCAATCGTACATTTATGTAAATTTCAACATTTATGGCTCTCAAATAATGTTCAAGCATGAATTACACTGTATTTATTAACCATTTTGTGTTTTGTGTTATAAGCAATGCTGCTTTACAATAAATGTTTTACAAAAGCATTGCACATTAGAAGCACTGTCTCTCAGGTTTCCCATGTATTCTATTCAAGTAAACACTGACAGAATTCTTAAATCTAAACCAGAAGTTTAGAAAAGTGAAAATTATCTAAAAAGAAGTCCTATATCTCAATGAAATGCTTCTTTCTCTGTGATTATGTCCTATATTAAGTGTAATGACATATTTTGAGAACTTAGAGAAACGTACTTGGTAAGATTTTGAGTTTTTGGTGAGCAGCATTTTCTGGTTGATGGTTGACCACCTGGAAACTCTCGAGAGGCTCTTGGCAGATCTTCTCTAGGCGATCAGTGCAAAAGCGAAAAAAAGGACAACCCTGTAGGTCTAGTAGACATGGTATAATTTAGACCTGGGATGCTTCTCAAAGTCATAACATCGTGGACAAATTTGTGAGTGTGTCTGCCAGAGACTGGCCACGGCTCCAGAGCTTCACCAGACGTCTTCTGGTTTCTGTCTGCTGTCTGCTGCTCTCTTCCCACAGCTGCAGTCTGTATCTGAAGGCGTCCATCAAAGGTTTTTCTTACTCATTTTTCCTCTCTCTATATATTAATTATGAGTCATTTCGCTTCAAAGCATTTCATTTGCATTTTTATTGGAAACTCTTGACCATACATAATTGAAGTTACATGGGCTGATCATGTAGGGCAGCATGGTACATCTCACAATGAGCTTTAACGCAGCCTCTTTAGACAGATTTGTTTGCAATTTTCTGGCAGTAATCACCGGATGATTCATTTTTATGACTTTTCATGCCACATATGTTTATAGTCCTGTAAAAATCCTAACTATATTTTACCCTGAAATAACTTGTCCTCCTTACAAAGAAGTGATTTGTGCGTGCACCATGGAGTACCGTAAAGTATCATAATGAGGTGCAGAGCCGTGCTCTGTGCCAGAGGTGTGTTGTCTCCTGGTATAATGCTCTGTGTTGGAACCAAACTGCCTATTTACACAGAGAACATACAGACCTGTTCAAGGTCTTTGTCTGATGCATGACTCACTTTTGACCCTCAGCTGTTGTTCAGCCGAGGCAAATAACACAAAAGTGTCTTCTGCTTTTCTCTACACCGTTGGTTTCTAAGCTCTCAGGCTTTGGCTCACTTAGCCACAGGCTGGCTCAGTTCACTCACTCTGTTCTCTCTGTTCTCTGTCGAGCACAACCCCAGAATGCACTTTCAGAATGAGTTTCTTGATGATAGAAAAAACTTGCATAACATTCTCAGGGTGACTGATTTGATGCATTGAAAGTAGAGCAGTTGAACAGTAGAACAGTTTCGATAGCCGATGGTTAGAAAGCTAAATGCAGAATATTTTGATAATCTGTAAATTGTTTCAGTCTTTTTGCAAGCACCCAACCACCAGAATCAACACTCCCAATGTCTGTTGCCTGAAACCATGCATTTGTTGAAACTATACGTGTCTATAGATTCAATTTTCTGTTTTATGCCGTTGTCTTCAAGAAAATGTTTGTGTGCTCTGTTTTCCTGGAAAGACATGCTGCCAAAATGCCATGGGCACGTGCAAACATGTCACTTTACGTACGTGCATTGAGATCATTTTGTTCCATAAGTTCGAATGAATTTTAAGGAGCAAGAACATTGCAACATTAAGAAGATGCTGCTGGATACAAATCTGCTGCAGGAGGTTGTCAGAGTTTTATATATTCTGATTATCAGGCTACTCCTGCACTTTTTAATCAAGTGTGCAGGCATCTTTTTTCTCGCTTCGCTCCTCCAGAGCTCCCACTTCTTCTTTTATTCAGTGGAATATAAGAACATAAGCCACTTTTTGTTATATGGTAAAGGAAAGGCCTCACGGTGCTGCTGACTCACTCAGCTTTGATCCTCTGGAAAAGCAGCTGCCGTCATCAGCACTCAAACTACTCTGCTAATAAAGATGTAGTAAATGTTATTGTTATGAAATGCATATTTAGGTATCATCGTTAGCCGAGGACGAGGCAGAAGTACACTGGTTTTTCATGCTTGTGGCAGTGAGTCACCTTGATGAGAGTTGTTACAGACTTTTATCCTTTAGAAATGTCTTCGTTTGGGAAGCAGGTGCTGGGAAATGTATGTGTGTGTAAAGTGGGACGCAGACAGTCGTCGCAGTATAAGGCAGCGCAGTTGACAGGTTACTAGGAAGCTACATTAGTGGTCCTGGAAAGAGAAAGTTTGGAATAAAGCTGCCTTCAGAATTTGGTTTAATTTCAAAGATGGCTGATTTTACTGAAATAGAAGCTGCAGACACATTTAGAGGGAGGTTTTTCTTTCCAAGCATTAGATGAGAAGATTGATACCACCTCCATGTGCGTTGATTTAGCTGAAACTAGAACCTGCAGGAAGGGAGGGGGGAGTAAGCTTAGCTGAATGACTGGGAGCAGGTGGAAACAGCTAGCTTGGTTAGAGAAAGGTTAGAGAAAAATCTGATCTTTAGGACCTTCAAAATTCATCAATTAACTAATTATTTTCACAAATATTTCTCATATGTTTAATCCGTAAGAGATTAATGTAATGGGACAAAGCTTCAGACATATGAGTAGCCTGATTTTTTTCTTTTTACTATATCCAGAGCCAGGCTGTCTTTATGCTTAACTAAGCGGATCGGCTGCTAGCTGTAGCCTTGTGCTAACAGAGCAAATATTAGGCTGGTGTCTTCACAAGAAAATGACAGAGTATCCAGATATTTCAAATCATTCCTTAGATTTCACTGTTAAGATGGTCAAAACCTTAATCACTAAATATAAAGCTTTGATCAGTGTTGTTACACAGACTGTTTGTCACCATGGATTAATGAAATAATTGGTTGTTGTCTTGTTTATCTCAGACAAGTTGTCTCTCTCCATTACATTACACTTTAGGCACTACAATCACTGTCCAAACCAAGAGTCCATGCATTAGCTGATTGCTTTGGACAAAATACAGCAGAAATGACAAGAGAAATTTGAGTCTGCATATACATGCTAAGGACAACTACTCAAATAGAATATATTTTTCTTGTTGTCATTGGAATTGCTTGAGGAAAATTGGATTATACCTTTTGGCAAAGGTAGAGATGAATACTTTTTGGATTCTCCTGGGGAAATCCTGTAAACAATAGAAGTGTTTCTAACCAGTTCTACTGATTGAAATGTTAAGATGCCTGAAACTAATTTACTTAAAAGCCCTAATTTGATTTCTGTTGTGTATGGCTGTTATTGTTTTACATATTGGCAAGCGAGCGACACCTTCATCTCTTATGCACTCAAAATATTTCAAATTAAGAATTATGTTCTGATCAACCTGCAGCCATCAGTGCTGCTGAAGGGAAAACATACTCTTGAATGCAAGTAGAACAAGTGCTCTAATCTCCAGGTATTCATCATTTTGTACCTGCAGGTGCTTCTAATAATAAGTTAGGCTCAGCAGTCATAAAATACCACTTTTATAATCTTCTAACTGACGTGTCCAGTTGACTCTATAATATTCTAGTTGCAGTTTCTTGGTTTTTGGGGGGGGATTTGTAACACTTGTTGTTAAATAGAGTACATTTTCAGTGGTGTTGTTCTGTCGTGTTTAGTCATTTGTTTGTGCCCATCTTTTTGATTCATAATTAACTATTCTACCAAATCACCATCCATCCATCTGGGTTCAGTACACAAACAACAAATGTTTTTTATCAAACTGTAGGAGGTAAATGCAAATTATCTCTACAACAGATGATTGGTTATTATGGCCATTTATACGCTAGCTCCAATATATTAGATACACACAGATGGGTTTGGGTGTAATGTCCTGGTCATTTTTGGAGTCTGTTGAATCACACTGTGTTTTATTTCATTTATTCATTTAGAAGGACAACACACAATATTCAACATTTCTGTAAACGTGGCAGTCCTTTGTTTGAAGCCTGTAAAGAGATAACATCTCAGCCCAATCGGCGGAATAAAGTGTTGTCAAATTTGTTTGTGTCGTATCCAACGTACTTCTGTAAGGCTATGTCTTACATGTGTTACCTCGTGAAAATTTCAGACTGTCTTGGTGTCAGATATTTTTAGCAGAAAGTCAGGACATCTCGAAACATGTATGTCAAACAAAACAGGTTGCTGTGTGGATCAGGTCACAGAAAGCCTCAAAACAAAATGACCTTTTTTTTTTTTCCCTCTGCTCTCGCACCTGCTATCAACTCATTCCAGTTTCACATGGATCACTAAATACTTAATTTTACAGAAGTTTTCATCACAAGAAAAATATGAAGTAGTGACTTTGGTTAGTCCAATTGACAGGGGAACCTATTGAGAGTGCCTGAATGAATCATAGAAATATCAATACTTGGTGCCAGTGTATCGATAATTGCAACGCAAGAGAGACCAGTGTGATATATTGCTGTATCAGTAATTTGTCCCACCCCTGATTAAAATTAAATGTTTACTCTTTTTTATATAATGCACTGCTTTTTGTTGATTAGAGGGACATTGTTTCCAATCTTCAGACAAATGCAGATCATCTGCATGGGAAATTGATAAATCAAAACTTGAAATAGAAAAAAAATTAATAATCAAATACTTTTTTTTCACTATCTGCAGGTCTGACAAGAAGACTGTCCCTTGGCTTTCAGTTGTCCTCTGTCAATCTTGACGTCAACCCGGTGAGATTTGGAGACAAGGCAGAGTTTTTGCATCCAGTTTGACTCATCATTTGGTCCCAGGCCACCCAATCAGGTAAGAATGTGGGGGCTGCATTATAGTCAGATTTCGGAACTGATTTTGCTCTATATGATTTATACAATGATCACATGTATTCTCTCTAATGGCCAGTCAGAGGCAAATCAACTGGTTTCAAAAAGAAGGCTAATTGTTTGCAAACTTATGAGAAAATGACCCTACTTCTTTCTTGATTTATTACCTCAGCAAACAGTTTCCAAATAAGTTTGTGGTCTTAATCATTAGTTTAAGGTCTTTTATCATGCTCATTTTGTGAATTTTGGTCCCAGATAGACAATAAAGTAGGCTATGCGTTAGGGCATGGTTACCTTGGGATTGACACATCACTACCACGGCATGGCTGCGGGTTCTCAGTCAGATCCAATCAGAATATCTTCCCCAGCTCCACCGTCTCATTCTAATATGGTCACTTCTGGCTCCAGAACTCAAGGTGGTGATGGCCAAAGCTTCAAAAAGGGAGTCCACAAAACCAATGGGTCCAAAGTAATGGAGAGCTTATATATGATTCCTTATTGTCAAGTTAAAGTAACAACCAAAGCTGTTGAGAAATGCATCTTGAGGAAGAATAATTGTCACCTTTTACTTAGGTGTTGTATGAACTATCTCTCACCCCCCTGCAAGGTTAACTAAACAAAACCTAAACTAATTCAAGTGTACAGCCTAAATGTCCTCGAGCTCATAAACTACATGGGCTGTAAGGACATGAATGTAGTTCTGGCCAGGCTCCTAGTTTCCCCATAGAGGCCTTTTAATCATTTCTGGCAATTTAATGATGAGAAATAAAGCATTATTGTGCACCAGGTGTGATGTGGCAGCTTGCCATTCACGAATGAATGAAGCCAAAGCAAAGCCATAACCTCAGTATCATTATAATAAACCTTTTTTCTGTCCCACATTCATCAGCCCTAAACATTTCAGATGTGCTGAATACCTGTCAGAGAGAGAAAAAGAAACATTTACAACAAGAGATGGAGAGAGACAGAAAGAATGCCCGTTACCTCCGCAGATGAAATGGCCGTGTGGGTGGATGTACATGTGAGTGCAGGCTGCTAGGAGCTGTGAGTGGGAAGTTGGTACTGAGTGGGAAGAGAAGAGCTGCTTTAGTGAGACGATCAGCACCAAGGCCCGCTGAAAGGCAGTCACGCTTTCATGGCTCCTCTTTTGTTTTCCGCACTTGTACAAATGTAGGTTGCTGATGGATTGGTGGATGAGAGTGTTTTTATGTGTGCCTGCCGTCGTCTGTATATGTGTGTAATTGTGAGGGTCAGGATCTGGTTTTCTTTTTGCTATTATTTTCATGCAAAATCCTAATGTAGCAAACTGTAGAGGTACAGACTGAATAGACTGGGGCAGAAGCAGCACACTAGATTGAAAACATGTACAAAAAGACAGCCTTTTTAGAAATCTGTGCAACTTAAGCAACTTCTGCATTGAGTCCTGAGTTGATATACGTTGTTTTTGTTAAAAACATGAAAGACATCATCACCAGCATTGTCAAAAGGTCTTGTGAAGAGGGACGTTTCAGTCCAAAGTGGCTGGTTATATTACCAATAATTGATTGGTTGTCAGTTGTTATAGTTATACAATTACTTTAACGGCACTGCTATAGTGGAAGATTACACTTCTCTGGCTGACAATGCCAATGTCTGTTATTCTATATCTTCAGTAAAATAATGTCAGTTTGGTCAGACAACCCAGGTTTTAAATGTTTCTTACAGCAACAAAACATATTTAGAGTTTGATATGGTTGTGATATGTTTACGCAAAGAAACGGGGGACTGATGAGCAAATATTTTAAATTCCGTAACCAGAGCCTGTAGGTGGATGTTTGGGTGGTGCAAGGGGCTGAAAACACAGGCAGGGCAGCAGTGGCCTTGACAGGGCAGAGGGAGAGATGGAAAATATTTGCAGCCAAATTGGCAGAATGTGTTTGGTGGATGATTGTTGGAGAGTGAGGCACGTCGCTCGTGTGAATAGCAGCGCAGCTCGAGTCGACTGCCTGAACTAGTTCACAGGCGTCGCTTCATTTCGTCCCTGATATTTTTACTTCACACATAAAGCATCTCCACTAGTGTTATGTGAATCGTAAGAGTTGGTTCGTTGAGAGGAACAGGAGGTGGCGCTGATGCTTCGAGCAGGTGAAATTAAACTATCGTAAGAAGTTACAGTCTCCTCAATGCTCCACACACATCTGATGTTTTCGTATATCAACATCTTTCGTCTCTTGGACTAGAAGCTTCAGTGGATGTTTAGTTCTAATGGTCAGTGTACATCTTTATTTATGCACTGAATGTTTTTTTTGTTTTTTTTTTTTT
>CAEMYA010000051.1:4828461-4869939 GCA_903131615.1 Diplodus sargus
TTTTTTGGTTATCTGTGTTTCCATTCACTTTTAGGCAAACGTTGACTCTTCACACCTCTCCCCTCCCTGCCTTCCTTCTGCTGTAGCTGTAAATCACCCTGATAATAATTAATATATTCTGACATCAAACTTGCCTGTTGGCCAAGTTTCATTGCCCACTCGCTTCGGCTCTGCTTCCTCAAAACCTCCTCGTGTGCTACTAACACTCCACTGGGTTAGCTGCGCAGCTATCAGAGCTAACTAGCAGCTACAGTCTACAGTTAGCGATGTTACAGGAGAAGAGGTCCATGTTGCAAATGTCCCTGTTATACTTTCATTCCGGCCCTGTTGGCAAGCCACAGCTCCTGAATGTAGTGTGAGTGTGTATTTTGATTTTGATTTTTTTTCTGGAACTTAGCCACAAATGAAAACTTGGCCCACTAAGACTCTTCTTATTGATTAACAGTTTAGTCAACCATAAACTGGCAGTGCTACTGGGCAGCATATGTTCGACATTACACCAGGTTATAGATTGAGTTTAAGCAACCACAACTGGTGCCAATTTGTACGTCCAACCAACTCGACCTCCCTGTTCTGCTAATACTTCACATGACAGTGCTTCCACTGCTGCTTCAAAGGACAGCAGTCATTATTGACACAACTGCAATAGTTCTCTTTTTTGGTGAAATTCAAATATGTACGTTTAAAAAAAAAAAAAATGTTTTGTTCTTTTACTGCATCTGTACCTGGTCATGAATGTTAGGTATTCAAAGGCCCATCCGGGGCTGATTACATAATTCCTGGATTGAAGCCACTAAGATGCATTTTTTTAATGCTTTTCAACTTCATCTTACCCTCATCCTGAAAAACATGACAAGTGCACATATTTCTGAGATGAAAAAACCTTTGAAGCTGCGTTTACTGTACACCTCTGCTACAACTCTCCTCTGACAGCTGATTTTAATGAGGTCTTCCTTTAACCACATCTTAAAGGATGCATGAGGTGGGTTTCACTTCAGATTTAAAGAAACGTCAATGAGTAAAAACGATTCTTACCCTATTAGAGCCTGTGCGTTCTTCCCAGCTTTTAGAGCCTGTGCGTACAGTATGTAAAGGACATTTGAGCACCATGCAGGGAGGGATTTGATCCAGCTGTTGTGGATAAAATTACCTGACCCTGAACTACTTTAGCTTGGTTATTCACAAGAAACTCTAGTTTCTCCTGCTCCAGGAAAACCAGCCTCAGGGCTAACAAGAGCTCTCTAACAAGACAGAAAATATGTGTAACATGGAATAAAACATTAATAGTGAATAGTTTGACCATTTGGGAAATCTGGTATTTGCTTTCTTGCTGAGAGTTAGATGCCTAACACCACATATTTGTATGGTACATATGTAGCTGGAGCCAGCAGCTGGTTGTTGTAGCTTAGCATAACATTTTTACCCATCAGCCCAGTCACCAAGATAAAATGTTAGCAGTTAATATTTCATAAACCACAGCTATGGCCAAGTTTGTATGTGTGTGTCATTGGCTATGTATCTGATTGATATTTGCACAAAAAGTGCCATATCAGGTTTACTGTAACATCGGGAGTTGGAGGGGATATTTATAAGGGAAGTCCGGCCATCTCCAACGTTGTTTGTGTCAACAAAACAGGATGTTTTGTAGAGACCTCAGGACATCTCCAGCCCTGTTTGTGGTGTCAGAACCGGGTGTTTTTTAAGAAAACCTCGGGACATTTCCAGCATTGTTTTTGAAGACCAAACGTGTAGTTTAGACTAAACCATGATGTTTTCCTGACCAAAGTGGTATAGTGCCTAAACCTAACCAGAACTTAAGCACAGTGTTGTGACAAGATAGAATAAGAAAATTAAACCCAAACAAATATTAAATTGTGACACAAAGAAGCATTTCTAACGTACTTAGCTAACATTATTCTGGTGGTTATTTCTTCAGACTAAAATGGAAAAAAAGTATAAAAATTATATTTTACTAGAAATGATGTGCCAGCCTATTATTGCCAAGCAATCAGCTGAAATAAAACCAAATTTTGTTCATAAACTTTGGTTTTTGAACAATTCCCATGTTCATACTAAACTTAAGTCCCTCTGGCTAACTTTTTTATTTACCAATGATCTTGTTTGCTTATGTCCAAAAAACTATTATTTTAAAATTATGCATGAGCTTGCTTTCAAAGATCTGCATGCGTGCAACTTCAACCACTCATACATACTGTATATGTACAGTTAACACACACATACAAACACACACTCAGGGCAACTACATCTTGCATCCCAAAGCTCCTCTCCATGCTCTCTGGCTCCTGCAGTGAGACGGCCCTGTGAGGAGAGCCCTGCAATGCAGCATCTGTGTGACTCACACACATGCACGCACACACACACAACCCCACACACACACACACACACACAGAGTGAGATGGTGGCGCGTGAAAGTGCTCAGATCGTAGGAGGGAGATGAGGAGAGAGAGAGGGAGAGAGAGAGAGGAAGAGAAAGAGGGAGAGCAGAGTGAGGGGAGAGATGAAGCCTGATGAGAAGCGGAGGAGGAGGAGGAGGAGTGAGTAGGAGGAGGAACAGTGATGGGAGGAGGTGGAGGAAGGTGAAGAGGGAAGAGGAAATAACGGGTGGGAGGAAGATTTATAGGTGATGCTAAGAAGTCAGACAAAAGAAGAGAAGAAGAAGCTGATAAGAGGCATGGAAATGACAAATGGACGACTTAATTAACTTGGTGATTACCTTGTCTGAGCAGAATTTTCATGGCTGATGCGTTCACAGGCAGTTTATCAGTCCTGCCTCATCGCTTTAAGATGGACACACATTCTGATACATGCTCGAACTGACAAGGGAACATTTGTCTTGAAATGAATGAACATAAACCAGAATATTCTCACCGCTAGCAGGTTAATCTTTGCAAAACTTATGATTGCCGTGTGATGTCATTGCTTGATTTTGCTTTGCTAATCACTATTTTTGTTGGTGAGGAGATGCTCTGGAGGAACAGCCTGTAATTAGCCCTCTATTCGCTGATATCTGCAATCTCCTGCTCGATAATTTGTTGAGCTAAGATAATTCATGTTAGTCTATAAAAACTCCCAAAACAGCACTCAGCGGTAATGATACAACACAATTAACAGTATTTAGTCAGTGAGCTGTAACTTCTGGGTAAAGAAACCCAACACGTCAGCTTCTCTCAGTCTGCAGTCAGTGCACTTGAATTGAACAGATGCATTATTTAGTCTTTTCTGTGTCCACCTCACCTGGCACTAAAACAACATAAAGATCCACTTTATCAAGCTCTTCTTGCTATGTGACGAGAGACAAACATTAAAGTAACAAATCAAAATTTAAAACTTTACTGTCCCGTCTCTTAATGGACTTTATATTTCAGCCAGACAGCCCAACTGCTATTTTGAGGCCACTAGAATGTCTACGTGAAGCAAGTGTTTCTCTCTCTCTCTCTCTCTCTCTCTCTCTCTCTCTCTCTCTGTTTTGACCCTACTTGTGTGTCCTTGCCTGTTTATCTTGTTTTTCGACTGAACATCAGTTATTTTCTACAGATTGTGCCTCACTGGGGAGGGAAGAAGGCCGTTGCGCAAAAGCGATGGAGTCGTACTTTTTTTCACGTCCTTCACGATTACTGTCAAGGTGGCCTTCGGCAAGGCACTAAACCCCATACTGTTCTTGTAAAGCAGCTCAGTGGACATCAATAAAATGCTGCAATAATACTGGGCGGCTTGAGTACAAAGTGTGGATTAACTGGAATGTGAATAGTAAAGGTTTATGTCTTACTTTGAAATGTCAGTCAGTCATTGAGTGCAGATAAGTGGCCATTTTTGTAATTACTAACATAACACATTGGATAACATTTTTTCTAATACAATCTGTTTACTCTTGGAGAAGTTACACATCACAATTACACAGTTACACAATAGGGGGTGTTGTGAAATCATGATATTCACGAAAACTATGATTAATATTAATAATCCAGCAACAATGCATTTTTACCAGTCATTAACTGTAATTGTTCTTTATTTGCTCCTTTTGAGCATGATTAATTTACCCAAAAAGAGACGAAACACATTCAACAAAGCCAAAGGTGAATTTGATTGCTAGTATATATAATTTTCAAATTTCTATAGATATGAATTAGTTTTGCCACATGTACTGTGAAGTAGAACATTGATATCCTGACATCCACAATTGAATCTATTGAACCTAAAACTTAAAAATCACAGTAACAAAAATGTAGTTCCCCAAGTATTCTTTTTATGGTTTTCAAAACATTTTAGTGCAAATAAAATGGATTTTGCATATTCAGAATGTACAGTCAAATCAGAAATGACTCTTACAAGACCTGTACTGACACAAACTACAGGTGTACTTTCTGTATTCTTCAACATGTTGGATGCCACATGGAGAACTTTGTTCTTAGCAAACGACAGGATCTCATACTAAAGATGTTCTTCTCACATTTTCAATGTAAATGAAAATCATCATCAACAAAACTGGTGAAATGGGAGGGGTGACTAAGTTTGATGTACAGTAGAAGACTTTATTCCCGAGTCCACATAAAGGTCCTTTCAAGTAAAAAAGTGCTGCTGGTTTGCCGGGGAGCACTTGAGTTGAAGCACTTTTGCAGAGAGAGAAAAAAAAACGTTGCATGTTGGTTATGATTGACATTAACGCCACAGTAACAGAGGGCTGACCACATAGTGTGATAAAAGCAAAACACTCAGCGGACACATTCAGTGTACAGACAATCTGCCTCCACAAATGTACTTTTCTGTCTCTGTTATGAAAGTTTATGTGCGCAAAAGCTCAAGATTGACAGACACAGCCAGCCAACAAGCTTCTCCTCCATTTTCTGGGTAACCAAAAAAAAGAGATTTTCACCGAGAAACACTGGGAGTGGCTCTGATGCTGGTGTTAAAATAAAAAAGTTACATGGACACGGGTTGAAAAGATTTAATCAAAAAGGTAAGCATGCTCTTTCACTTTGTTTTTTTGTCAATATTAGAATTGAAAAAGAAAAACCTCAACTCTTAAATCCAAGAAAGCAAAATGTATAGTTTAATGAATTTCTGTAGCGTATAATCTCTCTATTCCTTTGAATAACCTCTTGTGGCCGCAGTATTTTTAGCCAGACAGATTCAGGGGAGAAAAAATACCCTGAGTGATGTATTCTGAGGACATGGTGGGGAAAAAAAACAAGTCTACTTCCAGTAATTCTGCGCTCGAGCCTTGCATAAGGGTAAATAATGCAGCATGTTCACTGGATTATTTCTATCGCCTCAACTCGACCCTGTGTTCGGAAATGCAACTTGTCGCTGCTGATTCATCCCTGTAAAAGGATGTGTTTATCAGTGTGCAGTAGGTGAAAGCAGCAGAGATGTTGAAATTGAACACTCAGCCTTATGTGCATTCGTAACACTTTCGGGGCTTGAAACAGGCTCAAACCGTAGAGACATGCCTGCACTGTTTGTCAATATAAAACAAATGTGAATTGTTGATGTGAACTGTAATGTAGAACCAACAGTCAGTGTATACATATGTGCATGTTGCTAAGCAACCAGTTTGATTAGCTGCTGTTGAAAACGCTGCATAGCGTGGGGGGAAGAACATACCATCAGCATCACTGCACATTTGGAAAGCTTATTAACATATTATATAGATTTTTTTATATCATATCTATACCTCTTAGCTTGTATAACAAGGTGACAACAAGGTAATTCATATGTCATTAAACAACATAACGAGAGTTTTAGTTCCTTCATGCTACACAAACATGAACATGTGTACATGGCGTTGCGCTAAAAAAAAACCAGGAGATGTCCCATGCACAGCGGTGCTTCTCTTCTGGGTGCAGCCAGTAAAGGGCAAATCACAGTAGATCAAAAAATCAATGTTCAGGCGCACATCAGGATACAATTGACACTATTTTATTATCAGTTACAAGATTAAAACAGGAAGGAACTAACTATGGGTTTTGCATGTAGCTTGACCAGATTCACTCTGTGCTTGATAAACAAACGTTTCTTATAATAATCAGATAATACAGATACACTTAAAAAAAGCAGCAAATAATAGGCAATAGCCATGACAGCTCCTATGTACAAAACTATAAAGTTTCATTACCATTTTGTATGAGTTAATGAGAAAAGTTATATCAGAATACAAAATCAGGCTGCTCTGATCACAGTACCTCAAAAGACTAGATACAGAATGTATACGTCGATTTAATATGATATCATAAATATGTATACCACATATGTACATATGTTTCATCATAAAATGCATCTCAATCATATCAACTAGTAGAAAAATATATATCAGAGAGGATAACACACAGAAAGTTGATTTCAGTCTACTAGCAAGCTTGATATCATGATTTATTTTTCATTAATGAGGATAAATGAATGTGTGTCAATCTAGAGTGGCATATTTAGAAATGTAGTGCTCTACTGAAGTACCCTGCTGAGATACAAGTTCCTATCCAACATCTCCAGTAGTTTCCAGCTCTGCTCGTCTGCTCACTATTCAACTCCTTTCCTCTCTGGCACAGAGAGAGAGAGCCTATCAGCATCAACCATCCCTCTATCTGGCAAAGTGCCACAGGCTTTTTGCCAAGTGCAACAGACCTCCTGTCCACGGAGACGTCGGACGTCTAACTGTATCGTATCACCATCTCATACAGTCTCAGTCCTCACCTGACACAATGCCTTGAGGACAGTATATTATCTGGACGATATACTATATTGTCTGGTATCTGGGGATCTGCACTTTTCTGCTCTTCACTTGTCTCCATCATTTCTTCTCTAACCTCATCTTGATAAGACTTCAGTTTCTTTTTCCACTGCTCGTTGTCTAACTTAAGACTCTGCTCATCCCTTTTTATTTTTACATCATATCCTAAACCAGTATTCTATTTCTGAATATACAGTAAGTGCATTGCATGTTAATTAGTAGCTACTGTACTGCATTGCAGGTCTTTTATGTTTCAGGCTGATGAGAAAGCCGTAGTTTTACGTGATAATGTTGCATAACGCCTCTCTAATCTCTAAACCGAGTTTTCAGAAGGGCTTGATTTCGGTCCCATTGGTCTTATTTTGCCCAGCAGGTGGTGCTGTTTCCTTTACACACGCAGCACACTCTTACTCACAGACATACAGACCATACATTAAGCACTGTCATCAGCAGCTCAACAGGCCTCCAGGAAGCCAGGCCACACTTCCCTCCTCCCTCCTCATGGACCACCACTGACATTCTGAGCCTGGCCACCATCAGGATCATCCTGGTGGGTCTGGAAATAAGCCATAGAACTCAAAGTGACCTTCACCATCAGACCGCCGGCACTGAGACATATAGCATCGGGACAGCAGTCTCATCTCAGTATTTTATGGCTCTTTTAATATTGAGAGTGCTCTTCGAAGGAGGCTCGAGCAGGGACACAGAGGTTGAACAAGCGACAGAATGGATAGTGACAGTTCAGGAGGGATGCAAAATATACTGCTTTGGTTTTTGGACATAGACAGAGTGGACATTTCGAGCTGTGTTTTGTGCTGTGGAGTCTCTGTAGAGGCCTCATTCACATTGATGTTCCCTTCAGAGCTGAGTCATGCAAAGCTCCATTGACTCCTGACTCTGATCCATTTAGGCTGCATGGGCTTACAGCCGTCACATATTCTACTCTGCTCTGTTCTGTTCTAATGCCATTCTGCGTCTCTGTGCTCTGTCTTTGTGGTATTCCGTTCCAGTGGCTCTCAAGGTTTTTTGTGTGATGTAACCCCACAGATCTGTCAGTTGAGCTCATGTAGCCCTTCACTGACACCATAATGTGTAGCTGTACTGCATTAGGACCCGTGTCTGCATCACGTTTCCTTCAAGCAGAAAAGTGCTGGCGCTGTGCTTGGGACTGCCGGGATGAGACCAAGAACACAGCACGTTGGTTAACGCTAACACGCTTCTCCTCCATTTTACAGGTTATCAGGATGAGGGATGACAAGTCCCACCTGGTCTAAAATACGATAGGTTGTCTGAAAAAGAGAAACGACACCAGCACCTTTCTAGAAAAGTTCAGAGATTGTCATTTATAAGAGTTAGGAGTGGCCACACAGAAATTCGGTGCGCTCTGATGTTCTGTCCTCACTGGGAACAATAAACAAAGAAAGATGGCGTGGAACCTTGATGTGTCAAAAACACAAAACTTTTGTTATATTTTTTGCCGTCACAGATTATTCCATCAGACACAGATAAACAATAATTTCATTCAAAGTAACAATATGTTTAATGTAGTCGCCTGTTGCTATAGCTTTGGAAAACAACAGATGACACGTCAGAGAGTGAAGGAGGGAGTCTGCAAACGTGACTTGTCATCTATTTCATTCTGTTGTGCTCTCTCAGTGTGCAGACAATGAGCAGTAGCGTTGGATGTATCACAGTGACTAGTGCTCACTGTAGCGTTACGTCGGTCCCAAGCTGCAGTTATTGACTCCTGTTTTCTCCGGCAGACTTCCCCTCAGTCTCTTGAGTCTCTGTGGACTGCAGAGCTAAATGACAAATTGCTCCTTCACACATCCCCTTATGCACAACTACACAGGCTGCTCAGCAGAGGCTTAAAGTACCACCAGGCACAAACCTCCCGCTGAAAACCATGAATTCCTTTTTCAAAGCATTTTTTTTTTGCTTTTTTGTTTGCCAATTGTTTTCTTCTCTCGTCCACATCAATTTGAGTGCTTGAAGGTTGGTGTTTTTATTGTAGGACTGAAACTGTCTAAAACCAACACTGTGCTGATATTTAGAAGAAAAAAAAGTGACAAATAGAAAAAATAAATAAAATCAAAATGGTCAACAGACTCAGTTACCCAATTATCCAGAGAAGAGGAGCATAGCCTTCTTGTGTATTGATCTTAAGCTACATCAAACCCATTCATCTGCTTCCCCCACCTTCTGCTCGATATCGTCCAAGAGATCATTGAATCTTACTGACTGTCCCTGCCTCAGGCGATTATATGGGTTGATCAATATTTTCCCCTTTTGCTTCTGCTTGATCTCCTCTGCACACTGTGCTGATCAATCATCTGTCCTCAGCATGGGATTTCAAACACATGTAAGCCAGACAGTGGTTTGTTGGAAGTTTCTGGTCAAAATACCTGTTCTACACATCACAGTCTTTCAATTTAACGTGTTTTGAAGTGTTTCCTTTTCTTTTTTTTCCCAATTACTTGCTGTTGAATCATCAGATGAAATTAGATTCAGTCTGATTCAAACAATTTCTCTAACGTTGGTCTGGACCATGTCAGATTGATCAGAGCCCGCCTTATATCCCCTCAGCCCTGCATGAGTCACGCAACTCCTTAAGGTCTGCTCTGTTCATTTTTCAGCCAGTTGTGGTCACCACCTGGGCCGCAGGCTATATGAGTCATTACACTCACACAAATCAATAGGGTCTAATCCAGTGGCTGTCACCTGCCCGCTAACATCCAAGGACACTATTTCACACAACCACCTACACATAGACTCACATAAGCATGGACGCACTGTTAGAGGTGTTGACAGTGAAGCTCAGTGGAGCTGCAGCAGGGATTATGACTGACAAAAAGAGATTTGTGAATGTGACTGATGCAGCGTGTCCTAGAGCCTCCTCTGGTCTGTACACTGTTCTTCCTCCGTTAGAAAACACTGCTAATGTTTGCAGTTAATAACACACAGTTTTGACCGTTCTCCTCCGTCTTCCCTCCCTTCTTGTCTCCCAGCCGAAAAGGAGAGACCCCATCCCTTGCCCACCCTCTCCTGCTGCTAGCTTGCACCAGCATGGCAGACAGTCGACAGCCAGAAGACGGTGCCCCCCAGTGGGACCCATCAGGGGGGCAGGAGCCCACAGGCACCCACGGGGCCAATGGCTACAATTCCTCCACATACAGGACCTGCCAGCCTGGTGCCACCCACATGGCTACGACACCCTACTCCGCCAGGGAGAACGGCTTCAATGGGGAATTAACTGGGGCTCACGCTGTTACTGCAGGTAAGACGTGTTGATTATATTCAGACTCAGCAGAGGCTTTTCTGGAATTGTCTTGCATTTATGGGTTGTTCAAAAAAAGAGGATGGGATGAGGTCATTGTATATCAACTCAGGGTATTGCTAGGGAAGGTTGTGTTTTTGGCATTAGGGATTTAGTGTATCGTATCGGGTTAGGGCTTTTTTTATAGCTGGGTATGATTTGCAGCATCTTAAAATATGAATGAGCAAAGTTTCTTGTTACTTGATACAGATGCTTTTCTAGTAATGATGAAACATGGTTGCATGGTTGAAAGATCGGTAGAGCAGAGGAAAAATTTGCAGTGTAGCAGTAAATTGTAATTTTAAGGCTTGTATTATACAGACACGGCTGTTACTTAAACGAACTGATGTGGTCATTTTTCCTCTGTACAAAGCTCTACCATTTTAAAGAGGTGACAGTTTGTAAATGACCAGCTGACCTCTTTACGAGCTGCCGATTGGCTGTTGAAACAGGTGACGTTCAAACTGCAGCAGATTTCTCCTGCAGCGTTCTAAAGGGGTTTTGTCTCACCTGAATCCTTTGTCTCAACTGGGCTTTAAAGCATTATTATTTATTATTATAATTTTATCATTATGAACATATAATCTGTATATTTGTATTTTTCTGGAAAAATTTGCCTGAAGTCTTTTTTTTTTTTTAAATAAATGAAAATGTTTCTTTTAATTTTCATTTCGTTCCCTTGGCTTGAAATGTTATTTTGCACATAAATGAAACGTGAAGTGCAAATGCTCATTCATGTATATATATCTGGCCCATGATATTCGAGAGGAAACACACCACACTTTAAAGATTCATATCTGGAGACGCTCAGGCATTTTGCTGCATCAGCAAAGTGCAAATGTGATGCGTCTCCAACCCCGCTCATAGCAAGTGCAGACATGTAAATGTACGGTATTACCATAAGTGTGTGGATCAAACCAGGTAAAACATGCAAATGTGAAAGACAGCTGGGAGTGAGTGGGTTGGAAACATGTCAGTGATGTTTGCTGTCAGTTTTGAAGTATGTACTGTAAATATAGAAGTGAAGGGGAAGTGAGGTCTGTGGCTTTGTGAGATTTAGTGTGTTGAAATTCTGATTTGTAATCGTGACATCAGTAGCACTGTTGACATGTGACAGGGACCTTCTTTCATAAAATTAAGGTGCAATCACAGGCAAAAGTCACAGTTCAGCCCTATAAATCACCCAGGTCGCTTCATATTTGTAGTTTATTTTGTCCCGAAGAACAATATACACACATCAGAGGGATTTGACAGGACATTTACATTTTAATTTACAAGTTTTGTTGTCGGTGTCAATCACGGCAAATCAGATCAGCTCATTTTATTCTCACCAAAAGTAGATCTCACAGTTTAATAAGGGAAAGGAAAGTCTGCCAAGTCTGATATTTGAGCTTGTGTGTAGTATGTGTGTGTCTGTGTACGCATGCTTGTATGTGTGTGTGAGTGTGTGCGTAAAGCTTTGTCTACGACTTTCAACAGCGTTTGTGTTATTACGTGCATCCTGTCTCTTCTCGTGCGTGGGTTTTTCAGCACTCCAAGTCCTCACTAGAATCACATAGCCTGCTGTTATTAACAGTGCTATAATTAACACACAATATCTCTCTTTCTCTCTCTCTACCCCTCTTTCACCCCCTCAACAAACCCACCCCACCCTCACTCACGCCCTGGAGACATGAACAATAATGTACCAAAGCTGTAACCATGGAAATGGCTCCCCTACAATTTACTTTGCCGGGGCTTTTGTTCTTTTCGCCTGTAGCTTGCCATAGACAAGGCCATTTAGCATGTGATGATAAGAGCCCAATTAACCTCCTATCTCCCCATTATTAAAGCTTAACTGACACCAGTTTTGAGGGCTGATTACAGTGTTTTTAATAGTAGCTGTCTTTTGCCATTTGACCGTTTTCACACCCTAAATGCCCAAGCTTTAATTTTTAAGTATCGCTCAGTCTTGATCAAATCTTCAAGTAATGACAACGTGCAGATGAACGTCAGCGATTACATCTGCTTCCAAGAACATTTCACTTGTTTCAAGGTTTTTGCTGGAAGTGTTAATGTGTTCAAAAACAGAAAAGAAAGAGTCAGATCCCTGCATTAAAATCACATAATGTAACTTGATTCAAGAGACTCTAATCAGGCTGATTTGCACTAGAATCTATGGAAATGAAAACATTTTTGGACTGTAAATAACAAGCCAAAAAATGTCAACATACTGTGACACTTACAAAGACAAAACCCTCGGCCGGTGCTTTTGTTACATTTACCTTTCCACTCGTTGGTGTATTTTTTCTGTTGACCTACTGTGACCACAAATGCGCTTGAGTAAACATAATGTGTGGGCAGAAAACCAACTGCCATCTTACCTGTAAATGTCAACAGTTATTTTCATCTGAGTGTTCAGCCTCTGTTGTAACACAGAACAGAAACCAAACAGATTGAAACTACTCATGTGATGGCTTTTATCCTTTATATTATAAATATATATATATATATATATATATATATATATATATATATATATATTTATTATTATCTCTTCAGTTCTGGCATTTGTTTCATGTTGTATAGATATGGTAAATGTAAATCGACCTGTATTGCGCTTTTTCAGTCTGCTGACCGCTCAAAGCCGCTTTACAACACTTGTCAGAGTCACCCATTCACACACACATTCATACACTGATGGCAGAGGCTGCCATGCAAGGTGCCAATTGCTCATCAGGAGCAATTTGGTGTTCAGCATTTTGCTCAAGGACACTTTGACATGCAGTTAGGAGGAGCCGGGATTCAAACCTGCGACCATTCCATTACTAGACGACCAACTCTACCTCCTGAACTACAGCTGCCAAATATGATAAATATGATATTTTACTCTGTGGCGTGCCCGTAACACACTGGGTTTATTAATTAAAACCAAAAGTCTGCTTCCTACAATTTTATCACAGAATTTGGATTTTTTGAAGGGGTAAACTAATAATGGGTAGTGGGTGGTATCTCTGCATTGCTTTGCAATCATTTGCATTCAAAATTGTTATTGTCTTCCTTGTGTCATCAAAAGTTACGATCATTTTTAGCCTGCAATATCTTAACGTATTTGCAAACCAATGCACAGTGAATCCAGTATAATGAATCCAAACATATGGGGTCAATTTCTTTTTTCTTTTTCTTTAAACAGATAAAATACTTTGCTTCCTGATGATCTAGACTTACGCCCTCTTAAAGACAACACCCATGTTTTATATCCAGAACTCTTGTCACATTGCTTCAATCCATTGCTCTCTAATGAAACAGAGAGGCTAACTTTTAGACAGTGGGCTGACATAATTAACAAATGCCAAGACTTCATGTCTTCCTTTGGGTCATTATTAGCACATATCAAAGACATAAGAGTTGTAAACAGCCGTCTTTCAGCTCAAGTAATGGTTTAAAACTGACATCAACAAGAAAACAGTACTTTTTCAAATCTTTTTATGAGAGGGGAAAGCCAATGATCTTTTTAGTCTTTTCATCTCATGGTCTTCATTGGTAAGTGAAACTGACTTAGATACAATCCTTTTAATGCATCACTCAAGAGCTTGTCCTCAGACTCTGACAAAAAGGTGTTACCAGCCTGCATCAAAGGTGTTATCTAGCAGAAATCAGAGATAATAAGATCAAGTGATAGAATGTCTCTTAAGTCATATTACCAACAAATATCTCCATTAATATAAGTTAACGGAAATTACCATAATTCGTTAATTATAATTTACTCCTGGTACGTTTTTGTTGAAATGCTTGGAATGACAAGGATGTCAACTGCATCCATCTGCTGTAGTTACATATCTAAAAAGCATGTCTGAGAGAGAAGCTGGTAGCAGGCCATTCAGTGATCTTAAAAACTAGAAAGAAAGTCTTCAAACAAACTCTAAAACAGATATGCAACCAATGCAATCTCTTTAAAATGGGTGTTATGTTTGATTTCTTTTGTATTAGTCAGTACTCTGGCAGCTGAGCTCTGAACAAGTTGTAGGTGGTCACTGTCTTTTGTAGGGAGACCAAACAAGAGACCAATGCAGTAATCAGGCCTAGAGGTTATAAAAGCATGTCAAAGATTTTCTGCCAGCCTCAGAAAGAAACGGTATGAACTTGCTTGTGTTTAAGATGAGAAAATTACACTGTTGGCATCTATGTGCACTTGAAAACTGAGATCAGAATTCTAGATAACTTCAAGGTTTTACACCTGCTGCTTGATCTGAAGGGCTAGTGAATGGAGGTGTACAGACAATGGCTTGCTTTAGGCTTTTGCCCAAAATATTTGAATCACTATCTTATCTCGATTCATTGGGAGAAACTTGACAATCATAGAATAATGTTATAAACATTGCACTAACCTTTCAGCAGAACTGAACCATGGCAGTCTTTAAAGCATCAGGGAAGTTAATGTGAACAAAGGGGTTAACAAAACTTTCTCCTCTCCTCCAGATTTTACAGACACTAATCTGTAATAATTACGGCGATCAGCGTATCACTACATGTTCTCCAATCATCTGCATGAAAATGACATACTCTCTGCAGCTGTGTAACCAAAGCTGTGTTTGTCTGGCGAGCACCTTGTCAGCATACATTAGCATTGCTCCGGAGCAGGCCAGGGCGGGGGTAAGTGGGGCAGAATGGGTGACAGAAGGGCTGATGCTGGCACTCAGTGAGCCCTCTCCCCCCGTGAAAAGCTCTTCAGGCACAACAAGAACCTATTGAAGCACGAAATTGCCCTCTTGACTTTCCTTTGAGACGAAAGTTAAAAAAAGCCATCGTCAGCCACGCTGGAAATGGACAAGGGGAAAGATATGGAGAGAGGGAGACAGAAGTAAACAGAATGAGTTAGTAGGAAAAAAGAAGTATTAAGAGTTGGTAAGTTTATTCTAGAGAGTGGTCGGCTTGCATAAACTGAGGAAACCTTTGTGTTATATTGGGGATATTAGACTGAGCTGACACAAGTAACTCAGCCTAGTGTCAAGAAGCCTGGAAGAGATTTTCTATTGTTGAACTCTCTCCATGTCATCAGCTTAAATCAGTATGTTCTGCTGCAGTAGAGAGGGGATTAGATCAAATGCAGCTCTGGTATGAAGCATGGACATAAACAACAAGAGACAAATCCAAAGTTAAAGGATGACTGAGTCTCTGAGATACACTCAATAAAACGGAGGTCCACGAATGAAACAGAAAATATTTTAGCACTAGAGGCAAACATATCATTGTTATGTTATACAATATAAAAGTAATTTTAATATGTTTTACACAAGCAATTTAATGTTTTAAGCCTAAAGAGTAATTTATTGATTTTGCATAACATCGCCAAACTCAAGGACAGAAAAAGTCTATGACAAACATGTTCAGGAAGGAGGAGGTTCAAGAATCTGACCCAGAGAATAAAGTCAATTCTTCCAGATGAAAATACTGAGCTTGTTGTATTAGAACAGAGTTCCTTCAGGAAAAACGATAAAGATGAAGCTGATCATGTTGCACCAACTAATCATAACAGTCTTGAAGATACATTGCAAGTTCAACATCAGTTTTCATCCCATTGCTCGCCAAGAGCTTTCTCCAGTGGTGTTTAGCTTCGTTTCTTTGCTGCTATATGTGGTTCCTTGCCAGGAATGGGTAGGTAGAATATATCCTCGCTGCACCACTACTTCGTCATCTTCTCATGTTGGACTGAATGCAGACTGGACCCTACAGTGACTCACAATTGCCTCTTGTGATAAAAAAGTGGTATAACGAGACGGAACAGGCAGAGGTTCGCTGGTTAGCATGCTAACAGCAGATATGTCTGCACCACAATACATCAGAACTGTTATTTTTTTTCACATTCTATTTCATTTATTTTTCTGTTTTAATCTTTTTCTGTTTTTTTCATAAATAAAAGAACAGTAAATAAAAAAGTATGAAAATATATCTCTTTTAATAAATTGTGTGTTGGATTCAGCTTTGTTTGGTTAGATTCAGTCAGATTTATTTCGGCAAAAAAACATTGGCTTGAATGATCAGCCACGTCACAGCCTTCATTTCCTTTTATACTGGAGGCTACAGACAGACATGCTGCCGGCATCTGAATTACATTGGGACCAAAATCAGTGGCCCACCAGTCTGTTGCTATGGTAACCCCTCGCTTTACACCATTTTGGGTTGCCGGCTGGTGTCGTACCAAACGGCACTCCTGCTCTCTTCGTGCCCTCTCAGTCCGTCTGCGTGTGTGTGTATGTGTGAAAGAGTGTGTGTTTGTGTGGCTGTGTGTTGACTCAGGGCTTCCAGTCGTAGTCTCTGCTTAGAGAGGGAGCGTCCTCAGCTTCAGTCTGCTTGTCATACAGGTAATACGTGCTTTTACTTCATCGGTAGAGTGTGTTTGTGTGAATGAAAATACGCAGATGTGATGTAACCGTTTTGGAAATCAACGTAGCGTTTTGTGCATGTGGTTTATTTTCCCGTCCAAGCCAATGAAAGGCGGTCTGCTTTGTCATTTGACATCACTCTGTTTCAGAAATGCTGAGACAGAGCAGACGAGGCTAGTTGTCATTACTGCCAGCTAGTTCTGTGGACGTGACAAGGTCATTTTTTACAGTGCTTTTGCGTGGCTATTGTGCGTTTTTCTGAATTGGTTCGGAAGATTAAAAATCCACAATGTCTCGTTGAACCCAGTGCCCTAGCTGTCTCGTTTGAATGTCCCTGCATGTGTCTGTCTGGAGGAGACTGCAGTCTGTTTTTATCCCCTCAAGGCGTATGCATGAAGCCTGTGGGGCAGTTCTCCCTTGTTCTCCTTTTTTAAAAAACATTTATCTTCACAGACAACTTAGAGATTATCTGAAACATGTTAGTTTTGAATATATAGTATATTCAAAAAGTATTCAGACCCCTTTTTTTCTCTCATCCATCCAGACACAATTCACCAGAATGACCAAGCAAAAACATGCAGCCGATGAAAAAGATATTTGCATATCAGCAAAACGGCAAGCCACGAGGTCGAAGGAGCTGCCTGTAGAACTCAGGGGCAAGATTGTGTCAAGGCACAAGGCAATGCAGATGGAAAATATTGTTAATTCTGAAAATCTAGATCAAAATCTAGACATGAGACTGTAACCTCAAGACAACTTGAACGAAGAAAAACATTTTTTTTAGAACACAAAAAGTCAGGATCAGTTCTTAACCAGCCACGTATTTTCTCTCGTTTACCAAAATCTATCTTGAGTCTGAAAAGATTTGAAAATAAAATAAATTAAAGCTGCAAGCAGCGATGAACGTCCGCGCTCGTCAGGCATGCTGCTGTCAGGGCTTGTTCATGCAACACCTTCCATTGAGGAAGATGGTACTTTATCATTTAGTGGCCTGCTCCTGCCGGTATTAAATAATGTATGCTGAAGTCAGAAGAACTCCCTGTAAGCTACATAAAGAACAAATAATGAGAGGACTACACTGTGTGACCCTACAGAGTCGTAAACAGAGGTTTGTATCCATTAGCAAGGCAGCACTGCCCTCTGGTGGAGAAAGCCTGTACAATGAAAAGACAGGGAAGCTATTCTTTCGTCATTTAGCAATAGAAGCGCCACATATACCAAAGCACCAACATTTCCAAGTAGTTGTTTACTGACTATCGAGGGCATTCACATAAAGTTTCAGGGAGTTCCAACAACTCATGAACAGCACATAAGCCCATTTCTCCTGATCGTCCCTTTTGATACCCTCTAACCGCTCCTAACATCTGGCTGTTGCCTTCAGTAAGACAGGATACAATTGGCAGACCCTCCCCACCGCTAAAGTTACATCTAATAACACTCAGGTGGATACGTTCCTTTTCCAGCATTATGTTATGACACACGTTGAAGTACCAAATGTTCGTATGCATTAAGTGTAAAAGAGAGACTGCAGTAAAAGCCAGAACAACAGTAACATTTTCACTGTCAATCTACTTTTTCCTGTTTTCTGATACCACCAGAAATAAAAATGAAAAAAAAAAAAAACAGCAAAGCAAACGCGCACTGATCAATTGCCTACTTTTAGTTTAGGAAAACCCACATATATGCTATAATGTTGATGTAAATGATTTAAGTGTGGCTGGGTAGCAGGACTTTCCCTTGTTGACCATTCCTATTCAAGCCCCAAGAACAAACACCAAGCTCTGAAGCAAATTTGAACCAGACTGTGTAATTACAATGTCACGTGTTAATAACTTAATAACTTTTCCCATAAGCGTATTTTTCATTACCATTATTTGATCCATATGGTCCGACAACAGTTAGCAAGTCTAGAAGAGCCTCATGATTTAATCATTTGAAACCTATTCAAGTTAAACCCCGAAGTTAGCTGTCTCAGCTAGCAGAAGTTTCTAGAGTGGGTGCCACAAGTGATTTGATGTATTTCAACTTCATTCTTTATCTTTTTTTTCCACTATTGTGTGCTGATTTTAGAAATCGCCTCACTATCTGTTTACTTCTTGCTTTAAAAAATGTGTGAGACATGTTATCAACATCCTAACATGAGTCCACCAGTGAGGCATCAGTTTTAAAACAACAAAACAAATACTTTTCCGGCTTGAAGACTGTCTGAACCACAAAAGATCTTGAAGCCATTTGTTCTACCCACTGATAGCAGACAAGGCATTCATTTTGCTCATGCTGAACTGAACTGTACACACACGTCTGCAGGGTTCAAATAACCCTGCAGACGTCACAACCATTGTCTGAGGTCACAACTATTTCTTGTGCCTTAAGCCGCTCTATGTTCCAGGATGGAAGAAAGGGGTTTTGCCCTCAAGCAGTGAACGGGTGCTCCACATTTATTGCACTTTGCTGTTGAAAATTGGAAATGGCTGCTTTTGGTAGGTGAGTGGGTTGTGCTAAGTGTTCCCGGAAGAAGTGTGTATGTGTGTAATTGCATGTGTGTATGGCAGCCAGCTTGTTTGTGCTGATATGTGGGCGACGCTGGATAGAAAGAAGGTCCTGAAACAACAGCAGAAAAGCATCACACTGCCACCCGATCCCACGTAACCACTGATTCTATGCAAATGGAGGGTGGTTTGATTAGGACTCTAGGGTCCCACCGTGCATGTGAGGCAATATTTAAAGTAATTCATACATACAGACACAACTTTATCGTTGTCCCTGCTTTAATGATGACCCTGCTTGGCTTCCAATTTGGGGGAAAATCCAAGGAAAAAGCTGCCTACTTTTTGCTCTGAGTAGTTATCAGTTTGAGCCTGAAAAATGAGATCTTTCCCCATCGCTGCTGGACAGTGGATGTCTTTGTGAAGGACTTGGTTGGATGTTCTGCGACAGTCCAAAGGATGCGACTCTATGCACGTTCTTTAGTGCCTCGTCTCAGTGCCTCCTTCCGCTAACAGTGGCTAATGTTTGTTTAGACATGCAGTCCGCTAACACGAACTAATGACCAGCTTCCAGCGCAACACAGACGTTCCCTGGAGCCCTGAGAAGGCAATGAAAGAAGAAAATTACCACGAGTCTCTTCCAGTAGGCTAGGTTAGCTACGATGGATAGCTATGTTTGTCAATATACTGAGATCTTCCCACCTAATTAGGATATATTGTAATGTGTACACTGTGTGTGTAATTTTGCATTTTCATGTTTTATGTACATAATTGTTTGGTCAGTAAATCCAACATTCTCAGAAGCATTGAGTCCATCGCTCTACAGATCAAAAGAAAAATATCAGATTTTTTTTTTTTGTCACACGCTTTTATTTAGTCCAGGTGTAATTTTTAGGCTTCACTTGTTTAGGGATGCTGAGTTTCCATGGTGACACTCAGCCTCCTCCAGCAACCCTAGCATCCCCGCAGTTATGGAAACAATTTCAGCTCCCTTGTACTGGCCTCCATCTCAGGTTTTGATGACATGATTCTAAAACACATTCATACAAAATGGATGGAAGATGAAATTTCATCAATAAATTCCCAAAGTGTTGACTGCGCTAAATTCTATCCCACAGCTTTACATTCTCACACAGTGATTTCATAGATTGAAACCTGGAAACTGCCCATTACAACCACAGTGCCCTGATGCACTGGAGCAGCTGGGGATCTGCTGCACCTTTTCTTCCAACCAGTTTTGAGATTTAATTCGAATTACAGCTGCAAGCAGCGATGAATGGGGTGTGTCACGTAGATGTTTTCAGGGCAAGACCCTCTACATGTTTGAGCAATTTGGAGTAGATGGCAAATTGTATGTGGAAGTTATACTACAGTTGATGGTTTTATGGTGAAACATCAAAATGGAGCGCAAAAGTTTGGTGCAAATCGGTCAAATGGCCAAGGAGGAGTTGGAAAAAGTACGTTTTTTCACAGAGCTTTAGTGGCTCATGGCGAAGTAGTCATCTGGGTTTCATGTCATTTGGACAGACCAATGTGGAGGTATCCAACACTTCTTGTTTTGAGCAAAATGTACAGAAAGTTGTGATTTGATATGATACTGATATATGAGTGCTATATGATAGCCTATATGACGAGATTCAGCACAATTCAGTGAACGCGTGGATATAAGGTTATTGAATGAGTGACAAAGTATATGTGAGTTATAAGCTAAAACGCACTTTCCTTGATTATAGCGCCACCTAAAGGTGGAAATTGAGGATGACAATAGATAATGCCATTTTTCGGCAGGTGTGGCGTATAATCCAAGTTTTGTGAGTTTTGGAGCATGTTCAGGCAGTGAAAAATGTGATCATTTGGGATGAAAAAGTGGTAATTCGAAAAACAATAGGCACCTCGCAGGTTAAAGGAAATGTTTAATAATCTTAGAGATGACTTCATGTTCGTTTGTGTGTTCAGAGCAAGTGTCGGCGCGGATCGTACAGGAAGTGACAGCAGAGGCAGTTGCAGTGCTGAAGGGAGAACAGGAGACTCAAAGGCTGCCATCAGGTAAAACATGCACACACACACACACACACACACACACACACACACACACACACACACACACACACACACACACACAATCTCTCTTTCCCTCTAGCGGGAAGCTGGGACTCCTAGCTTTGCATTTGAGATGGTACATTCTGGATAGGTCGCCATTTTTCGAATGACAATATTATAGAATAAAAACATGCTTTTAGGTTTTATGTGCAGTTTAATCCACTGGAAGTTGATGGCTCATATGATTGGGTTGCACAATTGTCCTCAGTCATCTTCAGCTCAATGTTACGAGATATTTTTAATGATAATACTGTTAGGGTCAGGGTTACTCATCAGTGTTGGTCCTGCCCTTACCTACACGACTGACATTGAATTGCTGCAGATGCTCAAAATCTTTTACAATGCGTGATTTATATGACTTGTAATGTTTTCTCCTTCTGCAGTTGAAGACACCACAAATTTGCCTCCCTCTCCTCCCCCATCGCCTGCTGCTGAGCACTTTGGTCCTCTGGAACGAGGTAGGCCAAGAATATAAGTGTGCTTATAAGAGTTTTTTGTCTCTGGTGGAGGAGAGTGTGCTTTCCTTCTTTTCCATGACTGAAGCTTCTGGAGTTTTGTGATCGCCACCACATCGGGGTACTGATGTGGGTTTGCTCTGGGTGTACTCTTTAATCCTCCCTCTCGGGACATACAACACCTACAGGGACAAGCCACAGAGTGGTGCCCATTCAAGAAACCTGTACACACCAGAGTTGCTAAAAGCAGGAACATGTTCTCCATTTTTCAGACATCCATTTCTTCTAAAATCCTGCTTCGTCCTCCTCATGTACACCTGGAACAGATACAATCTGTGTCTTCATCATCATCGACCATTTATCTCTAAAAGGAAAAATGCTCACCTGCATGACCACCTTGTTACAAACAAGTGTGCTCTTTTTAATCATCCTCTTCTTCCATTTCCCTTTCTAACGTCCACACATCGCTGTCCTCCCACACACTAATATGACAGCCAATTTAGGTAACCCTCCAACTTCTTGTTGTTTGTCTCTTTTGTTGGATTATGTCTTTAGTTTTGCACGTCCGATCACGGTGTTGTGTTTTCTTGTCATTGTCCACTGTCAGTCTTTTTTGTATGTGTTTGCCTGTGGCTACAGATCAGAGGTTTAGCTCTATCAGCATCACAAGAGGACATGGCTGCCTTCAAGTTGAAGTCAGCATTTTGTCTGAAGCCAGGTTATAAAAAAAGTTAAGTTAAAAAAAGAGATTTGCCAATATGATAAACCTACTGCAAATTGATTGAAAAGCTAGATAGCTGACCTCCAGGCTCAAACAACGGATACTAATAGCAAAGTGTTAGTTAGCCGTCTGACGTAACGACGATGCTCATAATTGACTGAAAACATCAATCACACAGAGTTAACATACACAACACGGCACAGGTCGGCAAATTTCGTGGCAAGAATGCTGTAATTAACAAGCAATATATCTGAAGTAAAAAGGCATTAAACATCTGATAATGAACTGGTTTCTGCTTAACATCATGTCATTTATTTTCAAGTAAGTTTTTGTCTAAGTAAAACAGAGCGAGTGCTCTCAGGACTAGCAGGTTGCAGGCGCTAACATGAGTTCAATATGTACTTTAAAGCCATATCTTTAATTTGTATGTGTAAAAATCAGAGCAAAACAAGCTTATAGTTTGACGCTTTATCGGATTTGGGAACAAAAACAGCAGGTTGCCCATCTACTAGTCCTTTAGCTCAACAATATAGGTCTCAGAAAAAGTTAGTAATGCCCTTAAGCTGGCATGATAATCAGATGTTGGTAAGAATGTTGTTGGAAAAACAGCTGCAAACAACTCTCTGTAATTTAGTGGCCTGCTGAGGGGAATTCAGACAGAAACTAATCGAAATTAATATTACATGATCAGCAGTTAAACAGAAACCAGTTAGAAAATGTTTTTATCAACTGCTTGTAGGAAAATAGCTGAATATCATTATTAAAAATGTTGGGCTTATTTCTAGTACATTTTGTTGTAATCACTGTGGTAATTTTCTGGTTTTGTCCCCTTAGCACTTTGATCCAGTTCGGTTCTTTATGTTTGACTTTGATTGCTTTTGATTTGATTTTGCTTCGAGCAATGTAGGGCTTTCTGTGCAGCTGCCTGCAAAAACGGTTGACAGTGTAACGACATCAGTGTGCTTCATGCTTGTCCTTTGTTTACATGTCTGCTCGGTCTGAAGTGGCTGGATTGTAATGAGGAGAGCGTGTAGGTGGGCCAGCCATGCACCAAACACAGATGGTCAGTTTTGTTAAGAAGTGATTTGAGGTCGCAGGAGTTCCCCCAGAAGGTGACTGTGTGTTCTTGACCATGTAGAGTGGTTTAGAGCTGGTGAAAATATTACTTTTTGCTCCAAAATGATGATTAGTTGGTGGGTTTCACTTGGTCCAGAGGTTTAGTTAAGAGGTGGTATAAAGGTTAGTTTGTGTAGTGGCAATGGCAAAATCACACTCTGCTACATTTACTGCTTTATTAGTATAATAACTGGTGTAAGAAAGACATTTTAAAGTACTTTTTGCATTTTCCATACTTTAGTATTGATACCTTCCTTAACGGATATCAGTTTTGTTTGTCTCAGAGTATGGCTGGCCCCCAGAGCTTTGTCATCTTTGAGTTGCTTGTCACTGTCCCCTTGTCAGTGTCCTGTGTGTTATGTTTCTCTTGCTCTCGATCAAGCGTTGTCCTTTTCCTGCATTCCCCCCTCTGGTGACTCTCTCTGTTAATTTGTCGTCTCTTTTTTGTTCTCCTCAAGCTTTATCTCCCTTTTCACAGCAAAAAATTACCATCTTAAAAAGTCAATTAAAGATTGATATAGTTAAGAACATTTGATTATATGCTTAAAAGAAATGACAGAAAACAGCTGCACTCCAATCAGTCACGCGTTATAGTTATATAGTTATGAATTCCAAGGTAAAAAATACATGAATAAATAAGATAAAAGTATTATTTCGTTGTCCTCATATACACTATGCTACCATGGTGCAACATTTGTTTGCTTTCTTCTTCTCTGAAAATTGCGGAATCCCAAAGATAAGTTATAAAACGTTAAATCACCTTTAAGATGGGCATTCTTTGGTGAGTTTTCCATCATCTTTTCTTCCTCCTTTTCCTTTATTTTCTTCCTCCTCTTCACTCTCTCTTTCAGTCCGTGTGTCCAGATTTCCCTGCAGTTCTTCTCCTTGTGTCTGTCTTGTTTGTAGATGTAGGGGATGAGGAGGAGGCGGGGCCTCTCCGCCGCTTCCAAAATTCTCGGGAGAGGTGCAAGTTCCTCGCCCCCTCCATCTCAGTTTCCGTGCCCGAGGACGACCCCTACCACTCCGACGAGGAGTACTATGAGCACCCATTGTTCAGCCCAGAGTGGACGCACTCGGGCTCTCGCCCCACAGGGCAGGCCGTGGCCTTTAGACAGATTGAAGGTGAACCACGCATGGTTCCTCTTTGCCATTTCCCTCCCTCCATTCCTCTCTCTCTCTCACACTCTTTTTCTCTCCTTTCTCTTTTTAACACTGATTTCCTTCCCTCCTCTGTGATTTGACCTCCTCCCTCCATCTCTCCCTCCTTCCGTTCCTCCGTCTCTTCGTCCGTCAGTTCCTTCTTCGTCCGTCAGTTCGTCTCTTCGTCTTTGTGTGTGTTTGTCTGTCCATGTGGTGTTTGTTTGCTCAAAATCTGAGCAATTTCATTATTGTTTAACAGTCATATTTCTTTTTTCCATTTATTTCACCCAAAGTCATCATAACCAGTGGTTGCCATGCTGTAAAGTCCAACACATAGCAGTGATGTCTCTACAAAAGGACAATGTTGTAATTGTCATTCACTCAATGGACATAGTGCACATAACGTACAGTTGACATTAGTACCGCATCGTCACCAAGGCTTCTGGGACATGGGTTGAGGTCCAAATGGCTTTCATGATTACGTCAGAGATACTGCATGATTGATGATCTCCATGCACAAGTGTCTCTGTACCAATCACCTTTCAGAGTTGAGTTCATTCCTCAAGATGACCCCTCACCATGTCAAACCCCCTACAATCATCCTAAACTTCTCTCACACATTCACTATGGCAACAAGAAAGACTTTCATCTCCACACACTCAACAAACACACAACCTTCCACTTTTTTGTCTTCAGAAGCACAAGACACCGTTTCTTTTAAAAAGTGTTTGACCAAATATGTGGAGGAAGCCTAGGACCTTAATATAGTTACATTGAGGAAATTCCAACACTTAACATAGCCTTCTATGTTATCCATAAAAATAAAGCCCTTGGCTAGTCTGCTTCGACAGTGGACATTTAGGGCTTGTGTCCACATAATAAAGAGGCGAGGAAAATAATGATGCTACGTTGGCTTTGACTGACATTGGCTAATGCCATGGAAACAGAGGGCTGGCCACACAGCCACACAAGATAGACAGACATAGCCAGAACAAGCTTCTCCATTATTTTCTTGTTTTCCCAGCTGACAGGTGACAAGTCCTGCCCAAGCTAATATATGTTTGGTTGCCTGAAAAAGAGCGTCGGTGATGCCACCAGTGTCTCTCTGAATTTTTTTTTAGAGATTTTCAACCAGAAGCAGTCGGATCGGCCAAGCAATAAAAGGCGGACTACCCTGAAAAATGATGCTGGGTGTATTACTGCTACGCTTTCTTGTCATGCAACAATGGAGAAAAGACGCTGGCACCCAGAAAAGAAACGTTACGTGGACACAGATCCTTGTACCACCGCTTTCTCCCAAAGCATACCCTGATAGAATTTAATTTAATTATTCAAATTCTTCTACTTCTGCACAGTTAAAAACTGTGATGTGGATGAGACTTAAGATACAAAGATGTATCAATCAATCTCTAGATAGCTTTTTAAATGTATGGTTTTATTCAATTAAAACAATGACAAAGAAGAGATAAAAAGTGAGTCTGTATAAATTCCATAAATCAAGTGGAAACAGCTATGTCATACACAGCAACAAATAGAGTTTGTGTAACCTAAGCAAGAGCATAAAATCATACAAAGCAATGGCACCTGAAGTGCAAAAAAAAAAAAAACAGTCCGTGCAATTTCGAGAATCTGAGGCACTCTGCTTTTAACTGTACTGGACTGAATGGTCTCCTTTTCTAAAGAGCCAGAGATTTCAGACGTGCTCTGAGTAGAAGTGCTTTTACGTGAGCTCAAGGTTCGGCTGCTTTATTTATGTTGCCATTTTCCTGAAACAAACTCAGTCATCAATGATCGTAGGTCAGTCTGGGTTACAGGCATGGTGTGTAAAAGAGAAAGTGGAAATGATTATGTTTCTGAATTATATAGACAGTACTGAAATAAAATTAAAAAAAAACAATAAATCTTATCGTTTCCAAGCATACTGATTGTACTTAGCACCGAAAGTAGAAACAAGCAGAACTTAAAACCACGTACACAACACTCTGTACTGTATGTGTAATGTACCTATATGTGTGAACAGACATACACTTTAGGTCATCTTTTAGCAGAGCTGAAAGTGTCCCATCATAAGTTGTGTTCTCACATAGCCCAAGTCTGTGTTGCCTGTAGTCTTAATGTGTCATCCTCTCACCCTGTTTTTGAGAAGAAGAGACCATGGAGGCTCTTACAGCTGAATACGAGGAGGAGGAGGTGGAAGAGGAGGAGGAGGATGAGGAGGAGGAGGAGAGTGCAGAGGCAGCAGATTCCGAGGCAGCTCTTGATGAGCAGCAGTGGAGCGGGGAAGAGCCCGAGCTGGACAGCCCCCAAGCTGAGCCCTTAGAGCAGGCAGAGGGCGTAGACGAGGCCCAGGATCTAGACCTGGAGCCGGCTGAAGCAGCTAGTGCTGCTGCAGAGAGCTCTCTGGAAAGAGAGGAGGAGGAAGCAGAGGGTGAGGAGAGCCCTGAGACAGGTGTGTCCTGCCCTCTGCTCTCCCTGCCTGCATGTTACTGCATTGTACACCCTTAAGAATGCCAGATGTGTCAAAAGGAACATAATATTAGCATTATAATCCAGGTGGAATGGCAAGTAATCCTCCCTGCGCTCTGCTGTGGCTGCAAGGCAACACAGGCTTGTTGGTGAAAAGAGTCACTTTCTTTTAACAGAACCTGGTTTTATTCTGCTATCTTTGCGCTTGTATCTTATTTTTTGTGCTGTGGTTTTCGGGGCCGGCCATTTCGTATTGGTATGATGAAGTGAAGTGTTGCTGAACGTGAAAGTGCTTCTGTTCACCGGCTAGGAGCTATCAGGTTTCTCATTATGTTTGCACATGGCTTGGTGCTGATGTGTCGGTGCAATGCCCTTTTTTGTAACCATGAATCATACCGACTTAACATGGATCGCTCATATTTTTGTCATAATTGTGTTTCCTAATTTGCAGGGGATTTTGTGTTGGCTGTCTCATGTTAAGTGTGGTGTAGTGGTCTCATCAAATGCATTATTTTATCAGTTAAATTCAAATTCATTGGTTTCTCGTATGTTCCGACACTTTTAGTGGCATTTCTCCGTCATTTACATTCAAACTATATTAGTGTAAAAAAATCTGAATTATGCAATGACAATATTAAGATCGAAACATAATTGGATGCTAATGAAACTTTTTGAATTTGGTAGATTTGAGACTTTTTGCCAAATTCTCCTCACATTTTACTCACAAAGAATGATAGAAATGCTATTCTTTTTGTATCTGATGTTCTCAAGAGTCGCATGTGTATCCATCCCATCTATTATTGCTTGTTTCCCATAAATCAGCACAGTTGCCTCATGCCGGTTCCGTCACATACCATGTCATACTATCATCCATCTGTGACTTGGTGAACTCAAACCCGCCGTACTTCTTCAGTGATGGCCGTATCATTGTGCCGTAAGTTTCCGAGGCTTTCCCAGTCCCTGGCTTATTAAAGATCTCACTCGCAGCATGCCAAAGCATTACTTCTGTGTGGTGATCAAAACAGCCAACTTACAGATGTCCTTTCAGCCTTGAAGATGGACTCAGACAAGCAGGGCAGCGAGAAAAGTGGTTCCATGAGCCCAGACAGCATTGGATCGGAGAAACGCCCCGAGGAGTTTTTTGAGCCCCAAGTCCAAGGGTTCTTTGCTGGGGAACGAGTTGTGCCAGAGAGCCCCACCATGGATATGCCATCCTTTGTACCGCCGAGTGTTGAAAACCAAGCCAAAAAATCCCCCACCAAATCACTCACACTTCAGCCTACGTACGGTGAGCCGATCACGGTGTCAGAGAAACAGCCTTCAGTGGAGGTGGTGGAGTTCAGCAGCATTGGATCTCCCTGTGATTTCTCTGCAATGGGAGACAAAGTTCAAGGAGGAGACTCAACGAGAGATGCAAGAGACAGATCTGGCATGTCAGCATATTTTGAAACATCAGCCATGGAGGTTGATGAAACTCCCCCATGTAAGGGTGAGGGTTATTACGAACTGAGCAGAGCTGGTGACGAGAAGAGTGCAGTTGATTCCAGATCTCAGGAGATCAGCTACAGCACACTAGCTGAAGCCCAGGATAAACCAGAAACAACAAAAGACACTAGAGTGTTCACAGTCCCTGACAGGAGTAACGACTGCAGGCTTTCTCCTGGTAAACTTGCCTTAGAACAGAGGAGTTACTCACTTAACATCACTATCGGAGCATTGGATCAAAGTGGCCAAGGCAGACCTAGGAACTTCTCCCCACTAGCCACAGATATCATGTCATACACTAGTGGAAGTTTAGATGAATCAGCAGACTACCTCCCAGTCACTACACCCTCTGTGGATAAGCCTCCATCCTTCCCTCCCCTGATCTTAGAGACTGCAGCTTCTGTCACTTCAGATTCATCATCTCCTCCTAGGACTACTGAGTCAGTATCAAAACCCAGCCCTGAACCAGCATCACCAGAATCACCACAGCCTAATAAGGGCGCATATAAAAATGGCACAGTGATGGCACAAGACTTACCTGAGATGCTGGACCTTGCTGGCACCCGTTCCAGACTTGCATCAGAAAACAATGACCAAGAAATTACCAGAAGAAAGTCGATTCAAGCTGATGCTCCTACCTTTGCCGATGACCCACTGGCTAGCCTAGTTTCAGGGGAACAGAGTCCCAGAAAGAGTGACAGCCAGCTGGAAGAAATGGGCTATTGTGTCTTCAGTGAATATTCAGGGCCAATGCCTTCCCCTGCAGATGTGTTCAGCCCCACAGACACTTCTGCACAGGTCTTCAAACACTCTGTCTTGGAGGAGAAAGTTGCTGAGCAGGCCAGGAAATTAGCGGTCAGAGACACATCTATGGAGGACAACATCCAGCCGTCAGGAGTCACTGATGTCAGTGAGCAGAAGGACCAGAAAGAAGCAGAGAGAAAAGACTCTGAAGTTGAAGAAAAGGGCAAAGAGGTTGTGGATGATCAGCTGAATAAAACTGTAATTGAGGTGCCAACTGTTCAGCCGAGTGAGACATTTGTAACGCCAACAGTCACTGTGACTCTAGAAGAAGGCGGGAGGTCAGATAGTGAGACTCAGCGACAAGCCAGTGGGGAAGGCTCAGCGTCAGAAACTGAGATTGCTGACTATGAGAGGCAGATCCGCAAATTGGAGATGGAGGGCAGGCCTCTCAGTTTGGAGGAGGAGAGAGAACTGCAGGAGCTCAGAGAGAAGGTGAAACTGGTCCACCAGGAGGCCTATGAGGAAGTGGATGCAGAGGATGTGTACCAGCTGACCGGCGTGGCCAAGGACCGAATTGCCAGGCCTGTCAAAACATCACCTGCTTCGTCCGTGGAGAGCAACATTGACGATGACAAGCTTCTCTCCCCAGTGCTCTCACCTTCCAAGCTTAAACAAAGAGAAGTGTATGGCTCCCCCAAAAGAACACCTTCGCCTGTGTTAGGAATAAACAAAGAGGAAAAAGAGAAAGAGGAGTCAGAAAGAAAGCTGAGGGAAGCGCAAGAGAAGGAAGCAGCCGAGAAGAAATTGAAAGAAGAGAGAGAAGAGGCTGAGAGGAAAGAAAAGGAGGTGAAAGAGAGAGAAGAGAAAGAAAGGAAGGAGAAAGAGGAGGCAGAGAGAATACTGAGGGAAGAAAAAGAAAGGAAGGAGAAAGAACAGAAAGAGCAGGAAATTAAAGAGAAGGCAGAGAAAGAGGAGAGAGAGAGAAAAGAGAAAGAAGAGAGAGAGAAGAAGGAAAGAGAAGAGCGGGAAAAAATTGAGCAAGAGGAGAGAGAGAGGAAATCACGGGAGGAAAAAGAAAGAATAGAAAAGGAGTTGAGAGAGAAGGAAGAGAAAGAAAAGCTAGAAAAGGAACTTAAAGAGAAGGAGGCGAAAGAAAAGCTAGAAAAGGAACTTAAAGAAAAGGAAGAGAAAGAAAAAATAGAGAAGGAACAAAAAGAGAAGGAAGAGAAGGAGAAGATAGAGAAGGAACGAAAAGAAAAAGAGGAGAAAGAACGTAAAGAGAAGGAGGAGAAAGAGAAGGCGGAAAAGGAGGAAAAAGAGAGGATGGAGAAGGAACGTAAAGAGAAGGAGGAGAAGGAGAAGATAGAGAAGGAATTGAAAGAAAAGGAGGAGAGAGAGAAAGTGGCCGAGATGGACACAAAGGTTGCTGACAAGCCTCTTGAGAAAGAGGAGCAAGAGGAAGACATGTTGGATAAAGCAGCGGCAGCAAAGGAGATCCTAGAGACTCGTGCTGCCATTGAATCAGTGGTGACAGTCGAAGATGATTTTATCACTGTGGTCCAGACCATCGACGAAGCAGATGAGCCGGGACACAGCGTTCGTTTCTCTGCTCCACCTGAGGCTGTAGCCCTTTGCGCCACTGGCCAGAAAGAGGAGGAGGAGGAGGAAGAGGAGGAGTCTGTGGAGTTGGCCCAAGAAGCAGACATGGAGGCTGCCAGTCTAGAGGAGGTGGGTGATGTTCCTGAGACCCCCGCCTCCCCTGAGAAAGAGGCTCAAACCATAGAAACTGAAGAGCCAACAGAAAGCTACGATAGAGATGAAACCACGATGGACGACTCCATCCTGGATAGCTCCTGGGTCGACACACAAGGTGAGACAGTTTGTACTGTGATATTGTTCCTTTCCCTCACCTGCCTCAAATGAACACATATAATGTTCTACACACATGTTGTTCATGTCCTCTTTTTGCCACACTGCAGATGATGATAAGAGTGTGTTAACGGAGCAGATTGAGCCTTTGCCCAAGGTGTCCAGCCCAGCCCAAAGGTCCACTGTAGTCCAGAAAAAGCAGACACAACAGAAGAAGATGGAGAAACAGGAGAAGCCAGTGAAACCAAAGGCCAAAGGAGGGAGGCCCAAAGGCCGAATCTCCACACCAGAGCGCAAACCTGTTCGCAAAGAGCCTGTCTACATCCCTCGAGAGGAAGTCAAGAAGAAAAAAGGTTTGTACGATTTTGTTTTTCTTTTGATGAACAATATCTGACTTACAGAAATGGTTGATTTTTAAAGGTCACATTATTTAAAAAGATGTGACATTTTCTTTAACATTAAAGCATGTAAACATTCTCAAGGGGACACCCAAAATACATGTCTGAGTGTGAAAATGTGAATGATATGGGATCATGATATATTATAGATTTAGACCTCACATGCTATACCCACAAATTGTACTGCTTGCCACAAAAAGAATGGTATTGAACACTTTTAGTCTCCATCCTGTTGACACATTTCAAGTGCCTAATTGGGGCGCTCTGCTGTTCTAACTTCATTAAAAACACAGCATCTTGTGATTTATTGCTTATCTCTTTAGCTGTTTGTGTCAAAAAATGTGCAGTGTTATTAGCTAGCTGACACCTTGAATTGAGTCAGCCTTTATTTTTTCTTCTTGCTCAACAAATATGACTAAAAACAGGGAATTTATAACCTTCAGCATTTTGTATTTTAACATGTCTGTATATACGTATTGTTGTGTCTTAATGGCCTTGTCTCCTCTGATGATTTAGCTGTGATAAGGAAGACTGAGCTCACTAAAAAGATGGATACTCAGTCTCAATCTCCAGTCAGGAGGAGCATGGTGAAACCAGCTGTTCGCCAGACCCGCCCCACCCAGCACCACTCCTGTCCTAGAAGGAGAACCACAGGTGACACTTTGTCTTGGCCACCAGAACACCAGTTCCCAACAATCATACCTCCACTGTCAGCATCTGTTTATTTTCAGAATCCATTTTGTGTTATGAGTTACAGTGTTTTTTTTTTTGTTGTTGTTTTTTGTCACGTGTCTTTGTTTTTGCTTTGTATTTAATTTCAATAAAGATTAACTGCCATACATGTTTCATTGAGCTTCTTTTGTTTTTTTTGTTTGTGCATTCTCTGTCTTTATTCTTTTGAGAGCAGCATAACACCAAAATGAGAGCATCATTTTCACCTACTTTTTGGACCAAATTTTTGATTTCACAGAACACTTTCCAATTAAATTTCTCTGTCACTACAGCAAGGTCAGCAAAAACAAGATGTTCAGATGGTGTTAAGTTTCTCTATACGTGCATTCTTCATTTACAGCCAAGTGCTTTAATGTTCTTGGAGAACTGTTTGTAGTCTAATGTTTTGTCCTATTAATATTCCATTCCAAATATGTGATAATAGCTGGCAAGTTGTTAATTGTGAAAATCCTATACAATGCTCCTGACCTCTCTGGTCTGTTAAGTCTTACATATCTGCTGTAGTTTTTTCAACCTATGGTTGCCAGGTAACAAGTAACCATGGTTTTGTTCTATGGACCTGATAATATAAAGACTGATTTGATGCTGATGCTGCTCCCTCCCAGAGGCAGTTTGCACTTTATTTTCCCCCGACGTACTGGATTCTGTGTCACTGATGATGAAAGCCCTGTACACTGCTGCATTGCCCCAATTAGATTATTTTCCAGGGGTGCCTTACATAATACAAAATCCCCAGTTCTCTGTGATATCTTGCCAAATCTTTGCAGAAAAGAGCACCCAAGGGGGCCGCAACCCACTCCAACAGAACATTCGATTTGTCATATAGCTTGCCATGCCAGGTTTGCAAATCCAAAATTGTATTTTGGTATTTCTGTTGGACCCCTTCTGAGCGTTGAAGGTCAAAGCATGAATACTGTCCGTGTGTTCTAATTTTTCTGTTTCTGTCTCTCAGAGGCCCTACCAGACGGTCGTCAGCCTCTCAGTGTGGCCAGACAGTCTCGCGACAGAGCATCAGTGAGTATCCTCCACCGGCCTGACGCTGGCATGACCTCTGGCACTGAAACCACTCAGAGAAAAACCATATCAAAGCTTTCTTGAAAAACACTCAGAACAAATTGACACTGATGGTAGAAACCAAAGCAGCAGGGACTGATTGCGCCATCTCCTGAAACCAGAATTGACCAACATTAGATCTGCTGTCATCTTTTTGTGGTTCTTTGCTCTAAAGAGTATTAGAGTTTACTGAAACTGTATTAAAGTATGTTATTAGTGCATAATTATGTAGAAACAGATCTCAAACCTTTACCTCACACACACACGTTGCCTAGTGTGTCTTCAGACGTGCGTGCAGACTAGGTGAAAATAAACACAGAAATTAGAAAGATACATTTTCAGTAGAATTAAGATTTATTAAGAAGCTGCTACATAGTGTCTCCTGTGACTTCCAGGGCAACCTAATCATCTATCAATTCAGATAAACAACATTGTAGACTGTTTGACTGAACGCTGTCTGCCCTGCTGCTATCCAGGCCCTAATCACTGTATGACAAACAGTGCATTGTATTTGTAACGCCACCGTTAGTTGTTCTTTGCGTTTTATCAAAAAAATATTTGTGTGTTGGTTTTTGTTAAATGTTGGCTATTGTTGCCTTGTTTAATAGCTTTTTGCACAAGTGGAGAAGATGGATCCATTTAGAGAGTTTTTTTTTTTTTCACTGAGTGGGTGTTGAATCACCCCATGACATTTCTCCAGCGACTGTGGTCGTGACTCCATTTTACTCCTCCACCATGGTAATGACAGTTATTGCGTCTAAAATAAAACAGTTTCTGCATTTCTTGAATGTCATGTCATTACAGCATACAGTAAGTCTCTTCACTTTGAGCCCACGTTATATTTCACTTTTGATTTACAGTCTTTTATACATTCGTTACAACAGTCTGCATGTGCTTGTTGAACAAGATTCCTCACAATATTGTTTTTTGTTTAGCATTTTGATTTAATAAATTTTTTATTTCTTTGCTGACATGTTCACAATTAATGCACATGAACGGCTGATGATTATATGCTAAACACACAAGATCTGATGCTAATATCTCAGTCTTCATCTCACAAATGATGAGTGATTGGTGTCGGATCTTGAGCAACGATTATGCATGTAAATGTCACTTTTTGTCATCCTGTGTCCTTTATGGTGCCATGCTTCTCACCCACTGGGCCTCATCGTTGTACCATCTCAGTGCCATGCTCAGCGTTTGCCACTAACAAAGATCCCTACCTCCATATCCAGAGTGGCTGTCTCATTAGATAGACATCGGCAATCCTCAGTAGAGCCTCAAGGCTCCGCAGTATTACAGAGATTCATAGCCAAGGTAGGTGAATGACAGAGCAGCACTCTAGCTAGGAAAGTTCTGTAAATATGTTGCCAACCCAAACCTGTTTCAACCTTCAGTAAAAATCAATCACTGGCCTAAGGATGTCCATCATGTCTGTGGTGTTTGTGTCCCATCAGGACGGCGGCTCATGGAGCCCAGACAAGAGGTCTTCTCTGCCACGGCATGCCATTCTGAGTCGCCGTGGATACCATGACCAGGAGGACAGCTCCACTTCCATTACAAGTTCGGGTTCCACGGCTCCTCGCAGACCCACATGTAAGCTTAAGCTCCTCTTATCTGCTCACTTCACAAAGAAATCGGTATAAAGTGGTATTAGGTACTCCAAAACCAACACCAACTGTGTTGGCCCTCTAACTCTAAAATCTTTCCTCTTTTGCCCCCTGCAGCGTTTCGCACAGAGATGAGGGCAGAGCATAGGACAGGACGAGCTCCTAGTATGACAGGTAGACGGCATTCATTCTCATTTCATTATTAATTTGGGGAAAATAATAGATTCTAGGGTTACTGTATGTTTCAGTTTAATAGAATACTCTTTATCTGTAAAGTACTTGTTGCACAACATCTTATGGTCTGGAATATGACTGTTAAAAGCCTAAATGCATATGCACTGTTTCATACTGGTCAACAAGCCTATCACAGTTCAATCGCACAAGAAAGGCTATTTGTTAGCCTTTAATCAGTACAGGAAATGGCTCTTCTGTATAATGGTGTAGTTAATATTTTGATTTCCAGTTTGAAACACAGAAATCACTGAAGTCAGAAATATTTCTCTAGAAATTAAGTATTAGCATGTTCAACCCTCATCTTTATATTCATTACCATCAGTTACAGAAACTGTGCGCTCCCGTTCAGCTCGTAGTGGCCACTCCACCCCCCGCACCCCTGGCTCCACAGCCATCACCCCAGGAACCCCTCCCAGCTACTCATCATCCTCAAGGACCCCTGGTACCCCACGCTCCCTCAGCTTGATCTCCCAGGAGAGGAAGGTGGCCGTGGTACGCACCCCACCCAAGTCACCCGCAACGACGCCCAAACAGCTGCGCATCATCAACCAGCCACTGCCTGACTTCAAGAATGTCAGGTCCAAGATTGGTTCCACAGAGAATATCAAGTACCAGCCGAAAGGAGGACAGGTGATGATCTTCTCCATCATTTCCACCAAAAACTTGTAGCTTTGTACTACTTATTTCTTGTTATCTCTGCAATGTTGCATTTTTCCTGTTTTTACTGGTTTCATGTTTGTGTTTGTTCCCATGTCTCTGTTTAACAGAGATTATTTATTTTATGTCTACATGTCACACACAGAAAAAAAAAAAAATCAGTCCCCCTTATTGCCATATAAATGTAGATATCATCTGCATAGAAAGATACTTTTTCGATAAAACTATATCCTGGATTCTCTCCTTGAGCTATACAGCTACAGCAAAGAGTTCAGAAGAAATATAAAGTGATGGAGACACACAACAACTTTGCCAAATATATATATATACATATATATATATATGTATATATATATGTATATATATACACACACACACACACACACATATATTTATATATAAAAACAAATCAGTAGAATATATGTAATTGGGGTGTACAAGGCCAATGGTAAACATGCTGGTAAGAACTGTTTTTAAAATGTGCTTTCGTCTAACAACTTTTTCTCTGCTTTGATATGTAGATTTACACATACATGTACCACTCCCTCCTACCTCCTCACAATCCTTTTTTGTTTAGTCTCTCAGCTACCTCTTCCCCCTGTTAGTCCTTCAGTCATCCTACTGACTCACCAGTGAAAAAGAATAATAATATAATGGCTTGTTGTTTGAAGGATGCATTTTAGTTCTCACGAACGTTTAATATACAAAGAATTAACATTGATTAAAACTTAAAACAAAGAATGTGTACATTTTGCTTGACTTACAATGCAAGCAATTCAAATGCAAAAGACTGAAAAACAAAGGTTTTCCATAACCTTAAATCAGTCAAGCTCTAAATGTTTAAGTGAACTACTAGTTCGTGGGCAACATTAATCAGCTTTGTTCTTTGCGGTTTTAACCACTTTCATTTTGCCTGTTAGAATTGTTGACTCCCATTAGTGGCCCTTTATTTAATCATAGGCAACCTGACAAGTGCTCTCACACACGATTATGTTCTTCCTACCTTTTGTAAAATGACAGAGAGATGGGTTAAATGTACCTTTGAAATGAGCTGAGTGTGTAACAGGACTGAGAAAAAAATCAGATTTGTCACATGGCAAGAAAAAAACTCAAAAGGGCTGTCCATGTTGTATTGAATTAATGTATACAGTTGTAGACAGTTGTTTTAGAACACATTTGTTATTGTTAAGTTGATATGGATGGGTAAAGAATTGCTTAAATTCTCCTTTAACATCATTCAGATGTTAAAAACACGAAATTATGGCTAAGCTTTCTGGCTTTCTTGTCATCCTTGGATAAATACCACTGATTCTGAGCTTTTAAAATGTGATATTTTTAAAATAATTTTATCATATTTTTTATACTGACAAGACAAGAATCTAGATATGTAGATACATTTGAGGCAGGATGCCATCCTCCCTTGTTAGCAATATGACAAAAACATCAACCTTGACAACCTACAACCCCCCTCTCCATCTTCTGTTTGCAGAGAGAATACAGAGGAAGTGGCGTTGTTTAGTTTAAGGAATAAACACCAGGCTGACAGTCGGCCAATTGCGGCCAATTTCGGGTCATCAGTGTGCGTCTGTGGCCCGAGCGTCTTTGTCAATGACCGTTCACACTGGTCGGCCCTCGTTGGTGGCTTTTTGGCTCCTTGAGTGTTTCGAGGGGGTCACTCTCTCAGAGGGAAAGCCCTTTGAGCCTGTTGTAGTGATTTCACCAATTTTATGCAGTTTCACCTTCCAGGAAAGTCATGACTACAGATCGATGGATTAAATGGATTGTCTAAGCTGTCAACTTTACAATTCTGATGCCCCAAATCTTAATGGACAGAAAAGTGACATGCCTTAGACTTCTTACTGAGTGTTGTGTGGTTGAACAGTATTTGTCCCTTCACTTTTTTCTCCAGGCTCTTATGAACTGAGGACGGCCAACAGCCACATTTCTGCATTTCAAATCATGTTACTGCTACTGCACACAATTGGCATTAGCAGGGTGTTTGCGAGTGTTGACCCCACAGTCTGACAAATATCGTGTTCCAGCATGAGCGCAGAGCACAAAGTCAGAGCTACAACAGGAAGAACAGTGATGAAAACAGCACTGTGTCTGTAGCCATCTCCTTTTACAAGCCTTCACTGATGACCTGATTAGGAGTCTAAGCGTTTGGCTGACATCTTTATGACTTGCTAGGTCCCTGCGCTGCTCTGTGCAGCCAACCACAAAATAGGGAGGGATCGTGCTCCAAACGCCTGCCTGTCGTCGGCAGGAGACATGGCCGGGTCATTATTTGTTACTACGCTACATCAAGGCTGGCAGTGTTGTTCCGAACATGCAAGTCTTCTTTGGAGTGGAGGTGTCTGCAGGCTGTGTAGAGAGGGTGACAGTACAGAACTTGCCGTACAAATAGTTGACATCTATATTGGGTGAACTTAAGGTTGACACCTGATGCAATGTGAGTACTTCTGAGAGGTTGCCATCAAGTCATATATTGGAATGCAGACTTAATTGGTTATGCTTGAGGGGGAATTTGAGCCCTTTTTCTTGTATGTTGGCTGTGAATCCGTCACACTATTTTACATCTGTTGTCTGTCACATAGGGTGTCCTGCACAATACAATACAGGGTAATTTATTAAAGGATTTATTATGTCAGTACTCAGCTGAGAATATGTACATGTATGTAATGACGATTCAGCATGTTGCAGTTAAAAGTTGGTACCAGAAAATGTAAGGCTATGACATTTTTTCTTGCCACAAATTCAGTCTATAGAGGTTAATGTAGATGTAAAAATCTCAAGAAGAACTCCAAGGCGCTGCTTTCGTACTATTGAAGCGCACATATTGTCACGGCATCGTCATGTTGGACCTTAAAAACTGTGAAAACATGAGGTGCTGATCTCTGTGCCTAGACTAGGTTGAACAAAGAAGTGTGTTACACTTTTTCTTTATAATTTCATGATTTTTCAGCTCTCATGCTTTCTTCAAGATCAAAACATATCTCTTGATATGTTGTATATGCACTTCTACAAAAGTTGATTCTAAGCAGAAAAGGGTTTAACATTCATACAAATTAATTCATTTAGTAGTTTAAGTAGTTGTCACTCACTGTCTGTAAAACCTTCAATGACTTTACCCACAGTGCGCGTGCGTGTGTGTGCGAGTGTGTGTCACCCCCCGGTGACACAGGGTGTCTCCTGTCAGACACAAAACAGTGATGGCAGCTTTCGTCTAAACATAGGGGTGAATGGCTGGGCAGACGGATTGTCCTGATTCCCTGGCTTCTCTTCTGGCCACAAGCTGCCAGACACCAAGTTAAAATTTAATCTGCCTCTTGAGGGAACAGTTTTATGATCTCTGTATGAGAAGGGTTTGAAGGAATACGTGTGTTAAATGAGAGTCAGGAAGAAGTGTCAAGGAAACACTTTGCCTAAACACTGCTTTTTTGTGACACAGGTGGGTTTAACAAAAGCATCTCAGAGAGGGATTAATGACTTAGTGTCATTTATATTTAATAGGGTAGAGCAAATTTTTTTTATAAATTATATTTTTATATTAATGTATTGTTAATGTGTTCCCTTGCTGTCACTGTTGCACCGCTATACTTTATACTAGCAGAAAGTTACCAACCCAAACTAGACCACCTTGGGATGGGAGCACAAATAGGGAAATGGTGTATATGGTGCAAGACGTTTGATATCAGAGAAACAAGTTTGGCAAACATTTGAACAATTTAACATGCATTTGACTGAAGTATTCCCTTGTTGGATACAGAGAATGTACAACATTAAACATTACAAAGTTCACCCATTTCACCAAACTCACTTCTCTTATATCGTTGGTGTTTAATTCCACCATACGCACTGATTTTGCTTTGCGGCTTGTATGATCTCATTAACCTAGTAAAAGTTTGAAACTGGGATACAGCCAGCCATGATGTAAACCGAATGTTGGCCAGGGGGCATAAAGTGGGGGCCGGTGCCTCCTGCCCTACTTCCTACCCTTCTACTTGGTTGGACCACACCCATCTTACACTCTGCCTTTATTTTGGTCTCAACTACACACCAGTAACACCATATGAACAACTGACCTATTACTCAAAACTGCTTCTGTGGAGGTTCTACTTCAGTGGAGCTTCCAGGAACATATTGTGCCATTACACACACACACACACACACACACACACACACACACACACACACACACAAACACACAAACACACACACACACACTGGGAGCTGCTGTAGTTAACCTCAGACAGGGCCCTGCCAGATGTTTAAAACATGATTTCATTTCATGAGTTAAAATGCTCTGTAAATATGTAGCATTCTTAATTGTATATTGTTTATCTGATCTCTTTATTTGAGCATGACAGTGACACTGACATTTTAACCCAAGGCATCTGTATTTGAGAACCTTGGAATGAGACTCAACAAGCAAATATCTTAGTCTAGAATCACCTTCCCTACCTTCAAGGTGATTTTGGATCTCAATACCATTACTAAGTACCATAGGTTTCAGTTTTGGCCCTCCAAGGGAAAAAAGTTTGGGCTACTCTGAACTAGAAGTTTTTGCTCTGTTGCCACTGTATCAGTATGTAAGGAAAGCTTGTACTTTTCCTCAACAGTAGACTACTTGAATGTATATAATGAAAGGCATTTGAAGTTTCTGCCAACTCAGTCAGCAAATCTTGGAATGAAAACACTGGTTCTGCTGTGGTTCTCAACCCACTTGTCTGTCCTGTGGCCCCTGTGACTGAAATATTCCTGAACTACCCTTCTGTAGCACATAGCTTAAGCAGTGAGTTTCCATTTCCCCAATGTCAGAACCAAAAGCATGTCCTCATGTTTCAGGCTGAGTTCCAACAAGTTTTTCAGTATTCTGGTGGGTTTTGATCGGTCTTTATCAACTCAGGGATGGTAGAATCCTCTACCTGCTATAGTAAAACTTTCCACATTACCGCTATATGCTCCTCTCCTGACCTTTAGAAGTTCCTTGCAGCTCCATGGTCCAAGTAGTTCCAGTTTCCAAGCGGCTTTAGTGAGCCTCCCCCAGCCCACAGCAGACCTCTGCCCGGCCACTGACCTGTCCAATGATTGCCCTCATAGAAGCACAAGGACCAAAATGGGCCGTCAGAGGCCAAACACAGGGCCTCTTGGATCTGGAAGTCTGTGCTGCGCCTCATCTCAGTCACTCTGTGTCTGTCAGCGGCACAAAGTGTGACCTGGACCCAGGACCTGCTGGTACACCTTAGTACTGTTAATTATGTGTTTTACGGAGCCTGGACAGGAGTGTGCCACTGAAATGATTAAAACTCCTCACAATGTTTGGTCTTTCAATCAATTATTACAGTGAACCATTTGAAAGACTAGTTTTGATTGATTGAATTAGCATTTTAATGAGGCATCAAAAAAGTCATAGTCAAACAAAATACATTAGAAGTAATCATTTAATTGGCTAATTAGGAATTATCTATTTTTTTACATGATGAATTGATATGTGAATGTTGAATACTAAAGTCCAGCCACCACAGAGCAGCTGCAAGAGCTGTTTGATCAGCTGTTGTGGGGAGGAGTCATGTGTGATCTGCTGCACTGTGGGGTGACACTTTATTACATGTTTATGAGCATACAAATCTTTAAGTTCAAGAAGTCAGTCTTTAAATAAACCGCTTGTTAAATGTTGTAGTTGACATAAAATTAAAGTAAGGTATGTAAAAGTTTGTCATTACTAAAGTCGATATTTTGTAACTTTGATTTTTCAATTGATATCTAACCAATAATATATATATATATAT
>CAEMYA010000051.1:4869977-4880397 GCA_903131615.1 Diplodus sargus
TATATATATATATATATATACATATACATATATATTAAATTAATTGATGTATTGTTGATTATTATTTATTTAGGTAACACACTGCAGACTCCAAAGTTGTACATCCAATATTCTCTTTAAAGGAGTTCACCAAGTGTCAGAAATGTATGTTTAAAGCTTTAGCATGAGATTTAGTGAATAGGACAAATATGTTCCCAAACACAAATCTGAGAGGCAGTTAGTAAAAAATAAAATCTGGTAGGAGTAAAAAAGGTCACTCGCTTCAGACCAAAATAGGTGAACAAGAGACTTATGAGTCGGCATGCAAGTTGTATTGATAGATAATATCAGTGATACATGGCACAGTGTTGCACTCCTGCCTCTTGTGGCCAAAATAAATAATACAAAACAAAGGTATTATAAAAATAAAAAAGATGGGCCTTACCAAATAAAAATGCACAAGAAACTTGGAGAGATTATCCTGGCAAGACCAATTTTCATCATAAACCCAGGAGAGAGAAGAGATTTAGACCAGACCTCTGAGGGCATTCATATAATATGCATGTTCAAGTAAAAAGATGTATCCAACGTAAAATCTATCTACATCAGCTGCATTAGATTAGAGGTATTTTTAAACTTTAGGAACTGATAAGAAAATAATATTTAAAATTCAGCTGTCGTGTATTTGCTTTATTCATTTAACAACAAGGCCACACAAAAAATCGTGAGTGCGCATTCTCCTGAGCTCCAACACTTACTTCCTAATGAATCATACATCATGCACCAGTATCTCCTATAGTCTCTTTTCCCAGTGGTGTCTTGACAAGCCTTTATTCCCATCCCACACGAAGAAGGAGGCCTATAATGTCTCTGTATTTCTCCATAGATTCATATTTTAAACGCGAAGCTGGACTTCAGTCACGTGCTGTCAAAATACAGCTCCAAGGATAATCTGAAGCCCTCTCCCCGTGGAGGAAATGTATGTACCCTTCTGCCACGATCGACTGGTCTCCACCCTGTTAATCCTTATATGGAGGAACTTTATATTTAACTCTAGTTTGTCCCCAGTTTTAGTCCAATTAGTGACATGCAAACTTGTTTTGTTGTTGTTATGCTGTGCAAATGTGGTTACACAGCTAGCTTGATGGCCTCGTGTCATATTGCACTAGTTTGTCATTTTCCAGCACCTTGTATGTAGTCCATTTTGCCCCTACCTTTGAGCAGGCAGTAGAAACACAGCAACTTGTCTGACAGCTTCTGCCATGATTCCTGTGAAAGCAGTGCCATAAAACTCAAAATAACCCAACTATCTGGTACCATGGTGGCCTGGTGGTAAGAGAAAGCCAGCTGACCAAAGCCATATGCTGGAGAACGTCTCACTATAAGTCCCACAAGCTTCATCCGGCGCCTGTGGCTTGACCTCCCATTAGGAGGGTGGCCACATAAGAAGGAAGTTATGCCAGCAGAAATCCCGGTCTTCATTTATCATTGGATATTTTCCCAATTAATCCTGCAATATTGTACATATCAGGTCATGTGTTTGGTAGTCGGCTTGTTGCCGTTGTTCTAGATGTCGTCGAGGGCGACATCTAGAAAGGAGTGAATTCCTGCACGCACTTCTCTCCTGTAGATTTATTTTAAAAGATCAATGTTTTGGTCACAAAGAGATGTTGTCTCGTGAGAGAGGTCTTCATGACTGAAGCATTGACCCTTTTTTAGTAAATCCATCAATGCTGAGGTGAAAAGTGTGCGTGTTGGAATATACTGTCTTTTGTAGATTTTCATAGAGGCTCATGGAGTGTCTACTGCTCAGTTTATAGCTTTCCCGCTTCTTGGTAATGGCTCTAGCAGTGGTGATAATTTGCCTCATTGTTTGACCCCCAGACCTCCTCTGTCGTGTGTCTCTCCCCCCCCACCTGAATATAAAGGCTTTCATCACATCCCATGCTTCGTTGTACTTTGAGGTTTTGTGGGTCTGATGTTATAATGGCAACAAATGTCTTTTTTCTTTTTGGCCATCATTTTTTAAGTGGACTGAATTCTCTGCCGTCATTGTTGTCACAGCGCTGCACTGTGGACGGGATCCAGTTAAAAGAGAGAATTAATTTGGAACAGATGATAAAACATCAGCACTAATTAAGTGTCTTAAAGAAATGAGGAGCGTTTCTCCGGAACATGAAACAACTCAAAGAGCAGTTTCACTTCTGCTTTTTTAACATTTCATTAACATTAAAAAATGTGTGCGTGTCGTGTCGAACAGAGCGCACTTTGTGTAACTGTTTGTGCCAACGGTTTCATTTTGACGACAGTTTATTCCCTACCTTTGTTCTCCTAGTATAGAGCAGAACGACCCACTTATTATCAGCCAACTCATTGCGTATTTTATTTGCATGTCACCGTTTCATGCAAGAGCAGTTTGAAGGTCTTTATTTGATAGCAGTGAATAAACAATAACACCTGCTTACAGACACATACATACATCGAGACACATGTTGTACAAGTACAGTGTGTTTATTTCGGGAAATGCTCGACTGAAAGAGGAAGGTCTTTAGTTTACTTTGTGCTCACTCAAGTAAAGGCAACAGTAAAGAACCTGCTAATTGCTCAGTAAAACACACCCTCTTTCAAAACTGAAGCTTCCTCTTGTTCTTCACATGTTCCAGTATTTCAAAGCTTTCGTTTTGGTCCGCTCAAGGTCTCCCCCCTCCTTTAGACCTCTTTAGCCCTTTCCCAACGGAATCTGTTCAACATGTATGTTTCTGTGTCCCGGTGTAGTTCCCATTGCTTTTACTGTGCCGCTTGGATGAAATGTATTTATTGTGATTCTGCTGTGTCTGCATCTCACTCCTGCTTTCTCTCCTTGCAGCTACAGAGAGCCATTTACCATCACATATTTTATCACTCTTGCACCCTTAAACTAATGCTCTCAAGTGTTTGCTGCTTTGATTTTGCATCTTGAATGAATGAAGGAATGCAGCAAAAACCTTCAGCAAGTACACTCTGGAGGAGTGCCATGTCAAAGATTTCCTGTAGGTTTCGCATTTCTGTTACGGAATCCAAGTATGTCTGAAAACAAATGAATCCCAGCGATATCTAAGAACTATTTTAGGACTGTACCTTTTTTTTGAGGTTTTACGAATGAAGCGTTTAGTCGAATTAAGCTGCTATAAGTGTTTAAGCTAACTAATGTCCATTTTGCAGTTAGCAATTCCCTCCCTCCTCTCTACCTCACTGCACTTGCACAACTCTTTTTGCTTTTTTGGAGGCAGCACACTTTCCTCTTTCTTTTTTTCAAGCGTCTTTTTCCTTTGCTTGGCCCATTTGGTAGTAAAAGCCGTCACCAAGAGCGCCAGAATTGTTGGCTTTCCCTGTTTCACCAGACAGAATTTCAGAAATTACAACACACTTTTTTTGATACATTTCTTCCCTGACACCACTTGGAATCGTAGTCTACAAATTGTATAATAGTTATAATATTGGTTTAGCCAAACTGTGCAGAAAAAAACAGATTTGAACAGAATGAATAGGAGCGCAGTAAACGATGAATGTTGATTTAAAGCACAGATGTCACTGTCATGTCCAACTATTCCATACAGCCCTAAAGACTTGATGATACCGTACACACAAACCATAAATTACCTGGCTGAAAGGCGCAGTAGATCTGGCTTCAACTGGAAACATTTGTTGCACGTAATCCATTTGCTCTTAAAGTTCCCGATGAGTTAAAAGTATCGAGGCGTGGACGAAACCTAAGGCCAGCTTTGTAGATAAAGCCCAGCTGACACAAAAGGGTCACAGCTCATGCAGTGAGATGAATCCGTCTTGCCTGTTAGCCCGACGTCCACTGAATGATTGTTTGTCCGGAGCGACAAGGGAACCACCAGGTCAAATATGACTGTCTACATCACAGTCAAACAAGCTCTCAAGTCTAGGACAGAGTATATAAACAAGCTGTTTTTCGAGAAAAATGAAGTGCCATGCCAGAAAAGCCTGAGCCTTCTCCTGCCTCATTCCTCACCTCCGCCCCTGCAGGTTCTCATCCCCAGTGTTAAGCTGGACTATAGCCATGTTCAGTCTAGGTGTGGGTCCTTGGACAGGCGGGGCTACTCGGCAGGAGGTGGAAACGTGAGTCCTGTGCCGCAACTCCATTGTCTCAGTGTTCATGTCACTGTCGTGTTGTGTTCTCCCTGTGTGTCCTTGTTTTTCTTCATCCTGCTTCACAATCTCCCAGATTATCATCACGTCACTTGCTTATTAAGACAGCAGTTCATCGGCACGAGATTCTCCAGCAGTGGTTTGTGTCCTGCGAAGGACTTTTAATACTAAAAGGCTGAATATTTCCTCCTCCGGTGCTTTATAACATTCAAGACAGGCGCTGTGGTTTTGGTATCTTTTTTTAAAGGCTTGATAATTGTTTTTTCTTCGCCCGTGTGTCGTCGGTTAGTAGAGGAGAGGCACATTAGGAGAAGAGTCGCTGGTAATCCAGCAGTGCTCTGTAATTTAAGTGTCAAGATTAACTGCGTTTTGCAGCATCTACGTCATTGCTCCCATGTTCCGTGGTATTTAATGTTGCTGTTGCTGGTGGAGGCTTAAAAGTTCAAAAGAATAACAAAAACGAGAAGCGAGAAAGTAGACAATCCAACTGCATATTAGAAGACTGTTTCTTCCACAACAGGCACTGCAGTAAACCGCTCGAATAACTTCCCCATTTAGTTGATTAACTTCAATTACAGCCATCTGATGGTGGCAGGTACAGTGTGTGCTCCATCTGATTAGAGTAATGCATATTAGCAAAGCAGTAATGCAAAACCCGATGGTTACAAAAAGGACAATTAAAACTTGTCTCTTCACTTTAAATCACTTCCCTAGTAAGTGTTTCATAACTCTGGGTTACCGGGGAAACACAGACTAGATCATCTTCCTTCCTAGAGGTTAAAAGATCATTTTTTCAACAGCAGTAATAGCTAAGGGATGCATCAAATTCTTTGATTTATATTTGTGTTGTTTAAGTTGTATTGAAAAAAACAAAACAAAAAACGCTGACTGTCAAAACTAATACCAGAAAAAAAAGGATGAGATTTTTATCACCACAATAATGAAAGATTCCAACCGCACAGTTAACAGAATCCGTAAAGATGTGATCGCTGGAGAGACGGGCCGTCCTGCAGCCTGACATTCACCCGCGCTGACACAAACCACATCTCACCTCTGTCTTGTCACTCACGCTGTATATCTGTGCTAGTTTAGTGCATGTGAAGGGGACTCCTGGCAGATGAGCAGGCGAAGTTGGTGCATACTTTGTGCTGGTGGTGTTGTGGTTTCGTAATGTGGCTCACGCCCTGCGTCGTTCGTCATCGTCTCACTTTCCCTGTTTGTTTATTTATTGTTTTTGTTCCTCTCAGGCCTCGTAAGACAGCGAAAGAGAAAAATGAACACCCAAATCATTGGTTGCAAAAGACGCATCAGCTAAATCAGTGACCTGGCAAAGTGACTGCTGACCACAGGCTCATCTCTGTGATTCATCTCAGGACGTCGTGTATCTCCTCTTCTACACTATGCTGTGTCTAAAGCTTTACAGCTCCGCTCTGTTCGCCGTCTCATCTGTTCACTCCTTAAATATTTCTCTGTGGTGTTCCCCTCAGATCCCCGGGGTGTGTCACATAACCACATATCCTTATCGCCTCCCCGCCTGTGGCCGCTTCCCACTGTGCATTCCTACTTTCGCTGTTTCGCACTGAATTCTCACTGTTGTGATGCATATTTGACAGGTTTTCTGAATGTGCCAAAACGCTTTTAGCACATAGAGAGACAGTTACATCATACGTCAATTCCTTCAAACAGCAGCTACAGTTTCAGCACAGATCAGACATACTGTGTCATTTTCTACCTTTTTTGGGGAAAGGGAAGATACTATTTGGATCATCTGTCTGAGGATCAGCAGGAATGTTTTAACCTCTTGGTTGAGCTCTGACCTTGTCTTCTCCCGACTTTGCTTCTTCCAGGTGCTGATCCAGAACAAGAAGATCGACTTGAGCCACGTGACCTCCAAGTGTGGCTCTTTAGACAACATCCATCATAGGCCAGGTAACAGTAAGCCTGGACTCGTTCAGGGGGGATTTAAAGGGAATAGAGGCTATAGAGGAACATGCCACCAACAGATCTCTAACCCTCATTTCTTCCCTAAAACTACATCGTGCACCTTTAAGATTTCTGGCTCAGAGTACAAGAAAAAACAACCAATCATATTTTGAGAAAAACACTTTCAAAGATATATGTATTCATGCAAAATTTGAACCAATACATATCACCATGACATTTCTCTAGGTGATAACTTACATGAAGGCAATTATTTTTTGTTTTTTTCCTATTCATTTTATGTTTTATCATGCAAATAAGAAATCTAAATCTAAACATGCAAGACATTTTATGGAAGCAAAATTGCCAAAAATCTCAAACCGGTCAGTGCGTGAAAAACAATCTTTTCCCCTGTAGCGTGAGCCTGAACGCTACAAGTAGTAGCAGTAGCTCACAAGTCGTTCCTCACAAACAGAAATGTGAAATATGTAGTTGCAATTGTCCATGGATCAGATGTGGTTACCCACATACAGATCACATGTTAACTTTACGTGTTCGCCGACGTGTTTGAGAGCAAGCCATGAAATCTGATGCACTGCTGCAAGTACAATCTAATTTAAATAATAAATGTAATTTCCAGTTTATATTTAACTCCTGATAACAGTCCAGTCAGATGAAGCTCCAGCGCTGATCTGTGGAAGCATGCGCTGAACATTCAGATTGACAGCTCGATGAATCCGTCCACAGGCAGCGGACTGTGGGAGGTGTTGCGATTCCCGGTGGCCTTGTTGTGTTCAGTGTGTTTCTACTCTGAGGGGAGCGGGACGTCGATTAACCGCTGATGAATGGTATTAGGTCACATCTGGAGAGAGTTATATATCCAATTTGGATTTTTTTTTTTTTTTGTCAGATCACCTACTGTAAAACAAAAAAAAGAAAAAAACGACTCTTTCAGAAAAAGATCCAGTCCATTAGTGTTTTAGCCAAGACCAGCTAAACCGAGACAGAGCCATGAGCAAGACCAGAGTCAAGACAAAGGCATCGAGTGGTTGAGAAACAGTCATGTCAAAGGTCAAGGAACGGTGCAAGCAAATCTAGACTCGAGAACAGACCAGTGCGAGTCTCAAATATGAGTTCCCTAAAAGCACTCACAGAAAACGGATGAACCCCGAGTCCTCATCGTCTGAGATGAGCCAGTTTTGATGATTACACTAAGTAAAAGGACATCATTTTGTGGAAGTTGCCAAAGTTTTGTGAAATTAAGTATCTACATTAAAAAGCAGTGGTATTTGGCAAAACGTTTATTTTTTTTGAAGATTTGGGTGATTTGGATAGGTGCAGATTTCTCAGACTACTTGCTGTTTTGCTGTGAGGTGTGAAAACCCCTCTCCTCTTCCAGATGGTGCTGTGGTGACTACTTCAGGTCCTGCAGCTCCATCTGCTGGGCCCTCGCTGCCCCTGCTTCTATTTCCCAACCCTCACTAACCGAGGGATTGATGAGCACACAAACTCTGTCAGTACAGCGTTACATATCCGCCTTCCAAATGAAACCTGCTTCAACAGACCAGGTTTTTAGGAGCATACTTTCCAATTCCAATTACATCTCCTGAAAAACATTAAGAATTTAGAGCACAGTATCTTTTGAGTGCTGTCATAGAATGCCACAAGTGCCACACAGTCTTCCATAGTCAAATCTAAGTGCTATTATTGTCAAGTAGAAGCATCAAGGAGCAACAACACCTCAGCCACGAAGAGGCATACGGTGCAACGAGTTCTGAAACTGAACTGCCTCTTGAAGCAACATCAGCCCCACAAATTGTGCATCTGGAGCTTCATGAACTGGGTTTTCCATGGCTGAGCAGATGCTCACAGGCCTCACATCACCATACGCAATGCCAAGTGTCTGCTGGGATGGTGTAAAGCAAGCCACAACTGGATACTGGAGCAGTGGAAACATGCTGTGATGAATCACATTTCGCCATCTGGCAGTCTGAATGCTACCTACCGGAGCGATTGTGTCTGGTGAAAGGGGGATGATAGTTTGAAAAATAGGTTTTCTCAAGGTTTGGACGACGCCTCTTAGCTCCAGTGACAGTCTTCGGAATGCCACAGAAAATGAACACGTTTGCCAGTTTGGTGTGTTTGGGCCAGCAGTTACATGAAGGCCCTTGGCTGTTCCAGTATGACTGTGAGGTCTATTGTTTGAGGAGTTTGGTGTGGAGGAACTCATTAGACCCTTTTCGAGGCAGATGTTTTAGCTTGACAACGCAGGAAAAACACTGGTGTGACCAGTTACATAACCAATGGCTCCATTCCATTAAGTGCCCCCAGTTAGCCATGTCAGGGAGTGAGCATGCACAACACCGTCGAAGCAGCTCAACAAAATGGAATGAAGCCATGATTAATGTAAGAAATTCCACTTGAGCTTTTCCTGCTTGACCAGTCAAAATGTCTGCAGTGAAAACATTGCTGGGGAGTGACTAGAATGATTCTGAGCCAGGCCTCCGTGTCCAGCATCAGTGTCTGACAAATGCTCTTCGGCTGAATGGGCACAAAGAGGGCCCAACGCTATATTAGTGCCCAGTGTGTTTAGGTGTGATGGTCCAGTGTCCACTGACTTTTGGCACCAACACCAATCTTACACAGACTTTTTATTTTTTCCAGGGGGCGGTCACGTGCGTATAGAGACTGTGAAGTTGGACTTCAAAGACAAGGCCCAAGCCAAGGTGGGTTCCCTGGATAATGCTCACCACACTCCTGGTGGAGGCCACGTCATGGTGAGTGTCAGCTCCATGCTCCCAACCCATGATTTAAAGGAAAACAAAAGTTTTTGAAAAATTGTCTTAGTAGAAGATTTCGACAAAAGCCTACAAGTAAATTTAGATTTTTGCTTCCTTTATGAGTGTGATTTCCTATCTAAGTCATACTATGCAGGCTTTTAAGTTGCCTTAATTTGTCAAATGTTAATGTCAAGTGAGGAGGATGTAGACTGTGAACATAACTGTAATCATAAAAAGTAGCCGCATAGTCTGATAAATAGTGCTAGAGGGTAAAACAGGTCATGTTAAAATATAATTGGATCAAGATATCTATGAAAATGTGTTTAACAAGCCAATCTTCCAAAAACTTGTTGTATTCCTTTATCGGCCTGAGAAGGTGAAGGTATAGTATCCACCAGTATCAGTAACTAATGTAGAGTTGAACCCAAACACCCAGAGTTTTGCACACAGGACAAAGTACAGTGAGTACAGTTCTTAAGAGTTCTCTAAACATTAGTATTCTTCAATTTGCACTTGTTTCCAGAGCTAACTCACGATGATTCATAAAAAATATTTTACCGTCTACATGATGTGAAAATGACCAACACTTCCTCCCCATCCTCATCTCACATCATCACTCCGCACCGCCTCTGTTAGATCGAGAGCCACAGGCTGGCATTCCGCGACAACGCCAAGGCGCGAGTGGACCACGGAGCCGAGATCATCGTCCAGTCTCCTGGCCTGTCGGGCTCGGTGTCTCCGCAGCGCCACCGGGACAGCCACCTATCCTCCTCCGGCAGTCTCAACATGATGGATTCGCCGCAGTTAGCCACCCTGGCGGAGGACGTCACTGCAGCTCTGGCCAAGCAGGGCTTGTGAACACTGGGTCTCTGGATTCCCGCTCTGCACCCGAGGCGTCCTCGCCCCGATCCCTTTGAACTTCTCTGCCCACTTCTGCCACCCTGAGGGCCGACCTCAGATAAACCACAGCCTCTTAACATCTCCTCTTCAAGACCCAACATTCAACTCTTAAGTAGAGACTCGAATTAGGAGCTACTGTACGGTTCTCTTTATTTCCTGTCTATTTTAAATCCAAGTATGTGCTATTTCTTATTCATTTCGTTGGCCTCTCTCTTTTTTGAATGATGTTGCATAGAATAGTTCAGTCTGAGCACTGGTCCTAGATTAAGTGGTTTCCACAAAGTAGAGACCAGGTATTGGCTTGACTGGTCCTGGATCAGTGTTCTGAAGAAGCTACAGCCTTTTTTTCTACGTTAATTAAGAAGTAATGCGGCCAAGCGCACCACACAGCACGTGTTGTTCTTGCTCAGTAAAAAGTGCATGGACGCCAAACCCCCCTTAACGAACCAAGCATCCTTACTGCAAGTCATTCTTGTCATCCAATATATAAAATATTTAACAAATATATATAGAAACATGTATAAAAATACAAGTTCTTCGCCATCTACATGTCCTGAAAACATTTTAAAAGGAAGCGACAATATGGCTATAAAATATACCTGTAAAATTGCATTACTGCAAGAACTAGGTCATGTTATGACAAGCATGTATTGATTCTAATATTAAAAGAGGCTATTTTGTAATCT
>CAEMYA010000051.1:4884793-4895664 GCA_903131615.1 Diplodus sargus
ATTTGGCCTGAGCCTCTCATGCCTGCTTCCTTTTCTTTCCACATTTTAAAGCTCCTCGTTTAGTTTTTCACATTTTCAACTGATCTCACTGCTAGATTGTTATTAAAACAGGCAGGCAAGCGAGGCCATCGGTCCAACTAATTTCCCAGCATGCCTTCCTCTAACTTTTGGGAAGAAATGGTGGCTGGCCTCAGCCTACACATTGACCAGCCAAAAAATGCGACGGCCCAGCGGGATCACACCGCTGCAAAGTCAATCGACAGAAAATCAGTGTCCAGCTACCCCAATTAATGATGTTACAATTATTTTTTTTTAAAGCAAATTGTGCCGATTCCAACTTCTTAAATATAAAGATTTGCCGCTTGTCTTTCCATCTTTCTTGTAAGAAACAGTAAATGAGGATTTTTGGGGTTTTTGGGCTGCTGGTTAGACAGAAGAAGCCAATCAAATGTTGGAGCCTACATTACCCATAATACCACTCAACAGCGTCTTTTATTTCCAAATGTTGGTAAACTCCCTCCAAAGCCAAAGAAGACACACAGCTCTTCTGACAGTGTGGTATCATCTGTCATTAAGTAAACTGGCAACCCATGACTAAGTGACATATTTTACAGATATTTATATATAATATTAAGTTCTTACACCCCTTAAAATTCAGAATTCCTTCATTCTGTGAGGCTTTGGGGACCCCTAGTGGGAGTCCAAACCCCCTGGGTGGGAATCACTGTGCTTAATTATACACAACCGGTGTGGAATCTAACAGACTGTTAAAATGTAAAAATTGCAGTACAACCCATAGAGCCCTTAACGGTCTATATTGTTCTTATATCATTGTTCTCGGTGTCATGTTGCGTCTCACCCTCGTAGTTGACACAGCCGTTCTCGTCCTCCTGTCCTGCCATGAGAGCATCAATCTCGGCCTCAGTCATCTTCTCTCCTGTAGGGGGAGGCAGAGGATGACAAGTATGAATAACACACACACACACACACACACACACACACACACACACACACACACACAGTACACGCACACAAACACACACATAAAGACACACGAGCGCCCCGGCCTGACTCACCCAGTGTTGACAGAACGATACGCAGCTCAGCGCCCATCACTGTGCCGTTGCCCTCCTTGTCGAAGACGCGCAGACCCTCAACGTAGTCCTCATATCCGGCCTTGTTGGGGCTGTTGATGATGGTCTGGAGCATGGGCAGGAAACCGTCGAAGTCTACTCTCTTGGCAACCATGTCTGGATGAAAGAGAGCAGAGGCGACGGTCAGCTGCGTGCAGAGGTGGACGAGCCCGGCAGGTTGGACACAACAGCTGCCACGTGGACGCGTGTTTCAGCACTAATAAACTGTCCACGACGGATACGTGTTCAGTTTCTCTCTGTATTTTCCGTGTATTTGGTACTACTTGCTGCAGTCTTGACTGTGCAGAGTGATGTACAGTTTCAGCAATCATTACACATCATGGGGCTGTTTTGCCCTCTATAACATATAGAGATTTGCAGCTGCATGGCGTGCAGATGAGAGACACGCATCAAAAGTACCCAATACAGTCGCACAGTATGAGGACCACCAGGCCAATTTATGAATTAAAGATAAAGCTACAAGATGTGTTGCATGTCTGACCTCACCAAACATCCCAGCAGGGTGTGGAAAGAGCACTGTGCTGCACCTCACGGTGCCGCAGGCATTTCAACCACTAACTGGCAGCTCATGCGTGTTATTCGGCCCTGTTGACTGCGTGCGTGTTCAAAATATGTCTAGGCTTCATTTCTGAGACATTTTGAGGCTTTTGTGGCTGATTACAACCACAAAAGCAGCTATTTTTTTAAATTTCTTCTTCCAAAGATATACCCATCGCCATCGAAACTCTGACCTACTGATCGGTTATAGCAAGATTTGTTCGAAAGTGCTGCTCATAACACCGGATGCTACAGATCATGCTGGCATCCATACAGTAGGCTTTTTGTTTTTTTTGTCATTTTATCATTATCATTAATAAAACAAAGGCAGTCCCTTGTTTGTCCGGCAGTCTGCAGCAGCCTTTCACTCCCAAGAAGAGTCAAATCATTTAAAAATATCCAAACCACCTATAAAACCCTAACCAGAATCATAAAACATCGGGATCACTGTGTCTCTTACCGTCAGCGCTGGGGTTTCCCAGCAGCTTGGTCACCTCCTTGTTGGTGGGGTTCTGTCCCAGAGCGCGCATGATGTCGGCGATCTGGTTGTAAGCCACCTTGTTGTCGCCCACCCTGTCGAACAGGCCGAAGGCCTCCCTGTAGTCTGCGGAGAGGAGGGACGAGAGGACATCATCACCTTCACGAAGCCGGTGTGCTCACATTTATCAGCTTCAGTTTGTAAACTGTTCAGGAGTGAGCGAACGGTATCTTCTTGTTTGTACAATTATATTTGTGTGAAACTGCTTGAGGGACAAACTGCTGTTGGTTTTATTCTCTTATTTGTGTGTGTTACTTTTTTTTACTGTGACTTCGCCCGGTCCATCGCTTTGACTCCTTTTCATTGCAATTACTCATAATGACATTTGGTGTTCTGCCTTCTTTGTTTTTGCTCGTCCTCACACTCGGCCTCCTTGTGTTTGGCTCGACCGTGTGAGTGTTCTGTAATATCGTCTCCCTGAATTTCCTGCTTTTGCTTGTTTGTCAAAGCACGTTGTAAAGGCTGTTTCTACAGGTGCTATATTAATACAAAAACAAAACAAAAATATTATGATATGCGACATGGTAATTGCTTTAGAAAGTGACAGGTCCTGTATAAAGTTAAACAGGTCTGATTGCAGGGTATTTCTTATTTTATTTTTTATTTGTGTACTGTTAATTACAGCACTGAATTAAAACGACAATTGCAGTTTTAAAATATGTTTTCTTATATTTATGATATTAAAGTGCTGCACTAGAGTTTCATCCACGGTTCAAAAACGAACACTGAAGCCAACAGTGGATCAATTTGTGTATTTTTGATATTGATTTGCCTTCATGTCCAGTTTTAATGAGCCAGCTCACACCTTTGAACCTATATTAATCGACACCGCTGTAACTTCAAAATGTTCTGTATTGTTTCATATTGAATCCTCCGTGTCCTGTATTTTTCCAAACAGCAGGCGTAGCTGGGGCTGTTGGAACACCTGCCAGCAGGTGGAGGCAGCTCCTCTGCGACCTGTCAGCAGAAAACGTATAACAAGGGCAGGATGTCTCCATAGGTTGTGGTATTTTGGGCTGAATGGGACCGACTCCTGTCGAGCTCCATCACCCTGCCTACTATTTCTATCTCAGCTGTCCCCCCCCTCTCTGTCTCTCTCTCTCTCTCTCTCTCTCTCTCTCTCTCTGTGGACCCTTTTAAAAGACCACCTTGGAATTGATAAACATAGCTGAGAATATGAGCCCCCTCCTTTTAAAGGCAAGGCCCCTCTGTGGGCGAGCGGAGTAAAAGTAGGGAATGCTGACTGCAGCGTAACGAGCAGCCGGCCAGGATCGGTCTGCTCCGATCCGGTCCTGCGCGGGGGGGGGGGGGGAGGATGGGGGGTCAGAGGGGACGAGCCGGGCGCATTCTTTTTGTTTACGTGAAACGCTTAACTGTCCTGAAGTATCCTCGCGTAATCCCTGAAATGAGCTGCTAGAAATGACTTCCTCTGGAAACACTTTAAAAAGTTTGATATCACTGATCTCTTTACACAGAGTCAGTTTCCAACAGCAGCGAGCGGCCAACAGACAATCTGCAGTTCATGTCAGGACGCAGGGATTGGCTGGATTGATTTGTAACACTCGGGCCCCCACTTATTAAATGAAGCCCTTCACATCCAGCTCTATTAACGCTTTTTTAACCAGAAACAAGCTGATTTACTGTATTTGCTTCACCTGCTCTGGTTGGAGGTGACGATTACCACAATAAGTTACTCTTTTGCTTTTTTATTCACTATTACTTGCAAAATGATCCCAAAAAATCCTAAACACCTGACAGCCATGACACTTAATGTGGATATTTTTCTCATTTTCTTTTCAAATATAACCGTCAGTGCATTTAGCCCATGATCTATGACTTTGTGTGAGGTTTTCGATGTTTATGTTGATGTAAAGTTCAACTTTTTACGTTTGTTTCGGTGTTTTTGCGACACGTTTCAGTCCACTTTAAATGTGTGGGACACTCGTGTGCTTCCTTTGCTTCCAGACTATCAGGTTTCACAAGACAGAAATGACAGAGGTGACTATTTGTTATGTGGCCTGTCAGACCCTGCACCACGTCTGTGGCAGGCTGGCATTGATCTCACCTTTAGTACTCTATGTCATGACTCTCTAGTGTTAAAGACCCCCCTGTGAGGTGATTTTTTTGTCTGCAGACTGGAGGTTCAAGATGATATGTCGGGGGGGAAATGATGAGTTGGAGGTGTTTGGAGGCGTACTCACCATCAATCTGGTCTGCGCTGAACTCGATCTGGAAGCCAATACAAAGCAGCCATATTAGTACAGGACATTTTCACATGCCGTTTCATCACCATCGCGAGCGCTTTGGTTGGTGGAGGAGAATAACCCGGCATCTCCACTCAATCAGGACTAATTAATCACGTCTGCACAGGGATTAAACTTTGTCTCTTTGCCAAAATTATCTTCGCATGGTGGCACCCGATCTGCGAAGGGCCAACTTTAGCTACATTAACATGTCCACATTTGGTGTCACCCTGCATTGCCATCACTCACTAGTCACCGGTGTGTCAGTCCAATCCAGAGAACAGGGGGGCGTGGTCTGAACCATGGTGAGCTATCCATGGTTCTAGTCGTGTTCCACAGTTTCCCCCCCCCTCTGTGCAGCTCTTGTGTGTATGGCCATTCAAACTTGCAGCTGCTGGCTCTCATTTACTCACTATCACTATACTTTGCTGCATATGAACCTGTGTGTGCTGATTATCATCTGCATTAAAACAAAGTCCCAGTTTAATCAGACTTTGTCCAAAAAGACACCAACACCACAATCAGTTCATTCTAGATCGGCCATTAGGCTGCATTTGCGCTGTGCACACGTTGACACCTATGATCAAAGCAGTCCTCTGTTATTCTAAAAAAAAAAAAAAAAGAAGAAGAAAGAAAGAAAAGAAAAACATTCCTCAAGGAGCCCTCTCAGAACCGCTAAAAGTCAAATCCCAGCTCCACCTGAGCAGCCATCCTCCTATCTCCATCCCTCCCCACGGCAGAGCTCATGCGTTCACCGGTCATTGTACCTTGACTGCGGACAGGTCGACGGCGGGTGCGGCGGGAGCAGGGGCGGGCTCGGGTGCGGGTGCGGGTGCCGGTGCCGGTGCAGGTTCGGCCTTCTTGGCGGGAGCCTTAACGTCCTTCTTGGGTGCCATCTCAGCTGATAGTAGAAACTACTTTGATCCTGAAGCACAGACAATTCCCGGTTTGGGTGACAACACAAGGAGTGTAGAACAGAGTGGAGGGGACTCGGAGCAAGAAATCACCGTTTGGGCGTATATATATGAGGCTATTTTTCCTCTTGACCCCCGTCAACGCTGTCCCCGTGTGAGGATTGGATAGGATGGGAGGGGTGTGTGTGTGTGAGTGTGTGGAGGGGGGGGTCCTCTCTAAACATGGAATATGGAGCCGCGGGCCAGGTGGTGTTTATTTAGGTCATATATCGATAATCAAAAACGAAAACATCGGAAACCACGTCGAAGGGGTTACCTGGGGCCACGTGCGCGACTTCCTCTTCCGAAGTGAACGGTTCCAATTTTACGCACAGCGTTGCGCGCCATTACGCACAACCTGGAGGCATCCGGGGAACATTCTCGACCACTTGTGGATCGTGTTAGTGATTTACGATTTATGAGGCGCGTCATTTTGGACCGTTTTTGCATTTTTTTTTTTTTATGTCACAAAAAAAACAAAACATTCTTGCATCTCTGGGAAAACGAGGTATTAGAGACCAAATTGTGGAACTGCATAACATCTTTCTAACTCTGGTAAACAGCAGGCTTGGTCAGGCAGAAGTTTATGTTTCAATGCATGGTCAGAGCTGGAAATAGGGCGAGGAGGGTTTCCCAGAAATGAAAAAGGAGTTCGTAGTCATATGCCCTAAGCGCAGGAGTGTCGAGGTGTGTGTGTTGAGGATAAATATACCTAAATTCAGTTCACTTATCGTCTAGCTTCAGGACTTCATCTACCTTTACATCTTCAGGGTCTCACATCGCCAGCTAACATCATGATCAGTTTCAACAGGGTGGTGACTATTATAAAAAAAAATGTTGCCTTATGATTGGACGCTTTTTTTTTTTTAATCCACCATGATATCACTGATGATGTGAGAGCAACTCATCTGTAACAGCAGCTCCGCCGAACTCATCAATGGCTCCATCTTCACTCGCTGTGTACCCAAGCATTGCACTGTGCTTTATTTGAAATACGGCACGGCTCCGAAAAACATAATCAGCCTACACGAGGGTGAATTTGGGGTAAATGTGTATGAAATGATGCACAGCATATCTAGAATATCCGTAATGGTGCAGCCATAGGAGCGTGACATATTGGGAAGAATATTTCACTCAGTGTGAGCGTCTCACATCCACTGAAACAAACACATTTAGAAAATAAATACGTTGGAAAAGTTTTTGGCAAGGAAGCCGATCAAACTAGTGCAAATGTGGGCCGCCGGAAGGGACTGTCCAAGGAGCCAGCTTTAGGTGGCGGACAGGTGGCGGAAGAGGCGTCTTTCAGATCTAACAATGAGCCCTTGTTTATTTCGAGTCACTGACAATGTGTGTCACAGCACCTGTGTTCAATTTGGGGCTCTTTGTTGGGGGGCCGAGCAGTCCCAAACACTCCAGGGGAGGATGTGACGTAAAAAGCTCGGGGAGATGAAGACCTAGTGGCGCTTTCAGCTGCTGATGCCAGTAACCCAGACAAGGCTAAGAGTGCAAATTCTGTCTCCTTAATTCTTGTCTATATTTGTCTCCCGGTGCCAGTGGTGCCGCCCTGCCCCCACCGCCTGCGACAGGGCCCCGATGACGAAGGAACCGCATAAATTCCTCCACCGTCCCCCAGCCCCCACTTGCTTTCACTGACCCCATCTCCGCGAGGGCAAGCCAGAGAAAGCCTCAGTCCCTCAGCTGTCATCTGGGCTCACCCCCGGCACCCCACTGCACCTTCTTTGAGTCTAACTTCCCTTCACTCCCTCCCCCTATAGAAACTCTGCCCCAGTCCTTGCACCTGTGCTGCAGTCCAGTGTGAGCTCCACTATAGAATCTTAATGGATTCGGCAGTCTGGTGGAGCGGGGCTTTATTAGGACGTGATAGCAGGTTCAGCTTGAGGAGACAAGCTCAAGATTATTAAACCGTCAGGGAAGATTTATAGTGTGTGTTATATGTATACAACACTGAGTTGTCTGTGACATTTAGGGGATATTTAGGTATCCATTTTTAAAAAGAAAAAAATCAAATGTGAGTAAGTGTGCATGTGTGAGCAGTGTTAAAAAACACAGTCTGCAGTCCGCTTTTGTCCGGCGCCAATTTGCCAGTTTCCATGACAAACATCAAAAATAATCTTTCAGCGCGGTTAACGTTCGCTCCGGCAGCTCGAACAAACAGGTTTCTAAATACGTATTAGTGTGCTGTTACCGAGTCCTTCTGAGTATCGCATAAGGGAAGATAAACGATCTCCTTCTGAATAAACATGCAACTTATTCATCATCGGTGCCCAACTCCTCTGGGGTGTGAGGTCAGATCTTATGGGTGGGTGGGTGGGGGGGTCTCAGCTGAGCAGTGATGCATGCCAGGTGAAGATCAATTTCAGCGACCACCCTTGGTGACCAGTAGTGCTGTCTGTGATGGCAGAACGATGAAAGAGGAAGCGGAAACTCAAATCAAAAGTCCCACTTGAGATTAATCTATTAAAGCCTTCGTCTATATGCCGGTCAGGCGCACATCTTGGGTTAAAACATGTCCAGAGAAGTACGGATCAAGGAGACACTTTGCTGACTTGCTTGACAGAAATGCCAACGCCTTATTAATGCACTTTTATCCACCTGATTGGAGTTTTATTTCTGCGAACACTTCTCAGAGGCAGAGATATTATAAAAAAAGAGGGTTTTGAGTTGTGTGCAGTGCAGTTGAAAAAAAAGAAATCTTGCGTTGCCGGCCTTTCTCAACAAACAAAGATAGAAGCTTGAGTAATTAAACTGGCTCTACGTAACATTTTGTAGTAATTCACATGTATTATCCCCTTTTTCTCTTGGTCATGTGTGAGCAGATTGTGTCAATCAACGTGGCATGAAAAACGAGACCTTCCCCGTCTCGCTCTGCTCTCTGTACAAGCCTGTGGGCGATTCATTTACGGTGTTCGGTGCAGATGGACTGCGGATTTCTTTGTGAAGGAACTGGGGTCAGATCTTCAGCAATGGTCCAAAGGATTTTACTTTATGCGCGTTCTCAAGTACATCGTGTCAGTGCCTCTCTCCGCTCCGCTAACAGAGAGCAACAGTAGCTGACCTTTAGTTTAGAAATTGAGTCCGCAAGCATGAACTTATTAACTGCTGGCTCCCAGCACAGCGCAGAGGTTCCGCAGAGCCCCTTTAACTACAGTATGGCTACACTTTTTGCCTGTGCGGTTAAAAGTTCAGTAAACGCCAGACAAGCACCTGTAAAGGAAACCTAAAACGAGACTCTACAGTTGTGCCAGCGGCTCTGCTTGGCTGTGCTTACCACCTACTGGCCCTGCAGCACTTTTCTAAGCTAAGTGCTTAAGTCAGCATGTTCAGATGCTAAGAAAGACAGCGCTAACACGTTGATGTTTAGCAGGTATAATGTTTACCGTCACCATCCGGGTTAGGTGTGTCGCGTTCGCATTTGGTTATTAGCGCTCAACGCAAAGCACACCTGAGGTCTGATGGGAATGTGATTACCCTTGATGGATCAGTGACATTAAACTAAAGCTCAGTGAAAAAATACAAGGAGGTGATGAAGTAGTTTTACGCGAGAAATTTGAATCGGAAAAGAAAGATCTTCATTGACTAAACAAACTAAATACTGGTCTTTTTCACGATCGAATGGACTGAATACACAAACTGACCTAAAAGGACAACACAGTTTCGTACTGTTTTACTTTGTTTATATGTGGCGGACCCCGCCACCTTTCTAGCTTCAAACAGTGTTTTTTGGACCTTTTTAACAGCTTGTTTATTCAGTTAGGACAAAAATTGTTTGTATTAATAACTCATTTATATTGTAAATATTAAAGTTCTCTAAAACTACATAGTGCCTCTTTAAAATGAGGGTGGGGATTATATTAATGTGAAGACAGAACAGTGCATGCATTATGCAAGTGGCTGGTTAGCCTGCCGTCTTCCACGCTCGAACAATACTGAGCTATATATATCCCAGTTAGGGCAAAGACCATAAATGACTGTCAGACCTACTGACTTTTTCTTTTTTTACATGACCTGTGACGCTTTTTTTGGCACTCTGGTCTTCCAGTTGGCGCACTTGTGCCCTAAAAGTGTCGTTCTTTAACCCTTTTTCTAATTCACCTTTAGAGAAGTAACTTGTTCGGCAAACGGTACTTGTCACACTCAGAGGTTTGAAGTTGGTCAGCGTCTTTCTCCCAACACAGCCATGTTTCAAACATTAGCATGCATTTTATTCGGAGCCGGTGGGATAATTGGGACATTTAAGCACCAGCAAACAGTAATGAGAAGCAACAACCGCAGTGGAGCTCAAAATGGAAGAGAACAAAAAGGGGTGCATTTAAAACAAAACACCATTATTAGCCTGATACTTCATTTTATTTAAATCGTTTCACCCAATTTGCATGAGCATTCTGGAGTGATATTAGCGTCGAGAGAAGGATGCTGCGGGCTACGAGAGCTCATACACAGGGATACAAAATATGTTAATTGAATAAAGCGGAGACCGTGGCAAGCTTGATTTTAATCAGCTAAGACAAAGAGGCTTTCTTGGGATTGTGATAGAAAGGTTTTCGGTGGGGATTGACTCTATTCTTTCTGTGTCACCTCCTCACCCTCTGGCTTTGCCCTTGCGGGAGGACAAGCAGGGCATTTCATAATATCAACTCCAGGTTTGCTTCAGGACAGGCGCTATAACTGTCTCCTCTCAGGAATGATGGTGTGCTCTTGTGCTCATGTGCTTATGCATGCGTAGGAACCTCTCAAATGTTTCTCATTTGGATCCCAAACTGATTAAACTCTCCCTGAAGACAAGAAATAGGAGAAGAAGAGGAATTCTTAGACGGAGGCACTGATTTTAAGACACAGCACCTGTCCAAGCCGTGGTGCCCTCCTACGCTAAGCATGATTAATGAAATGTGAAGAACCTGAGCTTGAGGGGGAAAAAAAAAAATAAGAATCATGCGATGAGTGCTGTGTGGTGTGAGATTCCGAAGATGGCGGATGCTCCCGTGGGTCAATGGCATTTTGCCACTGCGGGGAGTTGGAGCGCTGAGAGAGTTTCTGTTTAGAAGGAAATGACAGAGTGAACCGATGGACTTCCTTTGCCGCAAAACATGCGGCAGAGGTCACCCAACCATCTGCGATGACTAGAGAGTAGGTTTTGGACTCTAGTTCTGCCACTTTACCCCTCCTCCTCCCTTTTCCAGCACCGAGCGCTTCCTTCCCTGCCCTCCAACCATGCCAAAAGGAATGAGGCTGTAACTGAGCCTGGGGGCACAGATGGAGCCTATTTATAGTCCCCACAGAGAGGTGTGAAGTTTCTTGGGATTTCCAAGAGCGGGGGCCATGCCTCCTTAAGGGGGCTGATGCAGCCTCTGTGGCCCGTATGCTCTCTGTCCCTCTCTCGCTCCCTCTTTGAAAGCCCTCCACTGGCCACACAGGAATTAGATGGGGT
>CAEMYA010000051.1:4895755-4915017 GCA_903131615.1 Diplodus sargus
ATAATAATAAAAAGAAAGACATAAGATAAGGTAAAAACCATGACAAAAGATAGGTAAATGGAGTGAACAGCTAAAAGAATAAAATACATATGATAATAAAATAAAATAAAATAAAAAAGTAAAAATTTGGAGCAACAAAATAAAATACAATAGAACCACATAAGAATGGAATAAGAATTTAAGATATTAGTTAAAAAAACATCACTACATCACTACAGAGGAAGGGAATCCGATACTGTCCGTGAAGGAGGATAATCTCCTTCTGCTTTTTTCTCTAGCGGATCCCTCGGGCTTCCTTTAACGTTGTGGAGGCCGAAGTTGCAAGACAATCACTTACATCTTTCTATCTTAATATCATGATGCCATCTCCTAAAACAAGAACACTGTGCAACACCGAAACTGGAAGAGAGGCGAAGCACAGTTCTAAAGATGGTGATACTACGGCACATGTTAAAATTAACACTCTAAAAGCAGAAACTGAAACAAAACCAAGTGTGCACATCTTCCCATCACCAGAATTAATGCTAGCAATGTACGTATCTACAAACATGGTTCGGTATAGGCACATAAAACAAATGGTTAGGGTTGGGAAAACATCATGTTTTGAAATAAAATAGTCAGCGTTGTTCCCACAAACATAGCAATTGCCTTGTTAAAAGTATTCAGTGGTTTCACGCTTACAAATGTTTAAATGCTGTTTCAAACAGAGGTCTCTGGATTGGCACCTGTTTCGATTAGTTGTCAAGAAACCACCCATCCTTCTCCAGCTCACATTTGTAATCTGGATGTGAACTGACAACTGTTGTAGAAATGCTGATATGATTTGTAAACGTACAAATTCAACATATCTATGGTTTGCAGAAGTGCACAATGCCAACGATTTATTCTGGCAACTGGCCAGAATACTAAACCACCAACTGCATACACCAACAAAGCAATACTGAGTTATCACTTGCCTCTCGACTGTCTTTTATGTACCATCGCTGGTGGTGCGCGTACCAAAGTTAGGGGATGACTGTAGTAGGTTAATCATCATCCGTAACTTGGCTCAGTTTTGGTCCAGAAAGCTGATCATACAGTTGTCAGCTTGGTTAATGCTATGCTACCTGTCAGCTCTGCCTCACTACTGCCACGTCACTAGTACTACTAATGCATGTGTTAAGTCCATAACGACATCAAGTTCAAACAACACTAAAGGTAGTTCTTTAAAAGTTTTTTTTTTACACTAGCTTGGTGTTTTTAAATACTGTTATCAGTTCCTACGATACGTAAATTGATTAAGGGCCAAAATACATTCCTCATCTTCTGCCACATTTTTGTATTTGAATCAAATTCACGAAGACTTAGATTTAATAAATGCACTACAGATTTATTTATGTGAGTGCTTAAGTCTATGTATATAAATAACTGTGTATATTGCTTTTACTGTATATAGTATCCGCTGCTGCACCACCAGACTACAGAGCAACTGAACTTATCCGCCTCACTTTTTCTTTTTCTGTGATGTACCTAAAAGGTAAAGGACTACTGTTTTAGTTGTGATGTTCTAAATGTAATTACCTGTGTGTATGTTCTATTTGTATGAAGGAGACTTCACACTTTGATTTCATTGTGCAGTCCAGTGTTGTACAAGGACAAATAAATTACCTTAATCCGCGATAATTAACTATCCAGACCTTTTCCAGTCACATGTCCCCAGAGTCAAAACTTAGAAAAGTCTGTTCTAGAAGTCTGTCATTGCTTATAAAACTAGCTTTAAAACATTTGCTGGTAGCTATTCATTGAATTAAATGCAGAACGTTTCTGACTCATACGCTGAACTGCGCTGTAGCCTTTTTCCCCCTGTTTGATGTGTTTATGTCCTGATGTTGAAAGATGCTGTACAAATAAAATTGTCTTGCCCTCGTAGAGAAATATATAACACGCCCATACAGTATCTTCACACTGGTATATCCCTCTAATCCTGCGCTGAACAAACATCCTCGAGGATCCTTGAAACAACCATCTCTTCTTTCTGTCATCTCAGGGCCAAGACTGTGCTTGGAAACCTGGCAGAGCGAGTGGGCGAGGGAGCCTGCCTGTCTATTCACGTCCTCTTTTAAGCTCCGTCACCCTCTGAAACGCACACTTGAAACCGCAGACAATGTGGGGACCCTCCACCGAGGACAGACACTGGAACTCATTAGGCCTCGCCCCCGGCCAATCAGCGAAGGAATTTTGAGAGGCAGCTAATCACAGCCCTCCCTGTATTAAAGCGCCATACAGTACATTGCACAGGCGTCTCATGTTCTCACAATCATCACCTTGCAATTTTCCATTGTCGGTGATTCTGTCATTATTGACGGGAAGAAGCCAGGGCATTACTGTTTGAAAATAGCGACCGTTCGCAGGAAATAGGAGATGTAGAATGAAACACAAGCAAGAAAGAAATGCTAAAGCAAGCTTATGCACTGAGTTTAGGTGGAGACAGCATTTTTTTTACTTACCAAGAAGGCTTTACATGATATATTTTGAGTATTCATAACCAAAATAATGCTGTTTCAAGGTCTAAAACATGCAGAGATAAACTCTACTTTGCAGATATAAGACAGTGTTTACCTTGCAACTGCTGCTTTCACAGAAAAAAAGATGTTTGATTGTCTGCACCAGAACTGTTTCCTGGGATCGAGAGATGGCTGCCAACACTCTTAGTGAGGACCATTGCTTCAGTTGTGTTTATGATTCATTTTACTGCTGGAAACGACTGTTTATTTTTGATGGTGACAAGGTAATAAAGTTACTGCTTTGTTAGGTGTTGAGTGGCTTCATGTTCTCGCCGCCTGAAAATATTAACACAGGCTAGAAGATCTGCCTCACAATCTGACAACTTTTAATGGAGTCATGATAAATGGCTGTTAATGGAGGAAGTGAGGAAATAGTGAGGTCTGTTTTCTAAATGAAGGTATCAGTGACTATAAAAATTACACAAATACATTTGCTAATGTGAGACATTAGTTACAAACACTTAAAGGGCAACTTCACCAATTTAACACATTACAGTGTTTCCAGGTCTTGTAGAGTACTACCACATATGTGAAACAGGTAGTATAAAACCTTTTGTGGCTCCAGAGGAAGCTGCCTGTAAGCTGATACATTGCCTCCAGTGATGTCACTCAGTGGGTAAGTTGCATTGTGGGTAATATCTGTGTTTGTAAACTGTCCATAATGACTCTAACGTTGCACTCCTGAAAACAGTATTATAGACGTACAATAGACCAAAAGAGTGTTTCTAAAAACTGGCTCCTACATTACCCACAATGCAACTTAGCTACTGAGTGACATCACTGGAAGTAATTTATCAGATGACATGCAGCTTCCTCTGGAACCACAAAAGGCTTTATACTACTTTTTTCACATATGCAGTAGTACACGCCAAAACCTGTAAACACACTTTAATGTTTAAAAAAATGGCGGAGTTACCCTTTAAGGGTCACTTGCAAAACTTTATTTATTTTTCAAAGAGTAGTGATCATATGAATAGGCCATCTTCTTCTCCCAACACTGATTTTCTTTAAAGGTGTTAAATATTATTAAGTGTACTATGTGGTCACAGAAAATGAGTGAAGTTATCAAATAAATCTAGCGGCGTGAAAAGGGAAGTACATTTCTCCAACATGTAGCTGAGTTTAAGTATAAAGCAGCAGAAAAAATACTCACATAATGCACCAGTATCTCAAATTGTTACTGAAGTAAAGAACTAAGTTACATTCCATCACTGCGGTCAGTCTGGTGACACAGTCTGGACTTTATTGTATCCATTTTTAGAACAAGCTTTCCTTTTTTGAGCCTCGTAGCAGGCAGAAAATTATCCGCTACATTTCTTTAATTGTGTCCGACTGCTTTAATGAACCTACAAACCTTCTGTTGAGCTTTATGTCCAACACAAAATAGCCCACTGCTGCAAGAGTTATACACTGTTGGACACCGAGAACCAGCGCAGGCTCTTCGGCTGTTTTACATCGAAACGAGCAGCGATACTTTGTGGAGAGAACACATCTTGTAGTGTAAATATACTGACGAGTCCTGTACTTAAATGCATCACTTCCTACATTACGTAGATATAATCTGCGGTCTCCATAAAGACTAATGCAGGTGTCATGTCAACTGTAAAGCTTTTACAGGCTGGCAGCTAAATGATCCCGGAGGCCTCTCGGTTGTTACTATAACTCATATAAATATAGAGCTGCACTGTCACCTACACATGAAGCGTGCCACTACAACACTGTTTACTGACTCTGAGTCCCACTGCAGCTTCATTGCAAATCTTACCACTGGATGTCACCAGTGCTCCACAGCAGGAGCACCGCCTAAAGTTGGACTGCGAGGGGAACATGAGCCATAGTTAACCAGGGAGGATGACTTTAGACAAACGCAGAGGATCTACACAAAGTATACCAACTGCAGCCTGTATTTTTACTAGTAGGCATGTGTGAGGAAATTAAGCAACATACTGAAGGTTTTTTAGTGTTGAAGATTTGCAGATGGCATAGCACCTCTCACCCATTTACAAAGAGAGCTTGGTCTATATTGTTCTGAGTCCAATTTCTGGAGAGTGAAGGTATTTCCTGATCTACACAGGTCCTATTACTCACACCCACTTTGTCCAGACTGCTGAACCCAGCAGAGTGGCAGTCAGGCAGCCTTCTCCACAGAGGACCGGTCTTGCAGTGATCAGCAAATACAACACAGACCACTCTAATCCCACCACCATGCAGCCAGTCCACGGCCAGTTTGGCTTGTTGTTTTTTTTTCCTTTCTTTTTTTTTTTTTTTTTGCAGGCAACTGGCCTCAAAGAAAAAAGGCTGTTAAGAGTTTGTTGCACTGAAAGCACTATTCACAAGTTTGCTGTAAGCAGATAGATTCACTCTCAGTCAGCATGCTGTTCCTTTCTTTCAGTTCCTTTCCAATGCCTGAAAATGTTCGCTATTTATGTAATCAATATTTCCTCATGTGTAGACATTTCGAAAGTTGTCAGTGGGGCACTTTTTCTTTCATATCATCGATATAGAAACCGAATGAGAGGCAGGGCTGTTGGAATGAAGAAATTTCTACTGCCTTTCTTCATTTTCTTCAAAAAGGTTATTTCAGGTTTCAAGTTAGCCTTGATAAATGTGTTCAAACCCTACAAAACTTATTTAAATGTAGTAATGGTATAAAATGAATAAAATAATCAGTACTGTTAAAGTACCCAAAAAGTCAGTAAAAGTAAAGATATTGTGTTAAAATATGAATTTGGTAAAAGTGAAACTCGGCCATTTGAACAGCACTTGAGTAAAAGTCTTAAAGTGTTTGATATCAAATGTTCCTAAGTATCAAAAGTGCTAATAAATGTATATAATTCATCATATTTACATGTATATACTGTGAGTTGAGTGATTATTGGCCAGGGCGAATCAGTGTTGTTCTCTATTTAACCAAGTTGCTAATGAAATACATTAATTTTAAAATGTGCTTTGGCTCATATGCAGCATTTAATCTGCAATGTAACTGATAACTAAAATGAATTAAATTAACAAAGTTAAATAAATGTAGAGGAGTAAAAAGTAGAGTGCACATAAGTCAAATTTCAAATTGCTGTACTTGACTTGAGTATTTCTTTTTCATGCCACTTTATACTTCCACTTCACTACACTTATGAGGCAAATACTGCACTTTTTTACTCACAACATATATCTAATATTGTTGGTTACTAGTTATGCAACAGGTAAGATGCTGCACCTGAGTCAAAACAGTGCATCATCTAAATCACTTTATCGGCAATCCAATAAAATAAGTGAAAGAAAAAGGGAAATTGCAGAACATTGGTTGTAAGTGCTTGAACCATGAAATACAGATATGTTAATTAATTTATAATTTATTTTTAAATGTATTTTTGGTACTCAAGTACACTTATTGCCAGAAAACTGCTTTTGATGCTGAAGCACATTTAATATAAAATAATTTGAAGGTGCAATATGTAGGAATTAGCCACCTGTTGAATTCATACTTCCAACAAATTGGATCAGCATTTCACCAGTGTAACTGTTACCTGCAGCTAATGGTATTTGCCTTAGACATCCATGGCTCTAGCAATTGTTAGCTTGTTAGCTGAGTTAGCCATGAAACTAGCTGAACTACTAGGGGTGTGCTGGGGAGCAAGAAGAACATAATAATTACTCTTGAATGTGCTTTAATCTGTCATAGCAGTGTCTGTCATTCTGTCAAGTGAGCTGCCAAGTGTTTGTGCTCTCTCTGCTTTGTTTGTATTCACGGCATCATGCTGGCTTCCATATCATAAAATATGACTGGATATAGTAGGACAGGTATTTCTGGACGCATACTGCATTTCACATACTTCATACTGGGACACACTACATCTTTTCCTGGCACACTTAATAGTATGGTGATATGAGTATTGGAGCGCAGGGTTGGTGTTTCACTAGATATCTCTGCAGCACAATACACAGCCATCTTTGACAAAACTTCCATACTGTTGTTTCATCACATTTTATTGACATTTTAGTTAATTTATGAATGTTTCCTGCACATAAAACTTACTCTTACTCAAGCACTGTTGATATGGATGACTTTTACTTACTAAAGGAATGGTTTATCACAATATCTTTACTTTTACTCAAGTATAATTTCTATATGTTTTTATTTTTTGTTTTTACAACACTGTTTATTGGAGATTAGATTAACATTTTGATGCAGCAGAAACAGTTAAAATTCCTGAGCTTGCAGAACCAGATGAACGTCACTCCTACAATCATATGTGTTTCAACAGATGTAATCCACAGGTTGAATCCGTTTTATTCAACAAAAAGTAGGCGTTTTTCCTTTACACCAATCAAAACCCTGAGCGCTTCACGCGGTGAGTAAAACAACCCCGTCGACGACCAATCACGACGAACTTTCCCAGCGCCGGTTGAACTTTCTGTTTAGCACGAGGGGGAGGCCCTGAATCTCAGTCATTCATCTGTCTCCAAAGGGAATTTACGCATAGTTGGAAAGTTAGCAGTCTGTGCGACAGTGTTTTCATTTAATTGTTTTCATATCTGGTAACTTCTCATTCACGTCTTTGCGAGTTTACCAACAGGGTAAGCGAGGCTAACATGACAAAAATCCTGTTAGCTTACAGCGTTGTTAAATCCCTGAGACAAGGATGTGCGCTGGGCAGAAGAGTGGGGAACACGTCGCCCTGGCTGAGACTTCAAACTACTCGGCATTTCAGTGTAAAGGTAAGAAAAAAACACGTGCGAGTCAAAACATTAGCTGTCTTTTAAGTTGAAACTTTCCCAGAAGTGCTGCCCAAATCAGCGCCGCCATATGCCACTGGACTAAGAGCCGAACCCCGTTGAAAAATCTATCAAGTCTTGGGGGATTCGCCTTCACACACATTTTGAAAAGTAAAAAGTTGTTAACGCTTTTTCGCAACAACAGAAGATTCTACGCCTACGTTCGGCACAGCTTCCACACACAAAAGTTGATATTTTAACATAATCACTCTTGCATCAGAAATAACGCTGCAGCATGGTGTGCGGAATGCAGCAGCGTGAGCAAGTTGAAAAGCTGGAATTGCATTGAAATAAGTCCTTTCTGACGGACTATCATTAACTCCGAATTGACTGGTAGCCACATTTGATTCAGCTGAACGTAGGAGTTAACTTATCCGACACATGTGCTAATGCCATTAAGAAAGTATGCAGGAAATTGCCAGATTTTCAGTGCAGTTTGGAACAGTGAACGCGTCACTTCAGAAAAAAACGTGAGACAAAAAGGATTTCTGCAATGTTAGTGGATGGCATTTTCGGAATCGTGTCTCAGATAATGTGTTGCATGGATGCTGGACTTGGGTGCATCATGTGTGTTCATCATAGAGAAAATTGCATCATGCAGGAGATCCGCCCTGATTGCAACATCTTTTCTTTATCACTCTTCCCAGAAAAGGTTGCATTTTGCGGTAATGGTGGTGGATGGTTTTGTTTCATTTTCCAAACCTTTTCCTAGGCTAGAATTTACTCAGCCATTGAGTCTGGAAAACATCTTTATCTCAGTGCATGCTATACATCACCACTGTATTCATCAATATACTGTATATATACTAAATTATATATCCGTGATTAGAAGAGAGACAATGCTTACTAATGATGGCCGCTGGCTGGAGGTCGTACAGGGTTACCAACCTTTATATTCGCATGTTTAACTCACACGCACACACCTATGCACACACATACACGTACACACAGAGAACAGAAGAACAGATTTGTCGGTCTCAGCATTCACAGCACAATTCACACTGGCCTGCAAGTTCAGCACGAACTCCCAGAAGCTCACTGGTGGCCAACACTCCTAAATTCAAAGTCTACAACACATCCTTTTCAAAGTTTTGCCTTTGGTCTGTCCAAACATGCTTCATAAAAAGAGAATGTATTATTCTTGGGTGAGATTTGGCTCTGCATCTGCCTCCTCTCTTTGTACTCCCAGGCCCAGACAGCTCACTTGGTCTTGGAGGATGGCACCAGGATGAAAGGGTTTTCCTTTGGGCATGATTCCTCTGTAGCCGGGGAGCTGGTCTTCAATACTGGACTGGTGGGGTAAGAAACGAGACATGCTGACCCGAGTAGAACTACATTAGATTTTAGACATAATAGTGTACTTGAACAAGCACAAATGGGATTTCAGGATGCCAAAATATCAACAATGACAACTTTGCATCTAAAGGGACGATGCGCTTCATTACTACATCATAGTATTCTTCCATATTTATCCGGCTGTTTCCCCCGCTTTAGGTACCCCGAGGCTCTGACTGACCCCAGCTACAGAGGGCAGATCCTCACCCTAACCTACCCAATTGTCGGAAACTATGGGGTACCAAACACCCAGGAGCTGGATGAGCTCGGCCTGAGAAAATATGTGGAGTCAGAGCGCATCCAGGTAGGACTGTAAGAGGTGGTTTGAGGTCCCCAAATCTTCCTCAAAATGTATTGGCGTTCAGTATAAGTAACCCATAATAACAGTCAAATATTCAGTATTAGACAAATGGTTAATCAACAGAAAATAAACCAACATCAATTCATTTAAGCTGCTGAGCTCCTGTCTGTTGCTATTCAACAACTGACCCAGCAAAATCCAACTAATTGAGCTACTTTATGGTTTGAATGGCTAGTATGTGGCTAAGATGTAATAATATGAATTTGTACAGAACATCTTTTTGTATTTTTTTAATTGACAAAGCACCACAAGTATTTTGGAATCTTATGTTGATACGTTTGTAACAAGATACTTGGCCAGATCTTATAAAACAGTCCCCTGCTCTGGCATTGCACTCCTATAAAACTGTTAGTCTCATTATGGACTGTTAAAAAACAAATGATCAAAACCGATACAGCAGAGTTACCAGACGTAACGCTTTTTTACTACACGTCTTCTTTTCCTTTTCAAAGCCTGGCGGCCTACATTACCCACAGTGCAACTTAGCCACTAAGTGACATCACTGGAGGTAATTTATGAGATTGAATGTGGCTTCCTGTGGAGCCACAAAAGGCTTTATACTCCAGTGCTTTTTTTCACACATGTGGTCGTACTCCACTAGACCTGTAAACACACTTTAATGGTGGACTCACCCTTTAATTGCAGCTGACACGCACATGGTTCTGTTTACACTACACCACTGGGTGTCTGCATACAATGACGTTTTCACACATGAGCACGGGCTGTTAACTGACTGATTTTTCACTGTTTTTATAGATATTTTATACACTGTAAGATAACCGAATGAATAATATTTTTTTAAGGCTGGTGTTGTGTTTTGGTGTTTAGGTATCTGGTCTGCTGGTTCAAGATTACAGCCATGAGTACAGCCACTGGAACTCTGTAAAGTCTTTGGGACAATGGCTACATGAAGAGAAGGTTGGGGTTCAAATCATCAAACATCTTCCTGCTCCTCTTAGAGTCGGACTCAGCTGCCGGTAAATTTAAATATGTCGCTTTTTCTTCTGTGAAGGTTCCTGCACTGTTTGGAATAGACACCCGGATGCTGACCAAGGTCATCAGAGACAAGGTAAATACAAAAAGTCTGACATGCTACATCTTTTACAAATAGACTTGCTGATCACTCAGTGTTGTTTTGCTTTGGATTTCTCCTCAGGGCACAGTTTTGGGGAAGATTGAATTTGATGGGCAGCCTGTCGAGATATCTGACCCCAACCAGAAAAACCTTGTAGCAGAGGTCTCAACCAAGGTAACAGCTGCCATGTAAAATAGACGAAACTCAGGTCATATTTACATTGCCTACAAATGTTGTTCATTTGTGCTATGTTTCATTGTTTTTGAAACAATGACAATAAACTTCTGTTCTATTCTAACCTCTCTTTGCTGTGTTTCCCTGGCCTTTCAGGAAACCAAGGTTTTTGGAAAAGGAAACCCAATAAAGGTGGTGGCGGTTGATTGTGGTATTAAACATAACATCATTCGCCTGCTGGTTAAGGTGAGAATTAAGTACATTAGTATTCATCATCAATAAAAAGTGATGATTGCTTTTCTACGGTTGCTGCAGATGAAGTTTGTAGCACAAAATATATCACAGCAAGACTTCCGCAAACATGCTCCGTGTGTCTCTTTGTGCAGAGGGGTGCAGAGGTCCACCTTGTACCGTGGAATCAGGACTTGATGAGTCTAGAATACGACGGCCTGTTCATCTCCAACGGACCAGGAGATCCATCTCTGGCCAACACGCTTGTGGAAAATGTCCGCAAGGTAGGACGTGGTGCTGTTTGAGTATTCTGAGATTTGAGGCTGTTATTTATAGTGCTACAGGTTGTGTTCTTCTGCGCTCAAGACTCGGCAAGGATGTGACATCCATAGACAATATCTTTACACTCATGTTGTCAATTACAAGCAAACACTGTTTAGAGATTATCATATGATAAAGGAATCTTTTTTACTCTTGAAGGTACCAAGACTTCACACATATTGTTTTTATTGACTTATGAACTAGATCAAATATACAGAGTTTGGCACTAATTAATGCAGAGGTATTTTTTAATTCCTTTTACTTGATATTTTTTTTTTTTTTTTTGCCTTTGCTCGGATTTCGGTATTGTGTCTTGTGCCAAGGGTGCTCTATTTGTGTATATATTTATCTGCTGTAATGTTTTTTTATTTGGGGAGTTCAGCTTTTGATGTATTGAGGTACTAGATGATAGTGTGTAAACATGCTGGAACGTTTGATTTGTTGTAGTATTGACCGATATGGCTCTTTCAGGGACAATACAGATTATTAGAAATCAAGAAGACTGAAAACCAATATTGATAGTGAGACTGATAGTGATTCGCAGTAAAAATGAAAATCTTTCCATCAAAATTTATAACAACCAGTGATGAAATAAACCTAAATATATTTTACTCAAGTGCTGTTCTGAGGTACAATTTTCAGTTACTTTACCTGATTATTTCCTTTTCTGCTGCTTTATACTTCCTCTCCACCACATTTATTTGACACATTTAGTTACTAGTTACTTTGCAGATTCAGATTATTTAGTGTTTATAGACTATTAATTATCATGTGTTACCAGGGCCGAACACTGTGTTAGAGGAGGTTGCATCAGAGCCAAAGTAGCAGAGTTTTAAATTTGGTCTAAGTTAATGGGACTGAATAATTCCCTGAGGGATGGGTCATGAAAATTAGCAGACATGAAAATGTAATAATCATTTATTCGTACACAAGAAAATGAGGATCATTAATTTATGTCATGATCTTCAGCGCACCTTCTAACTGATTTATATCTCTGTGTGTTTTGTCCTGTGAAGGTTCTGGAGGTTGATCGTCCCCAGCCAGTGTTCGGGATATGTATGGGTAACCAGATAACGGCTTTGGCTGCTGGAGCACAGTCATATAAGCTACCCATGGGCAACAGGTGAACTCTTTTATCGCTAATTAAGACTCAATATGAACGCTCTTTAAGCATTCTCGTTAAGATTTAAAAAGGCCCCATAGAGTGAACAAACAAACCTAATGTTTGCATCCACTGCTGGGCACCAAAACGCATTGTGTGCATCCTAAAAAACATGTGTTGAATTGGTGCATTGCAGCTTTATCAGTGGAATAGTGTGACACCATTATCACAGCCCACTCACTGAAAAAGCTCCATAGTGTGACAAGAGGTCTAAACCTCCACAGGGAACTGTTAAGTCTCGCTGTACATCACACTGTTTTTATCAGGGTTTTGTCTGGTTTCAGTGCTTTTTTAAATCTCTGTTTCCCTTTCAGAAATCATGAATATATTTTGTGTTTAATGCATTTCTGTGGTACCCCAGAGGGCAGAACCAGCCGGTGCTGAATGTGATGACAGGTCAGGCCTTCATTACGGCACAGAACCACGGCTACGGCATAGACAGCGAGTCCCTGCCCCCGGGGTGGAGTCCGCTTTTCGTCAACGCCAATGATGGCACCAACGAGGTTGATTTCTCTCTTTCCAAAACAATGGGGCACTTTGATATTTTTGTTCTCTTTCGGCTGAAAAGCACTCATTTTCCTTACAGATTGAATCTAGCCACACACATAAGAAAGACCCTACTTTATAAAATAACAACATTTTACTAAAATAGAGCTCCGGAAAGTTAACAAATGAAATGCAGAATACAGTCGGCTTTAGTTTAGTTTCCTTATATCTCCTCTGCATATTTTGCAGGGCATCATGCACAACACTAAGCCTGTCTTCACCGCCCAATTCCACCCGGAGGCTAAAGGCGGTCCCACTGACACAGAGGTAATTAAAGACTTTGCAGTATAGGGTACCTGAATGCTATACTAAAGTTAAGCAAAGGCATCTTTACAGGATGCAACTTAACTAAGAGTTGAAGTCTTCCAATAAAAAAAGGACTTGTGTAAGTCTAGAGTAGTGTTGTGAAAAAGAAATGCTACAAGTAGTATTCAGGTGGCTGTGAATGTAATGTGTTTTAGTGTGTATTTAATGGTATGTTAACCAGACATATTGGTATAAAAATGATGGATCATATAACCAGGGGCAGCATCACTGTCAGTGAAAGATGTAATCATCTGTGATGCCTGATGTTTGACTGCAGCAGGGCCACAGGTGTTTAGGGAGACCACTCTCTGCCTCTTCCTGTCTCTACAATAAAGCGTTGATGATTCCGTGCTACAGTTCCTGTCTCCCACATGGCAGCCGAGGACTGTAGTTCAAGTCCCGGTCAAAGTATGTTGCAACCTCTGTCACACTAAAGCAGAATAATGACAAGTGTCATCTTGACAGCTGTGTGGGAGAATTCTTACCTCCCACCTGGGTTAGACTTTTCTGGGGGCTTCACAGTCATTCTGCACTGTGCCCATAACACACATTTTATGGCCTTGACTGTAAGGGAATTGCAGTGTTTTATGTACATGTATAATTTTGGTTTGATTTTGGTATAATTTTATAACATTGATACATTGAACACAAAAACAGTGGAAGTTTGCCCATCTGGTAATTTCTGACTGTGTGAGACCGATGATAATGACCACAGCTCACTCATACCTCTACTGTGTTGTTAATGATGCCAGTGATTACTTTATATAGATACTTGATTATTAAACTACTTTCCATTATATTTTCATCTCCAAATAAGTTGCGTTAGGAACTTGGTCTTTTGATTTGTTGCGGTGTTAAACACAGCATTTACCTTGTTATTATCAGTTGGCTCATTCTGTCCTTTTCCATTAAGAAGGAACTTTTCTGCTAAAAAAACTGCTTCATATGCACCTTGAGGCCAGAGCCATTATATTAAAAGAATATTGCAATTTATTTTATTTTCTAATGACTTTAAATGCTAGCATGATTAAGATGTCAGTGTTTTCATTTGTGTGTGTGTGTGTGTTTTTATGTAGCTATACGGGTAAATGATTTGTAGGAAAGAACATTTTAAATGCCAAAGTTTCCTGAAGGCATGTCAGAAGCACACAAAAGGGATCTTGGGTGTCAAATGGTTTAGAGAAATCTATCCAAAACCAAAACGATGAACCCTCAGGCACAGCTTGATCTTTATGTCAACCACCAGGCTGTTTTGACTACGTGAAGTAGTGAAAAATGTTTGTTCAATCGGCAGTATGAAAGTAACGAAACCTGTGGGCTCCTCTGTTAATATGTTTTTCAAACTGTTGTTATTCTGGCATTTGTCTTTTGTTTTCACAGTTCCTCTTTGATGCCTTCATATCTATGATCAAGAAAGGAAAGGATGCAAACATCATGTCTGTCATGCCCAAGAAACCAGTCCTCCCTCCCAGAACCAAGGTACTGTACATCTAACAGACGCAGCAGATTCAACTATAACTTTATGAGTAGCACAGGATTGAGGTTTACCAGGACTTTGATTAACTCTTGGAGCGTCTTAAAGGTTGTCAGAGAATTTATCCACGTTTGACTTTATCGGAAAATTGTAGTTGAGATCCAGACTACACATCAAATTACAGTGAATTATAAGTAACTTAAATGCCATTTCACATCAAGTCAGCCACGCTAAAGTCAATTGATATTTTGGTGTTTCATTGAAAATGGAGTTTCATGCTGCGTGGTTGCTGTTAGTTATTGTATTACATGCAGTTTAATGTGTTAATGCAGGTGTCAAAGGTGCTCGTTCTGGGCTCTGGTGGTCTTTCTATTGGTCAGGCTGGAGAGTTTGACTACTCTGGATCTCAGGCCATCAAGGCCATGAAGGTAAGAAATAAAACAACACATTTCTCCGTAACCCACAAAATATCAAAAGTGTGATCATCGCCATGACACTTCAGCATGCAGTTTAGAGATGTTCTGATTGTAATACAAGTATCATAAATAATGCCGAAAATGCAGGTATCAGTATTGGTGACTATGTGATTGTGAACACTGATCCGATTCTGCGTAATTTAGAAACGAGACCCTGTTACCTCCCAGTTAGCGCTGATAGCTCTGCGTAGCGTTACACACAAGAAATTCATTATTTTTCGCCACTTTAAAAGCCAACACAAGAAGTTGTGCTGTGCTGCCCCTGGCAACTACAATTTTAGAGTGGCGAGGAACAAGTTGATTTCACATCAGACAGAACAAGCAACTTGTCATCTATTTGGCAGTACTTTACTCTAGATGTGTTCAGTATGCAAGGCTGGAATTTCGAGGGTGTTTCACAAGCCTTATAAAGCATTTGAAGATGCATCACACGAAAGAGGAATTATTGTTCGTAGATTTACTGAAGTGGCTGTAACACTACTGTTTTTAAACTGATCTATTTAAAAAGTGGCTGCACTTTAACAGTTTTCAAAATGACTTGTTATTTAAAACATTCTTAAACGTTTAATTAGAAAACAGTTTGTGAGATCTTTCCCACTTGCCAAGTTTGAGTTCCTTGGTGTAGATGCTGTATGCTACCAATTCTATCTTCATTTGCTTTTGTAGGAGGAGAACCTGAAAACAGTGCTTATGAACCCAAACATTGCCTCAGTTCAGACCAATGAGGTGGGCACCAAGCAGGCGGACTCTGTCTACTTCCTGCCTGTCACCCCAGACTTTGTAACTGAAGTCATCAAGACTGAGCGTCCGGACGGCATCCTGCTGTCCATGGGTGGACAGACTGCACTTAACTGCGGTGAGATGTGTACAATTGTTGGCATCAAGAAGGGGAAAACATGTTTGTGTTTCAGTGATTTTCGACTAACTTGTGCATAGAAGTTTTTTTTTTTTAATTGTCTGTATCCTTAACCATGCATCTGTGTGAACTGGCGTGTGTGCGGTGGACAGGAGTTGAATTGTTCCAGCGTGGCGTCCTGGAGAAATATGGTGTGAAGGTCCTAGGAACCCCAGTAGAGTCCATTATGGCAACAGAGGACAGACAACTTTTTGCTGACAAGCTGATGGAGATCAACGAGAAGATTGCTCCCAGTTTCGCTGTGGAATCTGTAAGGAACCATTACCAACAAAGAAAAGTTCTTTCAGTGAACTAAAGCGAACTGCAGTAGATGAATTTTGCATTGTGTGTGTTTTAAATTGTGTGTGTTTAAATCATGTGTTGACAGTTTTGATTTTTTTTGTGAATCTTTCAGGTATCTGATGCCTTGAAAGCGGCAGAGAAGATTGGTTACCCAGTGATGCTACGGTCGGCCTATGCCCTGGGAGGTCTGGGCTCTGGTTTGTGTGCCAACAAAGAAAAGCTGGAGGAAACCGCCCACAAGGTCAGATAAACTGGTGCAGAGTTGGGACAATGTTTGTGCAATTACTTTATGATGGTTATTTGTAATTTTTTTTCCCTCTGCTTCTGATCATACAAGTCAGAAATTGAAACATTTTACCCAGACTTTCACTGACAAACTTCTTTAGTTTTATACCTTCTACCGATGTTTACAGCGTTAACCTGAACCGAGAGAAAAGCTTTGAAATGGTTTGGAAATGCTTCTTTGGTGCTTCGCAAGGAAAGGAATAGTTTGCTGTTGCCAAGCAACATTCTTTTGTGCTCGTCCAGTATCCAGCATTATGTCTGACAGCTCAATTGGTTCTAATCTGTGATCACAGGCTGCAAAATGAACTCACTGTTCTGCAGCTTTTCCGAGTGCGTATTTCTTGTTTCAGTAGCAAATGTTTCTTCGCAGGTTATCAGGTACAGGGCAGAGATGGGGTTCTGATCTTTGACAAACATACAAAAGGAAAACAAAAGTGAACATCACATGTCCGTTATCAAAAGGGGTATTTGGTTCTATTTCTATTCATAGCATATGTACCACCAGTACAAACCTTTAGTATATGTGAGTATAAATCAATTAACACTTGTTGTTGTTGTTGTTGTTGTTGTTGTTGTTGTTGTTGTTTAATTTAACAAATAAACCCCTGGTTATTTTCTAGTGAGTACGTTTCAGATCGTTTTTGAGTACATTCAGGCACTGACTCGAAATCAGTCAGTGTAGGAGATGTGTGTGTTTTCGTGCAGGTTTATAGTCAATTGTATTTCTAATGATCGTAAGCTTTCCAATGGCAGTATTTACACTGCAGAGCTATTGTGTTGAATGATGTTGTACGGGTCTTTGTGGTGTGGCGCCCACCCTCTGTGTAAAGGTTAACGTTGACACACAGCATCGACTAAATTGGTAATTTTCTGTGTAGGCTCTGGCCATGAGCACTCAGATCCTGGTGGAGAAGTCTCTGCTGGGCTGGAAGGAGGTGGAATATGAAGTGGTGAGAGACGTGGCTGATAACTGCGTCACCGTCTGCAACATGGAGAACTTCGACCCACTGGGCATTCACACAGGTAATGACACGTGGTCTGAAGGACACATCAGTACACAGCTTCTTTTTTTTTTACTTTTCATTGTATTTGATTCAGTTCTGTTTGCTTTTTTTATTCTGTTCTCAAACAAACACAGACTACCTCTCTCTCTCTGTCTCTCTCTGGGGAGGCTGCTACAAGCATGTTTTCTTTTTGTTCTTTTCAGATCGAGAAGGTTGCTCATGTTGACCAAATATTATTGTGTGCCTGTGATATGGATGTATCGGTGTTTTTGAAAGCTGTTGTCCTCATTTTATTGTTTTGTCTTGTTTCTGTAGCTCAAGACAAGCATTGAGTACACAAGGTGCTCGTTATCAATGTGCGTTTATCAAGTGTGTTTTTTCATTTAAAACCATATGTCTTCTGTTTAACAATAGATTAATTTAAATCGAGAAGTGATGTTAATATGGGGAATTTTGTTGCTTATGTCAAAAGCTGCTTTGTAACGATACAGAACTTTACTTCAAAGGTTTTGATGTTTTTTTTGTTTAAATCAAGTGATATACAAAATGTTCTTAAAATTCTTCATCATCTGTATCAGTATCTGTGTTTGTTTTCTGTTTCCTCTGCATCTTTCTCCACCTCCAGTCTTTCTAACCAAAACCAAGACTGTTAACACTGTTTTAAAGCAGATTTTTGTGCTGACTCTTCCTCTTCTTCTGCTGAAGGTGATTCCATAGTGGTGGCACCAAGCCAGACGCTTTCCAACGAGGAGTACCACATGCTCCGAGAGACGGCCATCAAAGTTGTTCGTCACCTTGGCATTGTTGGCGAATGCAACATCCAGTACGCACTGCACCCCTCGTCCCTGGAGTACTGCATCATTGAGGTTAACGCCCGGCTCTCCAGAAGCTCTGCTCTGGCGTCCAAAGCAACCGGGTGAGAGAATACATGCATGCAAGACTTATTAGTTGGCCAGATCAGCTGAGCTCAGACATAAGGGTTTTTGGTCTGGCTATTTGACTCATACAAACTATAGTTATCGTGCATTGGTGCAATGATGGAAACGCATCTCTTGCTATGAATATAGAATTTGTGTTTGTGTTTTTAGATTAATATTATTCCCACAATCTGTTATCAATCAGTCACCAACTGTAGGAACATTGCAAAAACGTTGTATTTCTTTTAGAGCATTTTGGTTTTCATGGTAAAACAAATTGTCAAAATGAGACTGGCATCTGGTCGGGCTATGCTGTAATCAATTAAAAGATGTAGATATTTATTAAAAGATAAAAAATAAAATTGATTTCAATGTAGAGAATTGATTTCTCAAATCTCAAACATCAAACAGATCTTGCAGCTCTTCAGTAAGATGAAATATAGTAGTCAATACAACATCATTTATAAAAACATATAGTTGTAAACAGTTCATAAACACAGGAGAGAAAAACAATTTAGTTTTAGACTTGAAAATGCTTGCCCCTCAGGGCTTCCGTAAATAAGACAAAATAACTAAAAGAAGAGAACATCCCATAAGATTAGATTGTTTTTTCATCCTGTAGGGCATGTTATACAAAGAAGGGACAGGCCTGCTTGTCCTTGTTGTGCTGTAACACTGTGTACCAAATACTGAAAAGCTGAATAGTTTGTACCTCAGTCTTTCAAAATGCAAAATGCCCTCCGATTCCTATAAACAGGTCTCAAACTAGGGGTCTGCAACAGATTCTCACAGAAGCAAACTTCTTCTCTTGGCAGGTATCATGCCATACACAGAGGCCTTGTGGGCTCTGTTGTCGAAGTTGAGCATTATTAGTTTGATCACACAGTAGTGAACTTCATCAAAACTGTGATTATAATCTGACCTGGAAACTGCTCATTTAGTTGATTTTGCTCCCTGCCCTTTGGTCAATGTCTAACAGGTATCCCTTGGCTTTTGTTGCTGCTAAGCTGGCCCTGGGCATCCCCCTGCCTGAGATTAAGAACGCTGTATCGCAGAAGACCACGGCCTGCTTTGAGCCCAG
>CAEMYA010000051.1:4926371-4957195 GCA_903131615.1 Diplodus sargus
GGTTCACCTTCTAGCAGGACAACGAGCCTAAACAATCCCAATACAATAGATTTACATCCGTGGTTTAAAGCGTGACAAAATGTGGAAAAGTTCAAGGGGGGTGAATACTTTTACAATGCACTGTATCTGACAGTGTACACCTCTTCTTTTTATCATTGAAGATATTTTTTTATTGTCAGGAGACTGAATTATTTTACTCGGAAAAGACACAACTGCAGCCATTGTTGTACCACTGATCTTATCAATGATCAGTGTTCCACAGACACCCGACATGCACTGGGAGAGGGACAGAGCACTCTGGACAGGTTGCCAATATATTACAGGATTATATCAGTGATAATATCTAATTATATATTCAAAGGTATTGAGTGAAATCTGATTGAAATAAAATATTGCAATCAATTCAAGGCTTCTTCAAGTATTGATCACTTACACAATACATATATAATGACAAAAGAAATCAATCATGTCAAGCAGGTCAGAGGTGGTAAACTAGTGGAATTAATTCAAAAAACAATATTTGTCTAATATTGGCACACAGCATACATATACCGTCATGGTGATTTATCTAACTAAACTCTGACTTTGATTTGTTTTGAATAATTCTTTACTGAAAAAGCAGAAAGTAAACATTAGCAGCATAACTGACTTATTATCATGGCATTCCCACTGTGATGGGGGAACAAAATATTCTCTACTCAGAGTTCTATGAAACATAAATGAGAGCATTCAAAACCTGTACCAAAAATCTGTTTTGTCCAGATTTATATTTATGTGTAAACACTTACAAGCTTGTAAGAGTGCGGCTTTCTCTGCCTTATACTCGTGGTCTTCCCCATTTAAAAAAGCAGCCACACAAAAGCCCTCTCCCTCCTTCTCTATCTAACTGAAACTGGGAAAACTCTGAATGAGTCCTAATTGGGACATTTATTATGCAGCAGCATAGACTTATCAAAGATTTAAGAGCTTCACTTTGTGTGGTTGCAGGTGTGCACACTTTTTTTGGCTCTTCAAGGTTTCCTGACCTCTCTGTAAGACTGATAGTTCATGTGGTCTTGCTTACTAAATAGTGTTTTGGGTAAATAAATTATTAGGAAGTCATTTTACATCATTGCGTAGCATTTGCCATTTTATGAGGATAACTCTTTGGAGACGAAAGGTGTATTTTATTTACAGCAACTGTGAAAATGCCCTCTGTTTGAATATTAATTAATGATTAATTAATTATTATGAATTAGGCCAATTCTAATGTAGCATATTCAGATTGAGATGTGGAATATGTGGATATTATTCAGGTCTTAGGAGCATTCTCTGGACAAGAATACGCCGTATTTGGCATATGTGTCTCATATTTGGGGTTTTATGGCAGTTTGTGGCATACTGCCTCTTGCTTGTTTATAGTCATCCTGTGCTCTGTCATGGACAGCTTGCAAGGCATTGATAGAGATGCTTGTCACCCCAAACAAGTTGACATTTCTGGTCAGAAAGAGTAACACGCCTATTATTGTTAAAAGGGTGTTTAAAAGCCATGTTTTGTATAAAAAATTGCATATAACACCATTGGGTATAGCCGCAAAACTGAATAGATGACGAAAGGAATTTGTCAGATTTTTCAAATATCCAATGATACTCGAACTAACCATGTACTATGAATGTTTTGGTCAAGAAAAGGAAAAAAATTCTTGGCTTAAAATAATGTTTATTGTATCAAAAATCACTTATGTATTCTAGCCTTGATTATGATGTAAAAATAAAAGTCTGTGATGATTAAAATATATGTGATATGAGCATAAAATACCAGGGATTTTTAATATGGGTATTTAACTCAATGACAACCTTTGGGGAAAAGGTGGTTGAAGGAATAAAAGAGGGAGGTTGAGGTCAAACAAATCCGCCACTGGTGGAAAACTGGGAAAACATAGAGTATCATACTTGCTGCTCAAGTTGTTACACTTATATTCATTACATCACTCATATCACTCATATTTTGATGTGCAAAACATCATGTTAGGGCACCTTAATTACAGTTCCTGTAAAAACAGAAAATACTAGTCTAATAAAAATATCCATTAGCTATGTCAACAGCTGAGTAGGAATAGTGTCAACAGCAAGAACAGGAATATTTTCTGCGTTCAAACATTGTCAGTGATAATGAGTATTTGTAGTGATTATCATTTGAGTTGTATGAAACATGACATCAGGCTCCTATCATGTTCATCCAATTTTAATTAAGGTGAGATTTCATATATATGGCCAGACCTGATGCATTAAATCATGTAAGGAAAGATCATTTCCACCTTATTGCTTAGTGCTGCAGTGGAGCCCAGCTGACCCTGACTGCTGTGTTCTCCTGTGTTCATGTTTGTTGGTGTCTGTGTATTAATGCTGTGTTGTGTGTTTGTGCACTAATGTCCATTGACTTTCCCTGCAGAGGAATTGTAATCCAGTTAAAGTTGCGATGAGATCAGAGTGTGATTAAGTGTTTGTTTGTTTGGGGTGATAGCATTACCATCAATCCCTCTCTCACGGCTACAGTCCCCGCCTGCTTTCTGTGTGTGTGTGTGTGTGTGTGTGTGTGTGTGTGTGTGATAAATATGGCATTAGAGCATGGAGATAAACCCTGGACAGAAGCAGGAGAGCAGGCCCATGAATAATGAAGAGATACAACCTGCCATTGCCATGGAAACAGCATCCCCTCTGGATTAGCTAGACAGGATAGAGGTTGCATGTTGTTATTAAAAGGAGAACACACGCTTATTCACACACACACACACACACACATACACACACTGTCCCTGGTGATAACTGAACCTGTGGCTCGACCGAGATCAACTGTTTTTGGTCGGTTTGTTGCATATTTTCACCGTGTGATCAGTGGCCAGAATAATGGCCAGTGGCCACAGGTTTCAGTCTGTTAATCTTGGCTGATATGCTTCTGGCAGGAGGTCCAAGTCATGACAGAGTATCTCTCCTCCGTCTTCCCATTCTCCTTTTTTTTTTTATTCTACCTGCTGTTCTGTTCTCTTTTCTTCCATCCTCTCCTCGGCAGGGTTGCTCCGGCAGCATTGTTTCAGTCGGCGGGCAGATCCCAAACAACCTGGCCGCCCCGTTGCACCTGAACGGGGTGAAGATTCTGGGGACGAGCCCCCTGCAGATTGACCGGGCTGAGGAGCGCTCCGTCTTCTCCAGTATTCTAGATGACCTTGGGGTGGCTCAAGCTCCATGGAGGGCCCTCAGCTCCCTGGTGAGAGGAAACAAAATAACCATGGATAGTAAAAGCATAAAATGATGTATTTTAGCACGATATTGTGTGCTGCATTGTGACGATAAAATCTCGGCCCTGAAGTTTTTCTTGATGATAATGTTCCACCCAACCAGTGAGCTAAATTCACTGCCTGCTTGTACAGGCAGCTACAGTGAAAGAATGACTTCCCTGAGTAACCGTTTTAGGGTTTCCTCCAGAAAAATGAGTTGGCAGAGATGTTGAGCTCAAGGTGTTTGGAGAATGTTTGCTCATGCAAATGACGTTTGCTTTAGCAAGCCATTCCCATCTTTGTTAATTTTTCTGCTGTAATTTAGTTTTGTGTACATATGGATCGTCTTAAAGAAAGTCTAATATTTGCATTTTACACGGAAGACCCATTAGAAATCATTTTGGGTGGGGAAAGTAGCATCTTTTTGGTTTACTATGTGCTCTATTCTTATGTACAAACTTGTGTTTAGTTTGGGTTTTGACTGCCTCACACAAAACACACATCGCACTACCTTTAGTTTACAGCCCTGTAACGTTGTCTGTTTGGTCCTCTCGACTCGCTCTTGGCTGCCTCTGAGCGAAGCACCGACAGGCCCCTCTGGAACATGTGGAGCACTGAAATATGTCTCTTCCATTACCATCGTTCATGTATTCAGATATCACAGAGGAGCGATTAGCCGGCACGCGCAGATAAAGTTCTGCGTCTCTCCCGAGCCTGCACGCACATTCTATTTCCCTGTTGATCGGGAAGAAACGGTTCGTTTTTATTGGGCTGGAATAACTCCAGCAGAGCCATGGGGAGTTTGTTCTTCTGCATCTCTGGGAAGCTATTTTCTGTTTGTTAATGGTACTCCACCTGGCGAGTGAACAGTGGGTAATGATGGAGAGAAAAAGGCAAGATGTGCAGAGAGATGAAGAGGCGATAGCCATGATGATAATGATGATAAGGAGGAGGATGAGGACATACAGCCTCTCTCTCGCTGCTTGACTCCTTCCACGATTCTTTCTTCTCTCTTTCCTCTTGTGATCTGAATAAGAGAAAAGAAAATCAAAAGGGAAAAATGAATCGAAGCCCCTCTTTCTGACTGTCTGGGCACTTATACTCCCTGTTTACCCTTTGATTAGTTTTGTTTGGGTGTGGTTCAGTTGGTTGTATGAGAAGGTTGTTAGTATGAGTGCAAACACACACCCTTGATTTGATATTGATTCTTATTCTCCATACAGCTTTCTAACTTTATATACATCTCGATACAAATCGCACAAAAAGAAAATGATTACTACATAATGTTGCTTTAACATATTGAGACCATGAGGGAAAAGATATGACATGTTTTCTTCATTTTTTTTGCTTTTGTTTTCGGAGGGGCCTGGACTGCTTCCGATTTTGTGACACTGACCTTTCCTGATGATTCCTGGCATCGTTATCATGACATAACATTCACATATCTTTTTCAAAATGATGAGTAAATTTTACAGCAGTCTGCTTTTTCCTCTCCCTTCACAGGAAGATGCTTTTACCTTTGCCAATGAGGTGGGCTACCCTTGTCTGCTGCGCCCCTCCTATGTTCTCAGGTCAGTTTTAACGCATACGTCGGCCAACACATACTGGAGGTGCTGTAGATCATCAGCACATTTTGTGTATTTTGTCCAAAATTTTGTCCAAAATGCAACTGCTGTATTATGTGAACCCTGTCGCCAGTAAAGTATATTAACAAACAAAGGGCAGGAGACAGTTAAGTCTTGGTTTCAGACCTACTGATAACTGAGTAATATGTTTTAGTCCTGAGGATTAATGAACATTACTGAAACCACAGCTCATTCCAATCTGCAGTGACACTTTTGTCCAGCAGATGTCATGATGAGACCCTTTAATCCAGCAGGATTTTGTCACTGAGAATAAACTTGTGTGTAAGGGAGTTTTGGGAGACTTTCATGGTTTTTACGTGCAAGCTGTGATAAAAAAAAAAAGGGAATCTGTCTGTGCTTGTTTGGCATGGTAGAAAACCCTAAGTGTTATGCACTAGGTCACATCTAAAACTACCAAGTCAGAGGGGATATCCATCAGAAGAAGGTCCTCCACCTGATAATGAAGTTGCCATAATCATAGCAATATTAAAGAGAGTTGATCTTATTATATGTAGATTGTATTGCCTCCGTGGGATACTGTTAATGAGGAAGCCTCTCCTCTCATCACCTCGTCTCTCCTCTCTTCTCCATTCCTCATCTCCCCTCTCTTCACTTCTCTTCTCTCCTCCTCTCCTCTCCTCTGTCGTCAGCGTCAGATGAACACTCTCTGATCTTTTCCTATCCCAAAAGCATTTTCACTCTCCCCTCACTTGTTAATGGTTTTTGAATGTCCTCCTCAGCCTCACTACATATGCACAAAGTCACACATTTACACACCAAACACTTTCTTCCTTGTCAGATTCATATTTCTACGGTGAAATGCACGCACATGAAGTATTTAGCCCTGAAATATATTCATGTAATAACTCAAAAGCAAGACTCTAACCCTTGTCTTACTTGCATACTTTAAATCCATCATTGCTTTTAGTTCTGAAAAACATTTTACAACGCAGTATAACGGCTCTGACCTGCCAGCACTGCCCGATAACGGCTGTGCAAAAATTATACAGTATAAGCATAAGAAATCAGACGCTTTTCAAGTTTCTGGTTTTTGCTATGTTAGCTGAGTGACTTTTTTTTTAAATAAGTAAAATGACTTCCAAAATGTCAATCCAAAGCCTAAATATTTGGAAACTGTCTCATTTCTTCACTGTTTACACATTATGCAAAAGCCAATGTTGGCAAGACGGAGTGAAATGCAAATGCACACTAGTTCTGAGGACTTTCTGTCGGTGTGAAAGCAAACCCGTGTGGGTGAGAAATGTCCCAGTCAGACCTAAAGTGTTAAACCCAATCATGAAAATTACCGTAATCACTTTTCTAAAAATCCATCAGGTGAATTTATTGTGATGCTATTGTTTCATAATAGTTTTATCTGTTCAATTATCCTTCACCCTGGGGAAGGTGTTGGAAGATGAAATCAAATCAAACGTGATGAATAAATGTGTCAGACTAGGGTTGCCAGATTCAGGGGATATTTAAGTTGGAAAGGTGCAATGTGTCATTTGGGAGAAAACATTCAAAAATAATTAGAGATTACTGAACAGAATGTGAAGAAAAAAGAGGTTTGTGCTCGAAGTGTACTCCCTCGGCGCTCCAAGCGCCCATGATGGACTACATCCATCTAACTAGCTGACGGCAGAAGAAGTTAGCAGTAAGCAGCAGTTTTCTGGTGATATTCTGCCCTCTATTCGTTTGGAGTATTCCGACAGGTGGCAAGTTCTTACATATTGACCTTTACAAGACCAAATGGAAACTGATCACTTGAAACTCATCCATTTGCATGCCTAAGCTAAGCCACATCTCACATGGCAACAACCTGCTGGCAAAATCAAGAAAAATGTATTTGCTTTAAGCTTCTATCTGTGTGCAAACATTTCAATATATAATTGAAAATTAAGTGACAATTAAGTTTTGATTGAAAGCATGTAGTTATTTGGCTCAGACAGTGCAGTAGTACTATAAGATGCTGAAAAAAATTACCTATACATGTTATGGAATAGTGTGCTGCTGCAGCTGAATCCAGTGCAGGTTTACAATTCACTTATATGGGCATAATTTAAACCAAAACATGCCCCTAGGCTCAGTATTGGCTTTTTATTTGTATATTCCCCCCAAAATAAATTCACTGTTTAAGGTGAATAATCATTGTGCTGAATTCCCAAGTTATACTTTCCTTAAAAATACTGAGGAAATATTCTTACCCTTTACAACTCAATTGCTATAGTGGGTTTATTTGCTTCCTGTGATCAGCCTTCAATAACTTGGAATAAATAACCACTCACAGGCTCTCAGGAACAAGACACAAACGAACTGAAGACTGACTATTTTTTGGATTGAAGAAAATAGAATATATACTGGAAAGGGTGTTGGAGGGTTTGGATTCAGAATATAAGACAACAATATTTCTCCTTGATTCCCACCATGGTGTTTGATTTTCATTAGGACAGCTTCACCTGACCTCACTTTAAATTCTTCCCTTCTTCTGCGGACAGGGAACAAGGGCCCTGTCTTCAAGAAAAACATTTCACAAAGGTTTTCTCATTGTGCACTCTTAGAAGAATTGACTGTTTGTTCAGGCAAGCATGATAGAAGATAAAAACAGTGTTCGTGTTCCTACCATGACTACAACCATGTGTGTTTGTGATTTTGCTACCACTGGAAGTATAAGCTAAACTGACTGAAAGCACATTTATGCATACTCATTTTACTCTCAGAAGAGGCTTCACTCAGAGTGCTGACTCACTTTTCTCAAGGACCAAAACTGGAACAAGATGTGATCTTTTTTCTTTGAGCTGATACAGACTTGTATAAAAAAAAAAAAGTCTTCTTAATTACTGCATTCATGTGACACTCCAGTGAACAATCAAGCAGAAACTAGATGGCATCCAAGTCGCGGATATGCCTGAATGTAGATGCATGTCTCTGGTGCTCAAATCAAGGGTCAGTATTCATTTGGGTTCTTAACATATGTCTGCCTCCGAGCAGCTGAGAGCTAAGGAATAAAGATCCTGACCCGAGCCTGTGGCCTCCCTCTGCCCTGTTTCTCTCAGTCCCTCCTTCTCAGACAGGAGGATAGCGCAGCTAGCAGTCTAAAATAAAAAACAACAACAACCACAACAAAACTAGCCTAAATCTGTTGTTTTTTAATGACTAAGTTCTGAACTCCTTTTCAAGAGCCTGGAGTGCTTTTCGACCTAAATAGCTGCGCTTCTTCCTCTCTTTCTCTCCCCCTTTCTCTCTCTTTCTCTCTCCTTACTTTGACTGTTTCCAGACCTTGTTCCCGGTGGTAATAGTGATGCAACGGAGAGATAATGAGTGTTTTGAACGATCATTTGAAGCTTGTATGTTCTCCTGTTTGCTTGCCTCTCTTCCTCTCCTGTGGCCTTTTGTTTTTTCTCTGCCTCACTCTCCCTCTCTGTGTCTCTCTCCCGCTCGCATCCCACCAGTGGTTCTGCCATGAACGTTGCGTACGGAGAGGAGGAGATGAAACGCTTTTTGGAAGAGGCCACGCAGGTGTCTCAGGTGAGATCAGTGTTAACTCTGTGTGTGCATACCCACACATGTGAGAGAGACGTGTCACCTCCATAGATGAATCCTTTTTCACACACACACACACACACACACACACACACACACACACACACACACACACACACACACACACACACACACGCCGGTCGGAGGCTTTTTCATGGATTGTTCTCCCTCTGCTTTCAATTAGCTGATGCTACCAGCTGGCATAGCTGTTGGCTAATATTGTGTGCTCATCTTTACCTCACTGAATGCCCAGGTGGCCCGGGGGCACCTGAGCATTCCTGGGGCTAGAACCAGCAGAGCACCAAAGCAAGCCAGTTAATGGTGGTTTAACAGGTTTAAAATAGAATTATAATACAATACTCTTGTCACACTATTTGAACAGTGGCACCTTTTTTGTACTACATTAATGACATTCAGCTTTAAATGAAGGATGTCATAATCAGATGAACTAATGATTCATATTTTGGTTCGCTGAAGAGGCTTTGCCAGGCCTATGTTGGAGCCATCTTCACTCTCTGCGTGAATTTTGTCTTTAGCAAGTGACTCCCATGTTGAGTTGGATTGGGGTCAGATAACAAACTAGTCAAGAACATTAAATAGTTTCGAACTCACTGGTTGCTTTAGGGGTGGGCAATCTGGATGTCTAACCTGACAAATGACCTCAAGTGGTTTGTTCTGATTCCTGGAAATGTATGTAAAATTATCCGAAAAGAATATTCTAATGTAGGCCAAAGTAAGTTTAAAGCTGTTGATAGAACTTTGATGTACAGACATGGTTTTGGGCTCTTTTTGAAAGGTTATAAGCTGAAAGAGAGGAGACAGAAGAAACAGTGGGTCACTTGTCTACACAATTACTCTTTTGCTGTTTAAGGCTCTAGGGCGGGTGTAGACACTCCTATCTGCTGCCATCTCAGAATATCTCGGTGTATAGGTATAATGGCGACTGCTGTGAAATGAGAGGAATCTTTTGACAGATAAAAGCATAAAAAAAAGGATCCGCAATTGCAATTTCTTTGCATTTTCTAACCATTTAGTCACAGAATACTGTGTTGTTGTTTTTTTACTAAATATGTTACTGAACTGGATCTACTGGACATTTTGGAAAAAGAGAAGACGGTTTTGTTGGAGTCTGATGCAGAAACTGAATCACTTAGACACTTAATTGGTAAAAAATGATGTACATGCTAGTTGATGATTGTTGGTTGTACCTTGTCATAGTTGTTATTGTGTGTCTTCTCTTGGTCATGGGAAAAAGGTGTTGACGAACAAGTTTTCATTCACAGAATGAACACAGGATTCGTTTAATGTTGTTTCTTACTGCTGCAGATGGATAAATCACAGGCTATTTGTATTTCTAAGTCTAGCTGTAGTCTACAGGGCATTTCAAAGTTGAGACAAAATTTCACAACTCAGTTTGTGGATAGTGACTGTGGTTAAATAGATCTTGATGTAATTCTTTGACAAGATTTCCCACACCTGGGTTGCCTCAGCTGAGCAGAAAGGATTTCTCTGTATTTATGTCAACACCCTCAAATAACGAGTTTACTTTAAACTGAAGATTCATTTCAAATCTAGTGTGGTGGAGCTCAGAGCCCAAATAACAAGATTTTCACTCACTAAAATCTACACACACTGCACACCATGTCAGCTTTGATTCACTGATAGAATAACCGTCCTGCTGTCTTTCCTCCAGGAGCATCCAGTGGTCATCACCAAGTTCATCCGCGGTGCCAGGGAAGTGGAGGTGGACGCTGTGGCCAAGGGTGGGAAGGTGAGACATTACTGACATGTTACATAAGACCGTAATGCCATGGTGCTGCTACCAAGTGTTTGTGAAGACGGCTTAGACTCAAGGCCTCGCCAGTTAAATATACAGCATGTAATTATTATATAAGTAATGTCAAACATGGGTGTGTTTTTGTTTAAAGTACTGCTTTTGAGGAGACTATACATCTCCTATACAATGTAACATGATTTTATACAACAAACCCGCCCGGACAACAACATTATTTGCCCCTCTTTTATTTACATCAACACCTTGTTTGACCATATTCTAATTTATAACAATATCATTGTTATTCATATGTGTAGCTTGGCATTATTCAGTCCTCAGCTATTTTCACTTTAAATGGAGAGGTAGGACAGATATTGAGCACAGCAGATGAATAAAGTGGCAGTAATCTCATTCATCTTCTGTGAAAAGACATTACAGCCCAGACACATCTGATTGGGAGAATGGAATACATTAAAACCAAAATTGCAGAGTGAAAGTGGCGATACTAAATTAATTTTTCTCTTTAGATTAGATTGGTACGGGGCCAGGGTTTTCCCTGGATTTTTTTCAAACAAAGGGGGCAAAAGCTGGAGAAGCTTAAGGGGCTGTTTATGAGACAATGGTTTTGGCTGTTGCTTCAAATGACAGACGCAATTCCTGTGAAAACTGCGACACTGCCCTAATTTGCGTACATGTATTATATTTTCAGCCTAAAAGCCATGCGACAACAAGAACAATGGCAGACTATTGAGCTTTCTTTGTGCTGCTGATGCTACTGGTTTTATTGACACTCCTCCAGGAGAGTGTAGATTTGGTGCACCTTCACCTGTGATGTGGTGGCTCCACTGCTCTGTAGAAGAAAGTGTTTTATGTGCAGGGGTGTAGTGTTAGTCTATGGTATTCAATTGCAAAAAACACCTACTGGCCTGGCATGCCTACTACAGTATTTTCAATCGTTTTTGTAGATCCATATGCACTAGGATTGTTTTCAGCAGAATATTTTTAGGTATAAACACTTCTGTATTTAGTGAAACTTTTGTCTTGTAAACAGGATGTAAAAGGGCCATGGGCTTAATTGAAAAAGTCAGGAGGACGGGAAAGGGTCCAAAGGACACAGAGGCTGATGAAAAAGCTAAAAGACAAGAATGATGAAGGAAATGAGCTCTCCACAGTGATCAATGAACAGATGTCAGCAGGTGGTGACAGGTGGTCATGACATGGAAGCATTTGAAAAAATGCATATATAGATATATAGAATATACTTTTTAAAGCTGCAGTCTGGAGATTTGAGAAAAAAATGGACTTGGCCAGAAGATTTGAATGAGCACAACTCCCAGGTCCTCCTTTCTTCCTCTCTGCTGCAGCCCTGCCTTCAAAGCCCCTCCCCACAGATTAGACGGCGCATTCAAAATAACAACAACATAAGCCCATTCCTGATCAATACAACTAAATTACAACATGAGTGCCTCATGTCGATTACTGTAGATATCCCAAGTAACAAACAATATTCCTCACACTGCGGTAGACTGAGTTACCAGGTAAACATTATCTGGTGCAACGCCATGCTGCCTTTCTGAAGCATGACGTTATTTCTGTAAACCAATTCAACCACTTCAGGGTGTCCTGAACACAAATCAACATTATAACTGCCCGGTCACTTGAAAGACACTTTTGCTAATAAGTACCCATAAAGACAGAGCTAAACACCTGAGTCAGTATACAAGCTAACAAGCTAGTTTTACCAACAAGCTTTGTAGCTCGACTGCAACATTGGCTAAATGCGCTATTGCGAGTATTACTGTAATCAGCACCACCACAGCCTTGTGGTTAAAACATAGAATGAAACGTATATCAAGCAGGGGTCCTTACTTGTCCAGCAGAAATGCAGCAAACTCTGCGTTGCTCTTAAGTCCTTACAAATCCCTCAGCTCCCTCCACCTCTGAAATGACGCTCCGATATTTATCCTTGTCTTCATTCTGGCTGGATCCAATTCTTTCTTTGTACACTGCTTTTCTTTGTCAGTGTTCTTATTTCTTCTCTTTTTGACATGGGCAATGGTGGGGCATTTTTCAGCTCTGCTGTTGTTGTCTGTTCTCTGCCTGCTCGGGGGAAGGGGCACTTCCCAGTACGCGCTGTGTGAGAGAAGGGGGCTGCCAACAGCGTATGCAAGAGAATGATTGACACCTCTCAGACACTCTCCTTGGTTCTGATTGATTGTACCTGGGAGTTGTGGATTCTTGCAAATCAAATTACAGTCACTGGGTTGAGCCACAGACAGTGGATTTTTACACAGCCGACCTGTATCTTGTTCTACTGTCAGATCATCATAACACTTTTAGCAAATATAACCAAAAAATAGTTACAGACCACAGCTTTAAAGAATCACTGACAAAAAAGAGGTGTTTCTTAATTGTGTAATAAAATCCTTGTTTTTAATAGGTTCACACAAAAATGAAAATTTGGTCTTTCTATTCACACCTATTGAAAGTCGGGTGAAGTTTTGTAATCAGAAAAAAAAAAAATGTGTCTTCGCCCGACTTTCCACCAGCATGGGGGTGAGTAGATAATGACTGAGTTTTCTTTTTTGAGTGACCTTTTAAGAGCAACGGTTGGTGGTGAACTATTGTCCTCTTGATTTGTGATGTAAATGTGCTTCTTGCGCTCCTCTGTGAGGTCGTTCCTCAGCAGGACTCGTCTTCTGTCTCTGCTTGAATTCATGTTGATCTCACAGCAAGTCCGGTGATTCAATGGGAAAGACTCTTTCCATCTTAAAGTCCTCCTCCACTTACATTTTTAACAACCTATTTTAATATTTTGTGGGAGAACCATACTGGACTGCATATTGAGTTCAAGATAAACCAGACATAGATTATTCAAAGCAGAATATTGTCATACGTCTTACATCTGGAGGGGATATTTAAATTAATCGGAATATAGTTGGTTTACTTGCATACTATTATGAATGTAGGATAAAAATCCATAGTGTGAATGTATGCACACATTATGTTCGTTCTTTTCTTTGGATTGTTGGGAAACCACCGAAAGAAATACTAGATGGTGCAGATAGGGAGGACATAGAAAAGAGTCCTGGATGTCCACATGACACACCACAGACTGATGATTCTTGTAGGTTACAGTTTGACATTAATAGTCACTTCACTGTAACTTTTAAATACTTGCATAACAGTGTAATTGCTGGCGTTTTAAGTTGCAGCAGGCGACAGAGCCACCAAGGTTCTTGTCATGAATGCCCTGTCTGTTTTTCTATTGTTTAGGCGGTGGGAGTCATTTCAAGGGTGTCAGTTTGAACGTGGGCAATTCACTTGTATGGTAGATTTTCCCTCTCTACTTTCCCTGAATGCAGCCCCTCCATTATCTTCAGTATCACATTAACAAGCTGTCCATTCATTGAATACCAAACAGGCCTCATTATTCCCGGCCAGGCTGCGTGTGTGTATAAGTGTGCGTGAGTATATGTGGGAGAGAGGAAAAGTCAGAGATAATACGTATTAATTACAGGCTCTATCTGAAGAGTGCTAATGAATGTTGTGGTTAGCAGCAGTTTAAATGAGCTAATGACACGGCAGCTCATTATCACACACATACACACACTTGCGCAGAGTTGCTTGGTGATACAAATCTCCTTTCCTTGCGGGTGAAATGTGGGAAGTTATTCTTTTGACACTGCATATCGAAAATACATTGTTTCTGAGCTAGTCCGTCAACAAAAACAGACCCCCCAGTCCAGAACAGATTTTCAATGAGCGTTCCTGCAAATACACACGTTGACACTGCATTTATGTATACTGTTTCACAATGTGACATATTGTAGGCATAATAAACACATCATGTCTGGAGGCCATCTGCCTCTTAGTCTGAAAAATTCTCATCAGAGAAAGGAGCAAGGCTGCAAAACGTTGAGTTGCCTTGAGTGGGGATTTATCAGAGCGCTGATCTGCATGCAAATACCGTCAGTGTGACATAATCATGGTGTGTCCATCCAGGTTCTGGTCCATGCTATAACGGAGCATGTGGAAGATGCCGGGGTACACTCCGGAGATGCAACCCTAATGCTTCCAACCCAGAAGATTAGCCAGGGGGCGCTAGAAAAGGTCAGTAAAGTCACCCTCAGCATTCAGTTATACTTTAATTTATTTAGTGAGCTAACTGATTTTCCACTAATATGCTGTGTGCATTTAAACCAGAACAAAATAACACATTTTTGTATATTCTCTACTCGTACAATGTAGCGTGACAGACATCTGCTTTTCACAGCTCTCGCTCATACATATTGATGGTATATTTTTCTTTTTGTATACAGGGTTTTGGCATATGTAATCATTTTATAGGTGTTTTTGACCAGTGAGGTTAGCCTGTCAGCGAGCATAGCTGGCCACCTGCAATGCTCTGCATAAACACAATAGTAGAAACAGTCACCCTTCTCTCTGATTTGTAAATTTAAATCCCATATCCAGCAATGACATCTGAGCTTTAGCACTTGCTTTCACAAGACAGCGTATGTCAGTCACTTTGATGTTTGGCAGCTTCTCCAGGCACATGAGCAATAGAGACCTGATGTTAGCACTTGGCTAGCTAAGTTATCTGTATATTTATATAGTATAGTATACAGTTTTTCTTTTTGTGTTTTTAGTTTTGAACATCTTTGATCCTTTAGCCTAGTTTTTCCACTAGGTGCTTGGAAGGGCTGCCAGAAATCAAAGTGACTGATGTACACCATCTTATGAAAGCAAGCCATAAAGCTCCAACCGTATAGCTGAATAATCACAAATCAAAGAGAGGGTGACTGTTTCTAGTATTTTATGTATATGCAGAACTTTTTTGGAAGCCAGCTAGGCTATCTGACGGGCTATTCTGGCATGTGAAGAACACAGATTATCTAATCCATCAAAAATGTTTAAAACATTATATACAAAAACAAACAGTAAACTATTAACAATATATACAAAGTGAACTGTAAAAAGTATTTTAACTTGGTTACGGATGAAATAGTACAGAGATTGCTAAAGACGTTTACTGGAGAGTTGGCACTGGACGCAAAAGGATTTGCAGATTATAAAGTGGATATATGTCACACTACATTGTGCAAGTGGAGAGTAGATATTGTGGTATGAAACTGTTCATGACAGCTTTATATTTATATATATATATTGATATGTGTGTGTTTGTCTTCCTCCCATTCAGGTTAAGATTGCCACTCAGAAAATCGCCCAAGCATTTGAAATTTCGGGGCCCTTTAACACTCAATTTCTGGTTAAAGGCAATGATGTCATGGTAAGTAATATTCCTTCAGGGTATGACTATATGATATATCAGCATTTTCACACCTAGTTGCATTAAATGCAATTCACTCTCAAAGTGAAATCACCTTGTGTTAAATAATTTGCAGAGCTGGATGGATATCTTGATCAGTGTTGCCTTTAGTTTTGATTTTATAGCTACAGAAAACAAACAGAAAATGTGCGCAGAGACAATCTGACCATCTGCAGAGTATGTTTGACCATTGATAATAACGGATCTGCATTGAATGTGTTTGTTTTTTGATTATTTTCTACCCCTTTAAGGTGATTGAGTGTAATCTGCGTGCATCACGCTCCTTCCCTTTTGTCTCGAAAACGATCGGTGTGGACTTCATCAATGTGGCAACCAAAGTGATGGTGGGAGAGCCTTTGGATGAGGCCAGCCTGCCCTCGCTGCAGAAACCCATCATTCCTGTCGACTTTGTCGGCATCAAGGTGAGTTGGGAGACTGAAATAACTGTTAAATGCTGTGAGCTGGTTGACTGGCCTTCTTTATTTATGTTATGCACATGGAGAGAGAATGGATTGATGTATGGATAAATTGATAGCCTTATAAGTGGGTGAGGATTTTCCGACTTGTGGCTTCAACAAAAGCATTCGATACAATGAGCTGCCCTTTAAAATGTCTTCGGTAAGAGCTTAAAGTCCCTGTAAAGCAAAATCAGCCATTTTCTTCTAAACACATTAAACAGGTCATAAATGTCTTTACTCAAAACATGTAAAAGCCATTCGACCATTTAGAATTTAATTTTGGAGCTAGGCTCACAAACTGTTTTTCAACATTTCTGTGTTCAGGATTTAATGTGTGAGTCGGAAATCATGGCCGCGTTACGTAACGTGGCCATGATTGCCGACCCGCCCATTAAAGATTTGCATAAACCCGGCTCTGCTGCAGAAGTGGTATAAATACGTTCAGCGCATCAGCTTCAGAGGTTTTCCCACTCGCTCTCGGGTCTTGGATAGCATTGCTTACGATAGTTTGCAGCTAGCTAACCAGTCAGCTAAACAGTCATGTCTCCTCCACATCTCCTGTATCTTTCCTGGATGCCACAGTGTGCAGGTTAACGGCGCTGTTAGCTTATTTAAGTTTCCTAAGGACGACAACGTAAGGAAACGGTGGATCGATTTTGTCATGAGGAGCTACTGTGGACAGTTAAAAATCACCACCAACACCGTCTCTGCAGTGTCCACTTTACCCCTGATAGCTAAGCAGGGCTCTGATGCAGTCATAAGTACCAGAGATAATAATCCTGGCAGACTAGTGTGACATGTCGAAATGTCTTCTGTGAAGTACAAAAAAAGAGTTTGCACGCCCAAAATAATTGTATTCTCTTTTTTGTCCATATTCAACACATTTTGGATTAGCACTATGTTATTTTGTGTATGACATGTCACAGTAGGAAAAGCATGGGTGGAAATGAGAAAATGAGTGTCCTCGTGTCGTGCAGAATGGAGCCATCTTTAAGGTTATTAGAAACACCTGTGCTTTTCCCGGTCTGTTGTGAAGAGGGCCTATTCTCTTGTCAACCCGCTCTCTTGGCCACACTGCCCAACTAAAAGTTCGACAGTACTGTATATTGTTGCCATAAACCTGTATAATAACCTATAATGGAATGATCCATCACCACTGGGCCTCTTAAACTTTCACATAATAGGAACCCAGCAGCTAAAATGGGCTCACGATTTAAGAAATTGACATTCAAGGAGACATAGTTGCTTATTTAAAGGTTCATGCTTTTATTTTAGGTTACTACTAGACCAGATTTGCATCCAATATTCAAAAAAATCCCTTTTCTCAAGCTGTCAAGCCTGTTCTCAACCTGGAGGTGGAAGTTACTCATATTGGTGATGGTGATATTCAACTTGACGTCATTAAATTGGTAATGGAAACATAAATCAGAACCTTCCTAAGTGTCACTTTTGGCAGCCCGTGTAACTGCTGATCAAGAGCCCCATGGCCAGTTGACCACATGCCGTTTTAGTGAGCCCTAGTACTTCTTTGGTCAGACCATGACTTATGTTCTGCCCCAAGTACTCACAAAATGACCTTTTGGTTGACGAAAGTGACCCTGGGTCAGCCAAGTTGCTGCCCAAGTATCTCTGCGGTCAGCACAATTGCCTCACTGATGACTACAAGTGTTGCTCCGCTATAGGGTTAAATTTAAGCCACACACTGGACACCGTGATGCTCCAATGAAACTTTATCTCCTGAGAGAGTCTCTACACCACTCTAATGGAGGATTTGGCTAATGGCTTTAATATGCATTATATTTTTTACTCTCAACTCTTACAGGCCTATATCATTCTTAAACTTCAGTGTAAATATAGAGAATTGTGAGTTCAGAGGAAATGGTTAATTTCTCTGACACATCCTAATAACAACCATGTGTCTGAACCTCTTACAGTCTAATGAAGAAGGTATGTTGGACAATTATTTCATATGTAAAGAGCCCTACACGTATGATCTCTTAATTGGTACTGCAGGTTACCATTATACCGCTTCTGTTGGATCACATAACAAAGACGGCAATTACTTCTTCATCCCTCTACCTAGGCATGATGGGGGGGAGTAGTAGGTGCTTTCTCATACCGGCTGGGAGGCTTACTTCTTAGATTGGATGTGAGAGAGTTTACGTGTCGCCAGCTGTTCCAAAGCTATTTTTTCCAAAGTAATTTCTCCCTCTAATTACAACAGAGCTGCTGTAACAATGGCTGTAGTTTGGAGCCAATCACGCAGGCATAATCCCCCACTCTCCCCCACCACCTAAAGTTTTCAATTTCTAGTCTGCATAGTGGTGAGGAATATTAATCAGAGCTCTGAATACTCCAGGCGCCAGGCTTAACAGACTTCCAGAGTTTACTTGGAGTCTATGATACAGACTTCATACCCCCTGACTAATACGGCCTTGCTAGAAACCCTGCCAGAATACACGACAATTGCCTAATGAAATTGTGCGACTGTAGTTAATTTCTTCCTGTTTAACGCATAAGCACACGGTGATGTATCCAGCCTCCGTAGCCTGAAGGGTGTGCCATCAGAATACACTCCATCTCTGCCCTCATCCTCCCCTTCCTCATTGTATCGTCATAAGGCACAAGTCATTGCAATCCAGAGAGACCATCTTCATTTATCTGTCTCATTTCTCCTCAACCTCACTCTGTTGCACTGGCTGTCTCTTTTTTCTGTCAAACTCTCCCTCGTTTGAGGCCACAATGTTTTCTTTTCACTAACAAGTCCCCTTTGTGTATTTTCTGTCTCTACATACAAACTCATAGGAACAATAACACAGTTGTATTTATGACACTGAGAGGAAGACAAGAAACGAAAACAACATTTGAGGAGGAGGAAGGGGGTTTGGTGTCACTCCCCAGTGCACACTTATCGTCTAAAGAAAAATAACTTCCTTTATTGGGTGTTTTGTCCCCTTGACCATGGTGTGAAGGACGGTATGTGACTTTCGGAAATGGAGATGTTCTTGTGAACCCGTATACTCAAGGAAAAACATTTGCTAGAATAATCTTACTGGCCTTACATTTCTATAAAAGCTTTAACGTGAGGAGGTCATGACAATACCACCCACACGCTACCTGAACAAAAGCAGAAGTATCCGCCTGTCAATCTGTTGATTGACTTAATGTAATAGTAAATGCACCCTTTCTACTGGAATGCTTTTTACTTTACTTTCTTTTCAATGTACACTGTTAGTGAAGCTTCCCTAGTTTTCGCATATCTGCCAATATCCTCCCACACAAATGTACTATATGATACAATGAAAAATATTACTCGCTGATATGTGGCTTTGACTTTTGGTGGCAATTTGGTATATAGTTTTAGAAATTTGCAATGACACTTCTCTTCCCCATAGAGAAAATTGGAGTCATTTGACAGAATTTTATCTACACCCAATTCCACCTTTAAATTGTTCACCAAACTTTATTGCTTCAAATAATGTTGAATTTTAAACTTTTTGAGGTTTACTTTTATTTTTTTTCCTTTTTGGGATTTATTTTTCAGACTACTTTTCCAGTACAGTGGAGGTGTTAATGGTAAAGTCACCTGCAGGAACAGGAACAGGAACGTAAAACACCTTTCAAACTGCTTTATATCCCAATTTGTCTCTGTAGTATATGAGAACAACTGTCAGAGAAGAAGCACCAGATCAATTAATTAATCAATCAAAGATAATCTGTCACATGTGATCGTATAAAGGTACACTAAGATCTAAATGGGATTCCACCAATTCCTTCACAAATTGAATGACTATAACTACTGCTACTAGCACTTGTGCTAGCATTAGCACTACTTCCGTTGTGGACTTGCATAGTACACAAACAAACTTATCAGAATCACCATAGTATAGACTGAATCAATTCTTGTGCTAACAGCACAAGTACCCGAGCGACAAAGTACTTCTTGACAACTCTTGCCACTCGGCAGCCGTCTTGGCAACTCCCCCAGGCAGTTATTCTACCAAAGACCAGGCTCCTTTATAAATGAATGGGGAGAGAGCCAGAACTTCATTTTCAATATTCACTGGGACTATAAAACTTAGATGTGTAGAATCACCAGTCAATGTTGATAGAACCTCTTAAAGTTAAGCGCCTGCCCCAAAATAAGGCGTAAAAATGCGTTTCTTCCACGGGTTATACTTTTATTACACATCTGACTTGACTTCTTTTACAACTCAATCAAGAGTGTCCTGAGGTGATTTAACAGCTCATTCCACCACAGCAATTGAACAAATATTGGTTTAATTGCTAATGTTTGGATCCCCCCCTCCCATGCTTTCAAGAACACAACACAATTGGTTGACAAGTTTTCCATATTGGCAGTAATTAATAAGATGACTGGCTTTTGAGGGAAGGGGCTGTCAAATCACTACATTCTCTGGCTTTACGCTTTAGCACTGCCAAAACAACCTACCTGTGGGGCCGTGGCAACTACCTAGAACCAAGCTGAACAACCTATAGCTAGCTATCTACAACGTGGGATACCCACCACAGCACTAGCAACCACTTAGCAGCTTGATGTAAATCCACCTTGCAATGTTTTACTACTGACCTACAATACCAATCTTCTAGCTGTCCTTGTACACCAATTGTTAGTGAAACTGAGCCTTTCCTAGATTTTGTTACAATGTAAAATATCCATCATTCGCTGCGTCAGAAAAAAATGGAATTGCCATTCACAACGCTGTACAAATGTTGTTAGTTTAAATGCAGCTGTAAACATAAAGACATTTACACAGGTGCCACTTCCGCCTCCAACAAGAACGACAGCGGGCGACAATGTTATGTGGAAATGTCTTACTTTATTTATTTCCTTCTCCACTGGAGCTCAGCTGGTGCCCCAAGATAACATTGTTCATGTTGCGGAGCTTCACAATTCTGCAGTCTCTTAGGAGTGGGCGGTCGGTGTGGGACAGGGAGATGGGGAAAGTAGTGTTTGTTTGTGTGAGTGTGTGTGTGTGTTAGGGTGTTGTAGCTACAGAGCTCTGGTTATTGTGACGGTCACAGACATTCTGTCGCGGAGACACACTGTTGCAATTGGAGGACAACAAACGATTATGACTGAGACCACTGAGGTTTTCATAACGCTGCTCATGAAGGCTTGTGTACACTTTCTGTGTGTTTCATGTGCAGCTCTTGTTTATGGTTGTTTCCACTTCCTGGCTTTTAAAATTTTAAGTGGCCACTCTGGATCTGGTTCTAAAGTTAGTAGAGGGCTTCCTTTCTTTAATGGAATATTTTGCATTCCCTTTTATTTACCCACTTTGTGTCACTGACTTTCCTTATTTCACAAATTCTCTTCTTGTTCTTCTAGTTCCTTGTCTCTGTTATTGCACATTTGAAAAGTTCCCTCTCACGGTTATTCGCTCTCCTCTCCCTTCGTTTCATTTTCTGTCTTGGTTACATTCGGCCATTTTATCTCTGCACACTTCTCCGTCTTTTTCCCTGACTCTTTGAACAAAGCCGTGATAAGCGATGCTGGTTCCCCGTCTGCATTCCCTGCTCTTCGTCCCTCCTTACATTAGTATGCGAACATTACATCCAGCTGATTAGATAGCCCGCTTCAAGGATGAATACCCCCCTAGTGGCCCTTTGCCTCTATATGTGTGTGTGTGCGTACGCATTAACCTCACAATGCCACACCATCTCTCTCTCTCTCTCTCTCTTCTCAAGGTAATGGAAGTTGTCTGTTTTTTAAATGGAGAAATAAGAATGGCTTTGAACATGGCACCCTACTATTCTTAATTTGTCTGTAATAAAATAACAAGGAGCTATTTTTTGTTCCTGTACAGACAGTTTCCTTTTAATCATTCTCTTCTCTCGATCGCTACTTATATACTCTTATCTTTCTTTCCCTCTCATTCCCTCTATTCATTTATTCTCTTCCCCTTTAATTGCTCAGTTTATTTCTCCTGTCTGTACATTAATTCTTTTATTCTTCTTGCTTTCATTTCATCTCTTCCTCTTCTTTGCTCTTATTCAAATAATTTATTCAGTCGTCTTATTTTTTCTGTCCTCTTTGTCAACTCTCGCTCTGTGTTTGTCTTTGCTTTCTCTTCTGGCTCAACCTGCTGTTGCTCTATCACTCGGGGCCTCCTTCTCGGTGTGGAGGCTGTTAAAGTGATTGGTGGCCTGCAGTTTGGAAGCCTTGTTTCTTTTCACATTTTCTCCTTTTTAGTCCGTCCACACCGACCGTTGTATTACCAACATCTTTAACTTTTTATGTTACCGTACCTATCCCTCTTTTCTCTGATGTGCCCTTAAAGTTTCACAGTTAGACTTAGAAAAACTTGAATGTCCTCCGAGAGGTAATTTGTGCTACAGCACAGAACATATAGACACTAAAAATACATCAGATACACAAAACCACAACACAACCACCGGCCGTCGTCAATGTCATCACAGTCAAGGCTGTCATTTTAAAGTCCATGTCAACAACTGTTATCAAATTAAAAAGTTAGTATACTGCACATTCCCTGTACTGTAGATCCATGTTTCCTCCCCAGACCCATATAGCTCACACATCTTGTTTAATTGAATCCATTGGAAAAAAAAAATAAATTCTTTGCTCGGTTGCAGGATACAAAATGAAATGACTGGGAGAAAACACTGAATTCATTACTAAAGAACTGTCACGGGCTTAGTTTGCCTGCTTCTTTCTAAAGGAATGCAAGCTTTGTGTCACCTCTTGGTGGCAGCAGTGTTGTAAAATCCCTACAATTATTCCAATGGACTGCTGCCACTCATGTTGGAAATGATTCTCTATTGATGGCCACTTTCTTTGCAGTATTTGTTAGTTTGTACTACCCCAAATGTTCTGGTAAAAAGTATGTTTTTCAACCTGAATCTGTACGTACACAACAGTCATAGAAAGTGGTTCACTGCCAAGAGAGCTGCCTTTTTGGTGACCACATGACATTGTGACTTGAGGTAACAACTGTTTACAGCTGAACAAGGGGACGTAGTGCCACAACAAATCCCTCCCTCTTCTCTTTTGTCACCAGGCCCCCATGTTCTCCTGGCCACGGCTGAGGGATGCAGACCCCGTGCTTCGCTGTGAGATGGCCTCAACTGGAGAAGTAAGTCCCTCAGAAACTCACAACCTCATTTTTGTGTACATTTTTGTCATAGTTTATTTCTCCCATCTAATTTGAAGTAAGTCACGTGTGTCTATTTGTGTGTTTGATGGCAGGTAGCGTGCTTTGGACCAAACATTTATTCAGCCTTCCTGAAGGCTATGCTCTCCACAGGCTTCAAGTTACCACAGAAGGGCATCCTGATTGGGATTCAGGTAAGACTATAGCCATCTGGAAGTCCACTTGCCTCCTGTTTGTGTTTCCTTTTGGTGCCTCCTGCCCGCAAGACAACAAATGCTAGGTGTCTTCTGAACAGATGGCCTAAATCTTTTAGGCTATCCGCTTCTTACAAATGCCAGTCTGGCACTTTTCAGTTTGTTTCACACCAAATCACACCTTGATTCATGCCCTACCTAACAACTCTTGTGAGACAAAGACAACAGTTCTAAAGTGAGCCACAGAGATTAAAATGCGTATCAGTTATCGGGCGATGCCCCTCATACAATAGCTGAATGAATAAAAAGTAATACACAGACAAAGATGAACATTTCTCAAAAAATGACAAAACAAGTTTAGTACAAAAACATGCTCTGTCAAAAGAAGGTTAGTCGGCGTCCCTAGATAAACTTCCTGCAAAAAAACCAAAACACTTCCTCTCTCCTTTCTCAGCTGCAGAGAAGAACAAAATGTGAGCCTGAGCACTTCACTGTTTAATGATTCCACATTACATGAGTTTTGGTAATTAAGTCGTGCTGCCACCCTGGGTTGCCAAACTGCCGGTTTGACTAATGCAGCTCTAACAAAGCACTCACGACACTAGCTGTATAATTGGTGCTCTTGGGGAACACGTCCACTTCAAGGCAAGTACCTGAGGTCACATGTGCACCGTAATGTGGCTGACAAGCAGAAATCCTTTAGGCTGACAGGACCAGAACACGCAGCAGCACAGATATGATTTACCTCCACTTAGTTTAAGAAAGATTGTGCTAGGAAGACTGAAACAGACTTTATACCATTTACTTTATTTTGTAGTACTTGGACTCCGTTGTAGTAGACTGTTGCCATGGTACAGTGTTCCTCCTGCAAATTTAGCTAATGGCTACATATGGTATACTTTAACAAGCACAGAGACACTTTTATTTTGTATTTCGCTTTTCTTTTGGTGCGGTTGTCCTGTATTGGAAATGTCTGTCTGTCAGGGCTCTATAATTGTTACCCTCTGTTCCAGTTGACCGTTCTAGTTGGCAAAATACCTCTACCTTCAGTGGTTGTCCAGCCATAGCTAAGCAACCATGTTCTAGGCTTTTCTAGGGAGCTTTCAACATTTCAAAACAGGCTTTTCCATTTTTTACCCCTACCCCTCATTTTTGATTGCCTCTTTGCCCCTCAGAACAAAGCTACAAGGAATAATGGTTGAAATCTCACCCTATGTAATGGGACAACCCTTCAAGACCGACATGCGTCATCAGCCACAGGGATTTATGTAAACAGATGTGACAGATCATTTCCACTATGCTGTCTTCAACAGTGGTGATTTCTCTTGTGTTGCTGCGGACATCCTGGTATTATCACAATGCCTAAATCAGATTTAGCTAGAAAAGCATTAAAGTTTGCAATATGTTTAAAACTTCACGCTATCAATCAAGTCATCAAATGATAAAGAGCGGTGCTTCGATACAGCCCCACTGCATGTAAACCTAACTGCACGTATACCTAGCTGAATGCTATTTGCCCAGTACCATAAAGGAAGCAAACACAGATAGCAACTTACAGCATTTAGCTGTTCAAGAGTCAGACATTTGCCACAGGTCATTGTGGGAACAAAACAAACCTAGAACTATAAGGAATATTAGGCTTAGATTTAATAAGTAACCCCAAAATACAATTCCAAATCAATGTTAATTTTGTAAAAATAAGCTGCTTTTTGCTAATGAAGTAACTTTATCAACTTAGTAAATCAGTTTTGTGCTCACAGCACAAACTTGGTGGAGATATTGATATTGAAATAAAGAGTAGTAAAGGGACAGTAGCTCTAATGTGCTACTGCAGGGAGTGAATGTGACAAGTTTCTGGTCTTCTGAAAACTTGGCACAGATCGGCTTATGAAAACAGAACTGAGGTGAATCTTGCTTTCATGCACATCATACTGTATACTAAAAGCAAAAATGATATACTATGAAGAAGAGAACATTAAGTATAGCTCATAGCGTATGTATATTGTACATGGAGCTACAATCTCAGTTGTTGCTGTCTAAACTATTGTCTTCCAACTCTTGTCAAAGTCCCTCTCTCTGTCACACCCTCCCGAATTCTCACTGTTCCCCTCTGTCTTTTTAATTAGAGGCACCTTTTTCTGTTCCAATACCCAGGCTCTGTGTCAAAATTGAAAACCAAATTAGACAACTGTGTGTCATATAAGACTTATTAAGGTAGGCTGCAAAAGATATCAAACCACATCACAACGATTCTGGGTGAGACAGCAGTAATTTTAGCAAGCGTATTGTTTACAAAGCTGAAGGGCACCCAGTTTGAGCATAATCAGTTGCAAATTAGCTGTGAAAACTCACAAAGGAGCTTTCAGCACTTTTCGGTGTGTATGCTGGAATCCATAAAATGGGTCGGGTCATTTAAATGTCTAACAACATAAATTGATTTCCTATTTGTTCTTTGCATCCTGTCTGAGACAAATATAATATTTGAAATTATGACCTTAAAAACTGTCTCAAAGCCAAAATCAACTCTTTGATTTACGTTCCAGCAATATAAAACAGACCATATTAGTTTTATTTGTACAAGCTTCAGTATCTTTAGACATAACATAGATTTCTTCAATTTTTTTGCACAAAGTTTTATTTTCATATTGGCCTAATTTAAAGCCTTCATCTTTCTTTTTGTTGACATGATAATAAAGCCATACAAATGCCTCTCAAATAAATGTAAAATAATAACCAGTTATTGAAATACTTATCATCATAAAAGGAAAACAGAAAACAAAAACAAATTATAAAACTAATTTGAAAAGCAGAATCGCTGTAATCTTGGCACACTCCAGCTGTAATGTTGGAGTGGCTTCAGGGTCAATCTCTAAAGCCCTCGGGTGGCCCAGTAGAAAACCTGCGCTCAAATTAACCTCGCTGAAAATCTGAGAGCGCCTGGGAGATTTTAATCAGTGCTCCACATTAACTTAGTTTAGCGAGGCAGAAATTGAGAAATTTGTGCAAAGCCAGTAGCTGCATTCCCAAGAAGAGACGGTACTGTTAATTCCAGGTCAAAGACATTTGACTGTAAAAAAGTCGAAAACTAGGAATGTTATGATACAACACATTTTAAAACTAGGAATCTAAAGTGCAAGTTGTTGTTGTTGTTATGAATTATGTCAATGGGCCGACTGGACTAAGGTGCATTGATCAGCCACACCGAGCTCTGATGGAACATAAAGTTGGAGTTAGATTACGATGATAGCCTCAACATAAACCTCCAATACCAGAGCTTGATTTGACAAACATTCTTAAAAACTATAGTTTCCACCAAAACCAGCTTTCTGCAGCAAATGCTGTCATTCAGCTTTATTTGACATGCAGTGATAAAGTGATAATTAGAGAGTCAATGAAGGAACGCAGGGGTAGGCAAACAGTGCAGATCTACACTGGACAACTAGAGCTCGATCTCAGCATCTTCCTTCACCCTTCTTCACTTTATTTACGTTGTTAGTGTCATTGAAACTTTTACCAGAGCTTCGTGGGGTAGGTTGACCCAGAAAATGGAATTCAGTCATCATCTACTCAACCTTGTGCATATAGAATGCCGGTTGAAGTTCCGTTGTCGACAAAACATTTCTGGAGCTTCACAGCAAAACTGCGTTTCAGCATTATCCATCGACCATAGACTCGCATCTACTGCTGATGCATGGGATGTCTGAATATTTTCATTTTTGGGTGAACTTATCCTTTAAATGTGAGCAGATTTAGAATAAATATAAATAGTGCAACTGGCAAGTTCTTGTTGAGTTTTTCTGACATTTCTTGAGTTCAGTGGGACAACAGAGGCTCCATCACACTCAGTCTGCATCACTCATCCTTCATTTGGGAACCTATTAATATGATTTTCGATATGAACTGCTATCCGTCTTTGCTCCACACTGACTACCATCGCATTTTGTGTCATAAAATCATATCCATTACGGTACAATGTTATCCAACAAAAAGTGAAGGGGTCTGATTGTTTCCTGGAGCCGTTTTTGAGTCGAGCTGAAAGTGTTGGCGGTGTTCTATTTTGTTCCAACTAACCAATCAAATTTTTTAAAATGTGACTTGGGGAAAAAGCCATGGTAGAAGCCTTTCTAACACATGGTTAACGGAAAAGGGTTAACTTCAGCCCTTTCCCTGAACCTAACCAAGTAGATATCCAGATTGCGACAGACAACTGAAGAAAAACACAAACCTTGAGCTTGAATGCGTCATGATTGCACCGTATGACTAATGATTTAAAAAGAGGAAATTTAAAGCAAACCTTTCATGACAAACTGTACAAAATGCATCTTGGCTCCGTATTTATAAGGCTGCATTTTGTTTCTTTGTCTTTCTGCTCCCCTCGCGTCATCCCAGCTTTCGTTCCGACCCAATTTCCTGGCTACAGCCCACCAGCTGAAAGAGGAGGGATTCAAGGTGAGTAAGCACTGAAAGCTTGTATGTTGCAAAGGCTACAAACCAGACTTGTCACTGAAAATCAGACAGATTTTCCTCTACGGTTGATGAAGCTGCCTGTTCTTATTCTTCCACCCTTATTAGAAAAAGATGTTCCTTCATTTTGTTTATGACATTCTGAATATGTTGTGATGTTGCCTCACTTCTGTTTTCTAGCTCTATGCTACTGAAGCCACGTCTGCCTGGCTGTGTGCCAATGATGTGCCTGCTTCTCCTGTTGCCTGGCCCTCTCAGAAGGGAGGGGACCCCAGTTTGCCCAGCATTCAGAGGTTCGGGAAATATTCATTTTGACACATAAATGGATGTTTTTGTTTGACACATTCACAAACATGGAAAAGCAGCTAACATAAAACTCTGAGGCAAAGACTTTCTTTTGGTTTCCTGAGGCAAGGCTTAAGTTCTACATAAATTGCAAATCATTAGATTCAGAATTGGGATATCTTATCTAATATCTAATCAGATACTGCCTTAAGATCTAAGGGCATAGCCCCTTCATTATCTCTGTAATATGCTGATAAGATCAAAGACGATGTAGCAGACTTAGAAGTCCAGAGCCATTGCATTAGCCAGAAATAGGGCTTGAACAAGGAGGATGAAGAAAGTCTTATGCCAGATCAATGCCAAGTCAAATTTGGGGATATCATAAAAGCATCTGAAGCGTCTTGGGTTTTTAGCTGGGGCCACAAATTAAAACAAAAATATAAGGAATACTTCCTTAGCATTCAAAAACTAGGACGACATTAGTTATCATCTTAGTTGATTGCACTTCAAGTGAAGCTGACTGCGTTTCTGCCAGTTATTGTTGAGAGGAAAAAATGGTTTTACAATAGACACCTTCAGCTGAGAGAGGTACAACACCTCTCAAAAGGTTCTTGCATGAAACTTAAAGTAATTGTAGCAGGCAGTGTGAGACTGCAATTCTGAGGTAATGATTCCACAAACAAGTCATGATCATGTTACGATGGAGCCATCTGGAGCATATGTCTGGAAATCATCTGGTGAAGACGGGGACTTAAAAGGAGTGTAATAGGCGTACACCTGAGCAACACAGACACACAAACACGTATACACAAAGGCTGGCTGGCATCAGCTGTGCGAGGTGGCATAGAGGCCAATTCTTTATAGAGAGGAACATGACCTTTGTTGTCACTGTTGTCTGTCCTCCATATTTTGTATTAGAATTCAGCTCTAATTCGAGGCTGTCTGTCAAAGGCCTTAGGATGAATAAAGGTGACACAGAAGCCAGGGCTATACTGTGTGTTTTTGTGTGTGTGTGTGTGTGAAAAACAAAATATATTCAAGTACGGCAGCAGTCGTGGGCCGCTAGAGGATTATAGCCCATTTTTTGCGAGATGTTCACATTTGTTTTCCAAGTGTGACAAAAACTAAACTTTGACGCCATTTGAAGCTCTGTCTGTTTTGTCTGTTTTAATGGAGGCCATGTTTGTGCTCTTAGCTGTTGACTCTCATTGGGATCCAGATTAGAGGCAACTTCATCCAATGACAGGAGCTTGTTTAATTCAATTATGTTAGTTTTTAAATTACACTGATTTGTAATGCTTTTATCATTTGTTTTATGTATACTTTATTTGTATACTTCATTGATGTAGTTAATTGTCCTTTCATTCCTGTATTGCCTGTTGGTATTGACTGCTGTTTTCTTTTGTTATCTTTCTGCAAAGTGTCCTTAGGTGACCTGAAAGCAATTATACATACAATTTTTTTATTATTATTATTATTATTATTATTATTATTATTATTATTATTATTATTATTAATTATTATTATATTATCACAAATATCACACATAGTTCTTTAAAGAGTCACTATGTAGTTTTGGAGAAGAAATTCAGACTCAGAATTTTTATATTTACAATATTAATGGGGTAATAATACAAACTCAGAAATATTAATTTGTTCCATAATTGAATAAAACAAGCTGTTCCCAGAGGAAGATAAGGTCCCCAGAGCACTGTTTGAAGCTAGAAAGGTGGCAGGGTCCACCTCATATGTTTGTTTGTTTGTTTATTTAGTTTGTTTAGGCATACACAAATCAGTCAAAAAAAATGTTTTTCCTCTGATTAAAGTTTCTTCCCCCAAACTACACAGTGCGCCGTTAAATTGTTTACATTTACTGCTCTGATTGAATAACACTGATTTTATTTGTTTTCACAGACTGATCAACGAGGGTCATATCGACTTGGTGGTGAACTTGCCCAATAACAACACTCGCCACATAAAGGACAACTTCGTCATCCGCAGAATGGCTGTCGACCACGGTGTTCCCCTCATCACCAATTACCAGGTCAGTAAACATCACACAGGTGATGTTTTCAGTTAGTCTTTACTCACATAGTGTCTCTGCTTCAGCTCAATGTCTTTGTTTCTGTGCGTGTCAGGTGGTCAAGATGTTTGCAGAGGCCATTCGCTACGCGGGTGAACTCGACACCACAAGTCTCTTCCACTACCGGCAGAAAGATGACGAGCAAAGACGTACCAGCCAGTCGAGCTAAAGTTTCTTTACCAGCCCTTTGCAAAACAGACATATTTCAGTGGCGGGAGATGCAGTCTGTCAGGAGTTACCTCTACCAAATCACACAAATGAATTTTTAACCATTAACAAACAACTTTTGGGCTGCTAGGTTGTCTACCTGATTAATAACAACACATAGTTGTCATGGTCGAGTTAGTGCAGTAATTAAAGTCTGGAAACGTAAATATCAATACGTTACTAAAACTGTAATTCAGACCAGACACTCTGCAGATATTTCTGTGAAGGTCAGAGGTCAAACAGTCTCACCGGAAACTTCCTGAACAACTAACACACAAATGATGAATGACCTGGTAAACCAAAAGTTATCCTTATTAATGGCTTATAAAATGATCTGTAAAGCATTAAAGACCTTTTAGTTATAACTTTTACCTCTCTTATGAAGGCTGACCAGTTAGGGTATTTACACAGCTGGTGTTAACAATGTTTTTATCTGTTGATTATGATCAGTGGTTTAGTTTACCTTTTTTTT
>CAEMYA010000051.1:4960775-4970913 GCA_903131615.1 Diplodus sargus
TGAATGCACCGGCATGGGTTAACGTAATAAACCTCCATTTGGTTGCCAAGCTGACATTTGTTGTGTGAGGGTGGACTGCATGTGCCAAAGCAAGCTTTCCTTGGATCATTCATTTCTTAACAGAATTAACCAGAAGCGATGATGATAAATGGAGAAAGGACGTACAAAACAAGCGGGGTGAGTTTTGGTCACCTCCACACAAGCTATAGTGTGACCCAATAGGTCAGCTTGCTGTGAGGAGTTATTCTTCATATTCTTACTTGTTGGTAAATAAGTAAAAGGGCCACGACTGATATAAACCGATGTGAAAAACACAGAGAAAATGTTAAAAAAGCACTATGGAAAGAAAAACCTGTGCTCAAACGGTAATGTAATGTTAGCTAGGCAGCTGTTGAATGCTAACATCAGCTAACAAGCTATCAAATATGTTGTTTTATCTTGAAATATGGCCGAATGTGCCTCAAGATTGTCACCAGCAGTTTGTTAACAAAGTCCTTCTAGGCAAGTCATGCCACTCGGCGGCCATCTTGGCGACGCCTCGAAAAGCCCAAAGAGACCAGACCCCTATCTAAATGAATGGAGGCATGGTCAAATCCACCCTTTGACATGATAGAAGGACGGAAAAAACATACAGACATGCTCGCCAGTGAAATAAGATACAAATAAAAAAAACCAAAAAACATCGACTTTACCGTAGAAATGATGTTTAAAACGCTCTTTTTCTACAGGGAGAACTCTACTGCGCATGCGCGCGGATTTACGACACCGACGTCCATCGTACGGCTGAATCTGTGCCGACTGTGCTCTGGCTCTACTCTACCAGACCATTGATGTATGAACCAGATAATGTCTAATACATCATTTCTTATCATTCACTCTATAAATTAGATAAAGATTTGAAAGCAGTAAATGTTTTTGGTCTCCGTCGTAAAAACTACTTGTGCGCATGCGCTGGTGAAACAACATGATTGGGCTGTAATTTTCCCGGTTCGGCTGTGACAACGCAGGTTATTGGCTGTTGGTGAAAGGGGCGGGATATGCGCCATCTTTGGCGTTGCAGGTTTCCCCATTCAAAATGATCAGAGTGATCTGTCTCTACAATAGTAGAACGTCTCTGTTGTTAATTAGAAGGCTGCAAAATCACAGTTGGTAAGAGAACCTACTTTTATACAACTTGGAACCTGAAACACAGCAGTATTACATTTCCCAGCATTCAAGTTTCCCACCCTGACGGCTGACGGGGAAGCATAAACATGCATAGTCTCAAGTAAAACACTTGTGCTTTTGTTTTAGTGCAACTTGTTGGAGGTATAACCGCGAAAAGAGAATGACAGGAAATTGGTTTAAGTGTGAAAAGTAAAAATATTCCTGAGTCCTTGTTGTGCTCCTCAGAGCCGGAACGCAAATGAAAAATTCCATTTTTTGCGCTTTTTCTTCAACTGGTTCTAAGGGACACAAAATATCAAATTCTGTCTCAAATCCTGTTCAGTTGAGCTAATTCTACTTCAGCAGCCCAAGGCCATCAGAGTCACGATTCACTGCAGGCACAGTAACCAAGCAACGGGGCTGCTTGTGGTGTTCGCTGCTGACAATAACTCCAGGGTAGACCCCTCTGTCTTGAGCAGAACGTCTGCAAATCCCACTTTGATTAAAGTGTGCTGTTGTTAAATTTAACCTCACTCTGTTATTATGAAGAAACGATGCTGTTTCGGGTGTGCTGACCTCGAATCCACCAGGAGTACACCCCAAGGTCTCGGATCCTTTGTGAGCTTTCCTTGGGTAAGAAAAATTAGACTTAACAGAGGCTGGCTGAAAAAAAGGAAGAGGATCCGGGGGAATAGAAACTGGAATTCCTGTAAGATTTGAAATTACTATCACAGGGTTTGTGATCCCAGGAAGTCACAGCAGGTAAAGGCAGGGGGTCAAGGCTCCGTCCAACAAGGACAGAAAACATCATGAGTACTGGATTCCTGTTCACTCACCGAGTGCAACAAAATAATATTTTAAAATAATATTGGAATTAATATTAGAGGCACACAACTTGAACACATGGAGGAAAAATTAAGTTTGAGGACATCTAAAAACTTGATAAAAAAGTTACAGTACAGAAATACATATTCTTATGCAAAACAATCAAGAAAAAGTAGTATTTTATTTAATGCAGGAGCTCAGTGTTATAGAGACTTTTTAATATGGTGCAGCAAATAATGTTTCGACGTAAGAAATGTCATAATTTGAACACTGCGTGTTCAAGGTCTCATCATCATCACACCTGATCCTAAATAAATTAAATGTCCAGAGCGACTTTGGAGAAGCAACATGCCTAACAAGTAGTTTACTCCTTTTTGTTTTCAGTGATATTGTTAAGAAAATGGTGTCAATCATATTCTGGTTTGCGCTGGAATATTGAATTTCTTTTCTTTGCTTTGCGACGCAGACAAAGTTACAGGCCATTTTCTGTTAAACCAAGTTATTGTAAGTAATTTTCATTTCCAGTTCCAACAAGTATACATCTAGGCAACATTGCTGTTACCAAGGTCAATAAAAAATGAATGTGAGCAAGGGGGAGTGATGGAAACTGAGTTGAATCAAGACAGTTAAAAACGCGCACGCTCCTTCTACCAGATCATAACTGTAAGTAACAACACTGTTGGCGTTGACGTTGGTTTCTAAGCTCAAACTGTGATTTGTACCGTTGTTTGTTTTCTTTGGACAGTGGCCAGACTGTTGGCGGTAGCCATGTTGCTGACGCTGTCTTTGTGACAGTGGCACCAACAGTAATACCACAAGGAAACACTGCTTTAATCCGAGTTCAGATTGGGCTGTACTTTACTGATTCATGAGAGAAGAATTACACACCTATGCGCCACACACACTTGAACATACTAATATCAGGATCGCTAATATTTTGTGTTTGGCAGTGGTGAATACGACTCAAATGTGGACGTGGATTGCGGATGTTGGAAACAGTGGTGTGGATCTGTCTCAGCTGTGTCTGCTTTTGATGGAGTGAGCTTTCTCTCTGTACTCATTTTAATTTATCTACAGTACACATATCGTACAAGAGGATTGGTTTCCATTTTATTCTTTTTACATTTTTAAATGTTGGAATAAATGTGTAATCATCGGTGGCATTGTTGGTGTCATTACACACTCAGACAGATGGGGAAAGAGGGATCCAGTTCCCTTGAAGAGCTTTGGTAATTACATTCAGCAGCCAATGTTGATACATAGAACACGAGTGCTTGTAAAGCAGTAATGGAGACAGCAGTTAATCACGTGCGTACACAGCAGGCGAAATCCGAGAATCTTTCCCCACAAATAAAAAAGAAAAAGAAAAATAGAAGCTATGCTCGTTTTAAATCAAACAGAATAATTGACACTGTCAGACTTTGTTCTTGCTTTTTTTTTTTCATACGGAGAATGAGGCCGTGTAGTCTGAGCCAGCCAGTGTCCAGATAGTTTAAATAATGCACTGTTTCGCTACATTCTCCTCCGGCTGGCATGAAGAGACAGAGACCCGCTGTTTTTTCCATCGGAGGAAAAAAAATAAAAAAATAAACCTGGTTAATTGACATGCGTTTTCCATGCTGGGCTAAATGAATTATTTATGGAGGGTGAGGAGCAAGCGGGGCTCAGAAGACGGCGCATCCTTGTGGGCCGAGTCCCATAGTTGTCGGGGGCCGATTACCCTGTGTGCGAGTGAGCACGACGGGATGTTAAAGGCCCGATCATATTATTTAACCATATAACATGAGTTTTGCTGATTAATAAAACACACATTTCAGCCTACAAAGTCTGTGTATCGGACTGGGTACGTGCAGTAATATATTTACTTACCTTGGCGTGTCTGGACTCCCGCCACCATACACAAACGATTGTGCCCTCAAATTAACACGTGCCTTCTTCGTCTGCCCTGTTTCAGTGTGTGGTAAATGGCATTCTGACAGCAAGACGCCACCCCATTAGCTGTCGGAGTTTCTCATTCCAATAGTCACTGCGCAGCTTAATTGTTTCTCAGTCCATCAAACACTTTGGGTTGCCATCTGTAAAGACGCGATTGCCATAATGTATTTCTGCGCTGCTACAACACAGTCACCTGTTGTTTTACAGCCTCTGTTCACCTCATGGGTTTCGGAGTCATTTAAACCGAGTTATCCCGTCCTCCGTGATGGATAGACTTCAGCGGACTTTACACGTATGTGAACCTGCAACGTGGTCGGCAGAATAAAGGTTTGAAGTGTATGTTTCAGCAAAACCCTGGATATGCTTCAATTTTCAGTGTTAAGCTGTGATAACTTTTTGCTTACGGTCTGTTTAGGGTTAGACACACAAACCACTTGATTTGCAAAAGATCATCTCTTTACTGGTTCTGTTGCCACGAATTTAAGGCCCTATTAAAAATACCCAGTTTTTGTCACAACATGTCGACAAAAAATATCAGTTTTTTCACACCGCCAACACAGCTGGAAAAATTCGAGAAGTCTCGTTAAAATTATCCAGTGGTTTGGCGCGTACGTATGTTGAAACCCCTTCACAGCTGTCTCTCCTGTCTGTCGCGTCACCACCCTCCTCCTCCTTCTCCCGACATGAAAGTCAGCTCAAAGACACATGTTCTGTGAACTTGATATCACATTGAAATGTCATAATATGTATGAAACAAATCTCTTGTATCTGTTTGCAGAAATGCACAACGCCAACATTGTATTCTTTCGACCGTGCCGGAAGGGAAAAAAAAGGATTGCCTCAGTTTCAATTTAAGACAGTCAGTCGGCTCATTAACATACTGCTGATGATGACATGCTCGAGTTAATGGAATGATGATTAAAATGATTTTTTATTATTCTGTTGTCATTCACTCATTCATCATTGTTGGGATTTGGGTGCATGGCTGCCTCACTTAATTTGATGGGACAAAGGAACTGCACATGTGCATAATGAGGTGGTTTTGGACATGTGTCTTTACTGTAGCTGCTGTTTCACATGCAGTCAGGAACAATTCACTTACTAAGTAACGCGTTACTCTAATCTGACCACTTTTTCCACTAACGAGTAATCTAATGCGTTAATATTTCCAAAGCAGTAATCAGATTAAAGTTACTTATTCAAGTCACTGGGTGTTACTATTATTTTTGTCATTTTCCTCACTAAAATATATTTTTGCTTTCTTTTTGTGTATCCGGGAGTGATGTCATGTACACGTCAAATCACGTTTTTCAGCACGAGGACCACTCACGTGTCACTCCATGCAGCGACACAAACACTAACAATGGAGGGAGGAGAAAAATGTGCGTTTTATTCCTGGAATACAGTTACGTTACCTGTTGAATGTAACTAATAGTAACTTGTCATCTAACTTATTTACTTTTTAAAGGGGTAGTCAGTAATCAGTAGTCATTACTTTTTCAAGGTAACTGTGGCAACACTGTTCATTTGTGACATCTTGCCATTAGATCTTTATCAGGCAAAAATAAAATGTATATGAAATATTGGCCTGATGAAGGTCTAGTATCAAAACATTGCTAATGTATGTATTTTTGTAAGTTATACAGTGTGCGGGAGTTAACTACACCTGGCTCATGAACATTTTTAGTATTTTTTTCCCCATTTTACATTCACTCAAGTTAAAATGCCTCATAATTCCACTTCACAGATACTTACACATTTCCATTTTCTTCTACTGTATTTTCACGCTACAACATTACGTAGAAGAATGTTGTTCTTTTTTACTCCACCTTATCTGATGGTTGTGGTTGAGTTCTAATTGTTATGATTGAATTGCGCGAGACTTGACAAGATGAACCTTGGCCAGTTACCTCACTGCATTGCTGTTTAAGCATTTTTGCATTATTTAACATAGGCCAATAAATATAATGTGTAATAATCTAAAAACTGACAGGGGCTGTTTTGCTGTAGAATTAATATTTTTTTGATACAGAGTAAACATCTCTATAAAATCGGATCAAATGCGGCAGTATTTTTACATAACTATTGCTACTTTTAGCTGAATCCTTCTGTCAGTGCAGCAGATGTTGTTGTTAGATGTCGGTTCTTTGACATAACATCTTGACTCCAGCTGAAGTCCAGTAACGTCTCTTAAGGTCTTTGATTTAGAGTTATTGAGGAACTACTTGTTTGGTTTACCATTGCTCCATCTCTTTCCTCCTGTTGTTTGTAGATTGTACTGGTGTGACAAAAGAACATAATCCGTTGGAAAGTTATAGTGTGTTTGAGTTGTAAATGAACCTTTTAAGTCCATTTAAATGTTTCCATCAATTTCTTTCTCCTCTGTTTTACCTGCTTCTAATGTTTTTCATTTTATTTTGTAATACTCATTTCATAGGACCGATGTGTTGATGTTTTCTGCTCACCATCGGTATCTTAAATCGTATTTATCAGAAGCCGGCTTTTCTACATCTGTGTGTGTCTTAACAATGAAGAATCAGAGCTACACATACTAATTGCTCTACCCCTGAATACCATCAAATCCCCGCGTAAGCTCGCCTGATGAGCCCACTTAAATTACACCTTCTGATTTACTTCCTTGTTAACGTACAATTAGGAACACTTTGCGAGAGAAATGCCAGTGATGGCAAATTCCCTTTTGTTATGTTTTTTACCTCTGCAGGTTTCAGGGGAGGGCTTTAGAGAACGAGGACTTTTAAAGAGTCGATCAGCATAACAAAACTTTCACTGGGCTCAATCACACCCCCTTGTTTATTGAGAGGGGGCGGCAATTAAATGACGAAAATGGCGGATCCGAGTTAGTATTCTGGTGATGAAGGGGATATTTCCCCATACAGCCGGTGAAGGCTGTAACTCAGGCTTTGGGTAGAATACCAAAGACAAGGTGTGCTTAGCCCCCCCCCCCCAAAAAATGTCCCCAACAAACACTCACGCAACTGTGTCTTAGAGAAAACCTGTGTAGCCTCTAAAACATGCACCAGGGAAGTCTCTACTCGCAGTATCGTAGGATTATGTTTTAATGCCTCTAACCATTCTGCATTCCCCAGCATGGGTTCACTTCTACAGTTAGCAAATAAGAGTAAATCGTGAGCAATTCAGAGGTGGGAGGTAAGGTACTATAAATCCAGAATGACTGTGGTACATTTGTATGCCTACTTTTCTAAACAAATGTTTTGTTACCACCATTATTTGTCTTTTTCTGTAATCCTATGTAAATTACCAGACATATCTGTGTATGCAAAGATAACACGCAGCTAATAATATAGGTAATAAACACATGAAAGGATATCCCAAGAGGAAGTATCATAGACAAGGGCAGAGTCAGAAGATTCACAGATTTCCTCAGAGGAAAACAAAGGCAGAAAAACAATCCAGACCTGCTGCCAGTTAGCCATTTTCGTCATGAATTGAAGTGTTTTTCTCACAAGGGACAGCTGCCATATTTAGCTCGAGACAGGTCCGTCTAAAATGAGGAGGAGCAATAGGTGGATGAACTTGAAAAGGAATCCGATTAGCGAGGCTGTAACCGGTAGGGTGTAGCAAATTCAAGTCAGACAGCGATCTTTACAAGGCTGCTATTGAAAAGTACCACTCAAAGAAAAAGAATGTCTTATGAAATGAACATGTTCAGGACTTATTCAATTAATATACATTGAGTAGCGGTGGTACCTCCATTGTTCTTCACGAAGGGGAAGTCTGCGAGGGATTATTCCTCGCTGCTGCGTTAACAAGACTTGCTGGTTTCTTGATGTGCCCGCGTGGAGACGGGTCACGTATTTGGGGTGTGAAGTTTAAATAGAACATGGGAAGTCTGGTTATTCGTATCTGCACAAAAACCCAGAGAATCCAGAGATGTAACTGCCTGAGTCTTCCAAGATATGATCAAAATATGATGACATCCACAGTCATACTCTATAATCATGAGAGTCGTAGATTTCATGCGTAGAGATATCCAACTCCTGCTAGAATCTAAGTCATATTTGGACTGCATACATTAACATGTATCTGGCATTTTATCATGAACTATATTGAGTCCATATTTGACTTGATATGGCACATCAGCGAAACTTAAGAATAGAAGAATGGTCTGTGTTCTCCAGAGAATCTCCGGAAGTTACATGATTCTATTTTTCCAGGTTCACAGCTGTCATCGTTTGGCTCACTCATTCTACTACTGACTGAGGCTAAACAAATAGTTTTCTTTTTTTTTGCCTGCCTGCACACAGCTGCAAATGAGATTAACTGTGCAATTCATCCTGCGTTCATTTTGGTCACAGTGAACTGTTGTTACTCGTGACATGAGTTAGAAAGGTGACACGCGTTAACTCACAGATGTTGGGTGGTGGTCACCAGTGGTGAAATAAAAGTATTGAAGAACCTTTTCCAGCACAAGGTAAAAAATTATTCTTATCATTTATTTACTAACCCCAGACTCCATCTACAAGGACTTTTTCTCTTTATGGTAACTTACATTTCTTTTTGATGCACGGCATTTGGATGCCTCTGCTGCCAGAGAAGTTAATGGAAAAGATTGGCATATCCTGCTCACAAAATTGGACTTCGGCATATGCACTTCGTGCAGTTTGAATAGACTTGCCGGTTATTTTGTACTTTTATCCACTTCATTTATTTACCAGTTTCACTTCATGCACTGTTATAGATTTAATTGCCCGACAAACTTAAGTTGTCAAAACTAGCTCTGCCTCTGTCGCACACAATATTCAAATAATGCATACACAACCCAAACCACATCAATATGGTATTTATGTTGTCTCTGTCTCCTGCAGAGGGCCTGCAGATGTAAATTAACTTGCAGCTAAGCAGTGCATTGTCCCTGTCAAATACATAAATAAGATCAATAAATTAATGTTTTCTAATTATAGAAAATTCAGTCCCATTTGAACCCTTTTGTTTATGAGTGCTCTAAACACAAAAGTTCTTGAAATGGATGTTTTTAGGAAAGAGAAACAAGCCCCATTGAAATGGCTTTGAACGACAAGATGGCTCAGATCAACCTTGAAAGTCATTTACAGCATCAAACAAATCAGGAAAATATATATTTTTAATTTAAAATTCTTTTGAATTCTGCACTTGGGGGCAACTCTTACATCCTCCTTTGTGATTGCGGCAAGGTTAGAAGGAGGATTCTTGATGACGGTGAGTAAAGTCAATCTCTGAACAGAGACTGACACAATAAAAGCACATTCTACAAAGAACAATCTCTTAAGCCACATTTCCTCAGGATCCACAGGGCTTTATTAGTCTCAAAGCAACTCATCTTCTGCCACTTTGCCTTCAGTGACACAGACACGCGACCCCGGCAGAGAAAAGGCCTCAAAAACAGAATCAAAAAGAGCCTGTCATGAAAATGACAGTTTTTTGTTGGATTATTAGGCTCATCAAAAAGCTCTACCACCGCGCTGAGTCTCTGGGTTTTATCCTCGCTGCCGTTCTCCGGCCCTGGGGTGCAGATCTGCACAGATGAATGCTGAGTGGGTTCCTTAAAGTGTGGGACTTAAAGACAGGCTACATGAATAGAGCTGGCGCACTCGCAGCTAATTAGAGACACGCAGGAACAATGGCTCAGTGCTGCTCGTATCACCAAACAGTACCCACCGAGTCAGGCCTCGTAGACATATGGAAGAAAACTTCCAACTTATTAGGGAGATGTGGAAGTCTGACTCACTTTGCATAATTAACAATAACAACAACATTGTGAAATCATTTGAAGCCATTCAGCAGATGGCATATTGGAGGATAAAGCCCGAGCCCAGTATGACGTGACTCTGAAATTGATTGATTCAGTCGGTTTTTATATTCAGAGGACGGCGAGGGGACGGTTGCGTAAGAGGGAGGCTTTAAGAGCTCATTCTAAACGCCGCAAATGTTTTGTACGAGGGGCGCAAGATGAACTCATTTAAAGACGAGGAAGGAGTGTAAGTCTCTCCAGTGTGCTCACAACAACACAACATTAATCATTTAACATTGGCTCTGTTGCATAAGTGGGTTTCTTTAAGCTCATTAGATATGAATCTAGGCCAAGTAAATATTTCACCATAGGCTACTGTTAAGTCTGATCCCTAGCCTCTCCTCTGTTTTTTGAGCCACATCGAATTTATGCCTCTACCTCTGCTGGTGAGGCTAAAAAAAAAAAATGGGGGGGGAAAAAAAA
>CAEMYA010000051.1:4989698-5004202 GCA_903131615.1 Diplodus sargus
GGGGATAGAAGATAAGCATGTCATTTTGCTGTAATGATGTAAACCAAAGTGTGTGTCATCTGTTACAGCAAGTGAGGAAAAAAAACGTGTGTGTTTTTCTGTGGTAGAAGTCTGAGCAGATGCTTCAATGATGACCATGAAATGATAGTAATAAACAACAAAACTGTTATCAGCTTTACATCCAATTTTTCAGCCTCTTCTCACTGATGAAAAATGTGTTTATCTGTGTTAAAAAAGACTGTTGAAAGTGAGCTGGAAGTGTGTTTTTAACACACCAACGGAGAAAATATTGGCGCTTTTGGATTAACTCCTTTTTTACTCGCTGGCTTTGTTCGACCTACAGCAGCATTCTGAATTCATATGCTTTAAAAGCCCCCCTTTGCCAAGCAGCCAACACATGATTAGCAGGGACAATTACCCAGGAAAGGCCTGCCAACCAAACAGGGTAAACAAAAAAGGCCCATTAGCTTGTGGAGTACACCTCAGCTCCACTGGGGACCTGTTGTACTGGGCTGCTGGCAGACATGTACAGACGTAATGGGATGTTTTTCATGTAGCCCCACATGTAAATGCAGTACCTTGACGTGTTAAACAGCCAAGCGAGCTGACATGGTAGCTAATTAGCTGGAATCAAACAACCCCACAAAGAAATCCTGTTAACAGGATCCGTGCAATGTTGTAAAAGGAAGAGCATTGTTCAGAGGTTGCGCCTGATGTTCGATGGAAAGTGAGGAGAGAGAACGTGTTATTCACAACAACAGGTGGTGCAAAGTGAACCAAAAGGTATGTTCTTGACGAATAATTGAATTTGCCTTCTCTGCTTAATAAAAAATGCAACTAGTGGTGCGGCGCTGCAGATTTTTTGTAGGCTGAATTGGCCGGCAGAGCAGTGTTTCTGTGGCTGTGCTCCATTTGGCCGGGGAGCTGCTTGTTATGTAGCGACAAAGGTGGAGGGTTTGATGTTAAATCTCTCTTAACTCATGATCAGACGGTAGCAGGTAGTCAAGATGCTGCTGTAATGAAAACAAACACAGATCGAGGTCCATGTTAAGCAGCGTAGGATCCAGCCCCTCCCAATCAGAAAAACCACCTCACACGGTTAATTGAATGTGGAAGCCCCTATTTACATTTTTTGTAAGACATCTAGTCGCAGTAGTACTTATTATGTCAGGGAAGGAGTTCACACTGAACGTCACAGTGCTGTATTCTAGGTTGCCAGTCATTCAAACGCAGGAATCTGACAAATTGTTATAATTTCCCCGCTTCTTGATGGATCGCCCACTGAAAAATGCTGCTGCATTACTAATTTTGATTAGTGTATCTCCCTTTTCGGCAACTTTATGCTTCCTCTCCACTGCATGTATTTGATAAAGTTAGTGTACAACTACTTACTGTGCAGATCTAGATTATCTAGTGTTTATAGGCTTTAATTGTATTCAGTCAGACATTGTGGGTGGGACATTATGTGAAAAGAAGTTGCATCAGAGCCAAAATAACACATTTTTTAATTGGGTACAGATAGATTAGTTTGTTCGCAATCTAACACAAAAATCACCAATAACCAAAATCAGAAAATGCTGAATATCAGCCCTGATATTATCGGCTCGGGGGCAATATTGGGTCTACCCCTTTTGGAAACATTTGGGATATTTGTATGGCTTACAGTAGGGCTGGTCCATGTGGTTGTTTGTTTACTTGCCACGCAAAGCCTTTGATTCAAGCCAGCATAAGCGACGTGTGCCAGATTGTAACAGAGAGGTACGAGAGGTTCCGTCTTTCTTGGATAAAAATCAGTGCTTCTTCTCTTGCGAACTCCTGAACTGTGTTTCATAAACAATGCATCTCACTATTTTCAGTGTTTTGACCCCGGCAGGCTGAGTCAGCACTCTTGTGGTGTTACCTTACAGGGAGTTACCTCACCGAAACACCCACTCACTCCCATCGCTGCCCCGACAACCCCACCTACCACTTGAACCTCATTGGCTCTAGGGGGGCCCCAGGAGTGCTGCGTGTGTAATGTCATAGATATATTTTATTCATGTCGATGGAGTGTTTGGGTGGCCCTGTTTGAGACTGGGACACAATCTCTGCTGCCGGTAAACACCAATTTAATGGGCCCGGCTGGCTGGGAAGAGCTGTAACAGCTGGGGGAAGATGGCATGTATAAGAAATGAACAACAAGGATGTGTCAGACACGAGCAAAAAGCAGCGAGAGGGAAAAAGTGGCAGCGTAGCAAATGTCTCTGACTAGAAAAAAGGCTAAGGGGGATGACAATGTGCTGGCGTGAGCTCTTGCAGCTGCCCCAGGGTGTAGGTACTGCATGCTGAAATGCTCTGAAATGTTAGCGCTGGCCCACTTTGCCTGTCTGGCACAGTGATACAGACAGAGAATCATGTTGGATGCTTAACTCCAAAGTGACATACAGGTCTATGTTGGAGAGTCCTGGGAGGAGGTACACAAATATACAGTACGTGTGCACACGAGAGACGAGGACAGCTGTTCACCCGAAGAGCTTAGGGTTATTCCACTGTTACAGAAACACGCAATGCTTAATAAACCTTTTAATACGCAATTATAAAGGTTTATGAACATTAGTTGCAACTTTTTCATCCAAATGATATTTCAGCCAGTTCTCACTCCCAACCTGTCAAGTACAGCAGCCTGGTTTTAGGCTGTATGCTTCAAAGTTTGACAATGTAGGTACCCCTCTTGCATCACTACTTGAAGGGCCACTCTAGTGCAGCAGCATCAAGAGGTAGAAAAGGCGCCGGTTGAGTTGGTTTAATGGGTCGCACAGGACTTGCTCGGATGGGTAGACTCGTGTTCGCGTCCCTTTTGTGACCAAGAGTGACTTCTTTTTAATTCATGTAACAAAGGCACCCTGCGTATATGACCCAACTGATGTCGCGTTTCTCCGTCTCATACATGACTTACATTACAGGATTAAATGTAGTTATTTTAACCCAAAGTAAGCTCTTTTCCTAACCCCAACAAAGTAGGTAAATTTTTTTGTCTAAACCTTACCAAGTTGTCTTGGCTGTTTGATGTTGATAACATTACAAAAGTCAAAATATGTTATACTACATGAACGATTTGTCAGCGCACTTTATTTTGAAAGTCTAACTGGACATTGCACATAACATATTAGTGCTAACGCTTGCCAGGTAGATAGAGCATCATAGTTTGAAGTTTAAGGGCGTCGATCAAGCTGCTGAATTAGATTAGGGAGTGAGAATGTGTTTAATATCTACAGATGTACTACACAGTGTTTATTAACCATTTACAAATTATTCTTAAACATCACCAATTTCTTAATTAATGGTAAATTAATCTGGCAATTCTTAACGACAAAATAACTATTACCTAAAATTCAATCAACTTTAAATATATTATCTATCAATGATGGTCATTAATTCAATTCCGTTCAAAATATTTATTTGTCCCTGGGCAGCATTTAAAGGTACGTGGAGTAGTTAAACATAGACACAAATCAAGTCAGCACGTTAGTTACACAGACACAAAACAAGTCAGGTAGAACAAATAGACTAAATAAACAAAATAAGACGTTTACAGTATTTGCACAAGGTGCACAGTGTTTCCAAAAGACATCTACATAAATAACAAGTTTGTGTCCTCATATGTTCCATAGGAGCTTCATTAGTGCAAACATATCATAGTTAAAAATGGAAGAATGGAATTGGGGAGTGGGAACGAGACAGCAGCTCGAGCTGAAAAGGCTGAAAAGTCGACGGAGCAAAGCAGAGCCGACAGTAACTCCCCACACAAATCAGCAGACAAGAAATGTCTGTGAATAGAAAAAAGGCTTTCACACATTCAGTGGTAGAGCTTCCCCTCCTCTTTTTGTTATGTCATGTTGCCATGATTTATAGAAACGTACACAAACATGGTGTTCCCTTCTTTGGTAGAGCTTGACAAAGGGTATGACAGCGTTTGTTAGCTTGTGTCTCAGAGTAGCATGTGGCGCATTACTTCAGCAGGAGCTGGTGCTGGCTCCTCTTGTCTCCTCCACTTTGCCTGTTGATTGTTTCACAAAACCGCTGTCAACCTCCAGCTTTATCCTCAACCTAACAGAGTCTCACACTCCCATTAAAAAACCATCTCAGGATGTTTTGAGGGGGGCCAATGGAAATTGAATTAAAGTGAACAAAGCCAAATAAATTGGCTTGGTGGCATTTGTTATTTAGAGAGTGTTAATCCAGAGCTATGCTGTCCAAATAAAGGCGAGGGCAGAATGAGCTGTTGCCTTTAAGCTAATGAGATATTAGCCAAATCCTCTTAGCCAAACTATTTTGTGAGGGTTCAGTGAGCAATTGCCTTGCTGGGACTAATATGAATGAGGGGCTGTGTTTCCTGTCAAGTGCCAGGTTGAAAGTGACTCAAGATGAGGGAAATATCTCACACGCATGAATGGAAAAAGCCTAGTTTACTTTCTAGCTCGAAGGGGAGTGCATAATTGTCTTTCTGAAGATTCTCCAAAGGCTACCTGACAAGCTAACTTTCTCATTGCGTGTTAATGTTTAACTCTAGTCTGTTATATCCAATGAAGACTGTTACATACTTTTATCAGAGTAATTTAGAAAGGAAATATGTGAGTGCTTCACAACCAGGATTAATAAGAGACACATTGAGAGACTTGCAAACAAAGAAGATTAAGAAAGAAATACATTTTTTATTTAAATGATAATTTCTTGCATTTCAGTACTGGCAAGTTACACTTTCTCTACTTTGAACTTCATCACAAGAATAATTTTGATGTGGATGATAACTATCTGTCACCGCTGTAGGTTTATTCCAATGACTATGAGTTCCCCGTTGTGACTTCTATTAATACTTATTTTGGCAGCAAGATTCATATCGACAACTGGGATATTTTCACACGTACATTGGACGTCTACTTGTTGATACTTGAAATAGTTGTAAACACTTTTCACGTTTTTTTTTCTTGGCTGCCGATTATTAAATGGGAATGCCAGACATGTTAGTCAACAAATACACTGAAATACAAAACCAACTTTTCTGTAATCTGTTTCAACCAAACCAACGGAGCATTGCACCAGAAGTAAAAAGAAGCTTCACAATAGAGTCGGTGGGAGTGTGAACAAGTGGGGCACCAGCCAATTCTTGATCTGAGATGCAAAGCTCAGAATAGACTCACATGTGCAGACTCGTTTTCTTTGCCAAATCACGTCTCTTTTCAACACACAAGTAGGCTTGACACGGGGGTTGCCAAAATGATGCGATTTTTTTTCAAAAGATAATAACACCAGGGATAAAATCTCCAACTTAAAACCATTTTATAAAGTGGAGTTCAGTAGTTTAGTTCAATAAAATAAGGATTTGCAAGTAAGGATGATGCATTCACCCTCCCCCTGACACAGAGGCTCGCTTCAACCAAAAAATGTGTTTGTATGTAAGCTGTCATTCAAAAATTAAATCTCATCCCAAGAATAACTCAAGTTGTTGAAGTCGCCTAAACTCTACTGCTGACATTCTACTGGAAGTGCAGTTATGATAAACTTGCAGCCACGTACGGACATCTGAAATAAGCTGTCACAATCTAACTTATTAATAAGAATTTGCCTGTGGATCCAACATAGATAAACAACAGTATAATCAATAAGTATAATCAGCAAATTATTTCATACTGAAATTCTCAAAAACATTTACTAAATGCATATAAAAAATGAGCTGAGTAGCACAAGCATTAGGGTTTATTATTAGTTCAGTGTTCACTCTCCTTCATTGCTTTGTTGTTGTCTTTACCAATTATTTGTGGTAACATCTGTCTTTTCAAGCTCCTAAATGCTTCATTAAGTTTAACAGCTATAGTTGCACATTTTGCTGCTATTCTGTTAAAAAAAAAAAAAAAAAAGTCAAGTTGCAGGCCATGAATCCAAAATAATAAAATATAATAAAAATGCTAAAGACACCTTTATAGCTCATGAGAACTGCTGACTTGATTAGTGCAGCTTAAGTAACCAACAGGCATAAATATACTTTCTGCTGTTGCATGTTGGATATGAAACTAAAAATAGCAAGACAGTGGTGTGGTGCAGGTGAAAAGGAGAATTTGAAAAATAAAGGGACATATTTACCTTTTATTGTCTTTACAATGAACAGAGCCAAGTTGCTTATTTTAACTGTGAGTGAAGGTATAATCTTAATCTTGCAGGGTGGTCGCAAGTGAACAGCTTCACTCCCAGTGTCGGTAAAGCAGAGGAGCTGATTGATTTTATAAAAAGGAGGCACACCCATCTGCATCAGTGGATCAGTGCATCAGAAGCTACCAGTTTATGGTCTTTAGGTTCAGCATCATAGCAAGCCTGTCAAGGACATCACATCTCTTAGATAGGCTTAGAAAAGACTTCAGGAATGTAAAAAAGTGAAGATTCTTTTGTCAAGTGGTTGTTTTTAGATTTTACAGGACAGACAAAGCTCTGCTCTGCAGCCAGTAACACAAGACGCCATTTGTAGCTATCTACTGTGCCTGCACAGAGCCCAAAGGATTAAAAAGACAAAAAAACACCCCAGCCACCGCCTCGCCACCCTGCCTGTCGTCTGGCAAGCGATACAGAAGTATCCTGCTGTCCCGTAGCTGTACTGTATCCGGCATTCATTGTGTTGCACTTGAGTAGTTTACCTTGCCTCAACTTACCAATAGAATCCCTGCTAATTTACAAGTTCTAAGTTTATGAGACTGATGCTAACAAGGGACACACCTCCAGTGAAGTGTCTGTTACATTGACTTGCCCATTCGATCTGCGGCTCTAAGGATTTAGCTTTACTTACCTCTGTAAGTGTGCTCCATACGGAGCACAATCTTGTGCGCTGGTAACGGCGTGTGAAGATTTACACACTCTCATGCCAGTGCAGGGAGCGGCCTATTCTCTGAAGGGAGTACTCATATTTCTCTGCTCCGTATGCTAATGAACTCTAAGGGCAAAAAAAAGAAAAGAAAAAAAACAGGTTGATTTACAAGTTGACCCTTACCATCCCAAACAGCATTACAAACAACTCTGATTTCCTTGCACCCAGCATCAGGGAAGACGGAGAGGGCAATCATATTCATCTGTAGCCGCCCTCACTCTGCATTTGCCAGGTCTGACAGAGAAACCGCGGGGGTTGTGTGCTCACTAAATGAAATGTGAATAAATAACAGAGAGCGAGAAAGAGAGAGATACAGAGATACAGAGATACAGAGAGAGAGAGAGAGAGAGAGAGAGAGAGAGAGAGAGAGAGAGAGAGAGAGAAGAAGAAGAAGAAGCTCAAGCATTAATTTCCCTTCTTCATTCATATTCACACGGCGGGGAAATCGCTCTCAGACGTGTGATCTTAAACAGATTTCTTGGCACTCTCCCCCATCAGCGTATTTTCCCTGTCATGTATCAAAGCTGTCGTATACTATATGAATAAACCCCCCAAACCCAACGTCACATCCTGCCTGAGCTAAAGTGATATTCAAGACAGAGTCGGGAGGAGTGGGCTAGGGGAAGAACGGGGAGGCGGGGGGGGGTTGTAAGGGAGTAGGGACTCCGGTGCACATTGCGGGGATCGTGGCAAGAGACGACACCATAGATCAGTGGGGACATAGGCTGTCAGAGCGTGAATGGGTTTTGTCATGAATGAATAACTACCAGAAATGTGCGGTGAGGGGAAGAAGAGAGCTTTACTTGCCTAAGCCTTTTCATCTCCTGTGATCCACACTTCAGGGCTCGAGTGAAGAAGGGGGGTCGGAGACGGGAGGGCTTGTTGAAATAAACAGATTCCTCAGTGGGAAAAGATGAGGACGGAGAGCCTCTTCTTCACACTGAAAGAAGGAGGGAACGAGAAAAACGGATAAAGTCTGTAACGGAGGGCGCAGCCAAGCCAATGAGACAGTGTACAGTGTCTGCGATCATTGTGTTGTATACTCATGTGAACTGTTCCCTCAGGCTTGTGTCGCCTCAAAACGTTTTGTCTCAGAGTGTAAAAGTAATTTCCCACCCAAAGGGAACCCTGTCACAAGGAATATGCATGAGAAAAAGGCTCACTGGAGCCATCGCACCCTCACGGTCATACAGTCACTATTTTGGTCCTGGCTCATTTTCTTTAACTATTACTCATTTTCTTATAACTAACGGCTCAACTGTGTATGCGGTTTGAGCATAAACAGTTCCATGAAAATTATAGCAGAAATGGCTTCTCTGATTTCTCTCTTGTGAGTGATGAAGGAGGTAAATAAATGGGGGGGAAAAAAAGATTTAGACCCTCCTACGGGATGAAACAGTCCATACTGTGAGGAGGTGGGTGAGACTCGGAAGGTGAGGGAGTCGGGCTGAAATGGGGAGGGGTACCAAGTCTTGCCCACCGCACTGTGTTTGTTCTTTACCGGCACTATCACAGAATGCCGCCTGCTGATTTCCCGTCTGCCCTGGCACTGCCTCTCATGGCAGCTGGCATCCCTTCTCCCCCCCATCTCTCCCTTCCAAGAATGGCAACAATGGATTTCAGGGGGATGAGACGCTGCCAGTGTCAAGATTAGCTCCACCTCTCACTTCCAAGGCTCTCCACTCCTGTCACCTTTTGACCTTTTAGCCATATGCTGATGTGTGTGCACACAAGCAAACACACACACACACACACACACACACACACACACACACACACACACACACACACACACGTACAAATGTAATGTACAATTGGGATTGATCCAATCCCATATTTGTACAGCGTTTTTCATAGATTGACATCATAACTGTGACCTCTTCTGTGCAACTCTGGTTGCTTACTTGGCTTGCCCCACGTCTTTTCTGCTTCTCTCTCACTGTTTGTGTCTGCTACGTGGACTTTCTTCATCGGCAGTATGTTGTATGAAGTTGCCCAAAAAACACCTCTTATTTTTTTCACCCACAGTTCTGTTTTCACAACAGCAGGTGAGGCGTGTGTGGAGGAGGCTTGTTGTTAATGATGCAGCCTCTCCAAACAATCCAAACCAACGTGGTACCAAAGCAGGTGCACTAACAAGTTTTTCCAAAACAATGGCATAAGTAGGCCTACATTAAATGGTAGAGCTTGAATCACAATCAGTGTGCATTTCTAAGAGGAACATACCAGGATACCTTCAAAGGGTCTTATTTTCTTGTTTGGTAATGTATGGGAAACCCTGAATCAGGTGCTTATACTGAGGGAAATCACTCACTGGATATTAGGTTGGCGTCACAGCTCAATTTGCTGGTCCAAATTCTACAGTCTGGTGTTTTTAATGCATTATTAATATGTAATAATTCAATTTTAAGCCAAAAAAGTTGTAGCAATAATTAATTGATTAACCTATGACTAAAAAAGCACTTATACAGAGAATCACTAGTCCACTATCTCTCAAAACTCTACAAGCTAGACATACAGGTCAACTTTGCACTGGACCATAAGATTCAGATGCACCAATAGTTTTTTTCAGTTTCGATCCAATTCAAAGTTCAGTGAGTGGCCAGGAGCCTTTGAGCCAAGTGATTGCATCCTCCGGCCACTGTGGGGAGCTGTGGGATTGTGACGTTTAAGTTCTTGTTTGAATATTACTGTGTCACAAATAAAGTTAGAAAAAAAGAGAAATATTGGAAATAAGGGGAAATAGTTCATGTTACAGAATATATAATCACAGAAGACATTAAATGTTGGAAAGCAGTTCAAGGCTGGGTTATAAATCTCCAGGGAGTTAGATTTGCACTGGAGCCCCATTGGAAAAGATCATCATCAGTAATGTTATTTTGTTTTCAATATTTTAACTTCTATAAAGTCCTTTATGTATTGTTCACTTGCCTGCTGGGACAACTGCATGAGAAATTCCATTTGCCCCGACATTACTTACTTTGGTAAAGCAATGATGTCCAGCCCTGAATAACATTAGCATCATCAGCTACCAGCTCCACTGACGTTAGCATTGTATCGGTATCAGTGCGGATCCAAATTCAGGTATCGCAATTACATTGGTATTGAAAAAAAGTAAATCGATGTATCTTTACAATATGTGTATCCCACACTGGGAGGCAGAGGAGGGACAACCAATATTGCCCTGGATTTACCTTTTCCATATACAAATCGCCCTATTTCAAACCATTATCAAGGATTCTTTGTATTTTTCAATTTTATTCTTGGCGCGTTTCATTTGTGTCATCGATCGTTGTAGTATGTTATGTAGTGTATCGTCAGTGTCCCCTAGCGCACACAAACGAGTCCATCGCTCTCTACCGTCCACCGTACCCTTTGCTGTACACACTGGGGGAGATTTATGTATTTACAGGGACTGTGAACAATGAAAAACACTTATTAGGTGTCATGTTCTTCATCGTCCCTGATCAAGGTTAAAGGAGGCTTTTAAACATGTGCTGCAGAATTGTAGTCTAAGTGTGTGTGTGTGTGTGTCTGTATGGTCCCAAAAGGCCCAGTGGTTCTCCCTGACTAACTGTGTAATCGATCATAAAAAATGCTGAATAGCTTAGTCTGGACAAGAAACAGGGAGGCAGCGCTGTACAAGGGACATTGACTGGGTTAATGGTGGTTTATGTGATAGCCTGCCTGTAGGTGTCTTTGTGGTCACTGGTATGAACTCAGTCGCACGGGGGACTTTTATAGAATTGAACTGTAATCCAAAAAAGTATGGTCGTGGATCTGAAGTATGCAGGGTATAAAATCTAATTAGGGTTTTTCTTTGATTTTTATGGTGTCAGTGCTCACTGCTCACCTACACACACTTATATTAGGAGGAACAGACATTTTGGGAAACATGTTCATTTGCTGGCTTATCAAAAAGTCTCATGAAAACATAATTGAATTATTCTGCAGGACACACACATCTAGTGCTGGATGCTGTTAAAATAGCTAAGAGACTGGGAACATGGTGAAATTGTTTCGCTCAATCAAGACAGAAAAGAACTCCATGTATCTCGTTAGCTCTCAAGTGGTCAAAGACAGGACTGTGGTGCTACATGTAAGTCACTCTGCCCGCCTGCTGGTCAGTAAATGGGCTACCTCCACTGCACAGGCTAAAGTGATTGGCCTCCCTGCTTTGGATAGCACATCAGCAATCAGTATACAGGTGTTCCTGTCCCATGCTGCTGGAACCATTGGACAATAAGCTTCGAAAAATGCACAACACCTTGTCATGTACACCGCAGCCATCACTTTGATTGACTAGCCCAACCTATCTAAAGAAACGCTTGGAGGTGAAAACCAAGATGTACAAAACCAAGCAAAAGTTTCTTCTACCGTGGGTTCTTGCTGCAGAGTATAATTTTACATTGTGTTTGGGATAAGAGCAGTCTTGTTCAGTTGATGTGTTTTTACAATACCAACTGAAAGTTAGGATGCCTGCTAGAAAGTTTGTCATCAAGATGTCATCAACTAATGCTGAGTTCACAGTCCAGGATGTTGCCCTGATTTTTGAATTGACAAGAGCCTTTGGAGATCGCCAACAAAAGCTGCCAGATCAGAAGCATCAGTGTGAAAAAGCTCCGAAATCTTTGCTCCATCCCAAGCATAAACTATTGAAAGACCTGATCATCAAGATAAGAAGCAGGCTAAATATCTCATTGCATCAGGGGCGGTTTAGGAAGTCATGCAATGGGCTACAGCCAAGTGGGCAGGGCTACTTCTGGCCCCCAGGAAACAAAGGAACATTTTGTAAAGTTGTTTCCGTGCTTCCACTAAGCTGTACCACAACTGAGCTGAGAGAGAGAAGAGGTGAGGAGAAAATGCTAAATCCCATCATTCTTTTGGAGGAAAAAAATCCTGTCACTCGAGAGCAAGGCATAAACCATCCAACACGACGATACATGAAAAGCAGCAAGGATTAAGAAACTCCAGGAAAATGACGCTGACACAAACACACATTATCGAGCTTAACATCCCTCCCTAATCCAAGCTGGATGGAGCCTGTAATACAGCAGCTCATCCCTCCTGGTAGACCCCGGTTCGTCTTTCATCTCCCAGGGACTGTTTACTTCCAGTAATTAGGCCATTCATCACCCTAATGGGAACATCCCCCTCCACTAAATAACTTCTCTTTTCTCTGAGCAGCCTTACAACTGTGGCACAGCGTCTTGGGAGGGAGGTGGCACTCCTCCTAGGCCTGTTGCCAAGAGGGGGGCAGGATATCCAATCTGTCAACCTTTCTTATCAGAAGGCCATTCAAGGTTCTCAATGCACTGGGGTGAGCTGTAAGGGGGAAGAGGGGTCTGATGAAACAATGGAAGTGTGACTTCGCTATAATAATGCGCTACGTGAAGGCGTTTTTGTGACTGATTAGAAGCTGCTGGAGTGATCTGCTGTAGGGCAACCGTAGGCCTTTGGAGAGAAGCTAGAGGGGATGCTTGATGTGAGGAGATGTGGTTCCTCTTGAAACTTGACGTGTGGATGAACCAATACAACAGTGCTGCGTGAGTTCTTAAATGGAATTTGGGGCTAACAGCAGACCCGGTCCATTCCGTAAAATCGCAAATGACCATTTGTACCGTCATTGTTTCATCAAAGCTGTGCTATATGAGTCGGCGGTGTGTGTTTCAAGAGATCTAATTCACTCGTTTATCACTCAGGTCATTTCGTCCTTTACTTCTTGATCCAGCAAAGCAAAAAGTCGTCCACAGACCTGTAGAGCTCTGAATTCTCCAGAGACCCGAAGCTTGCTAATAAGCCTCAAGCACTTTTCAGTGATCCAGTCAAAACACTTTTGAAATAATTCCACTTCCGACAGAACCACAGTACAGAATGACACGGTCAATGTGGCGTATTACTTCAAGAAGGCTTTCATGCGGTGTGTCAGAATGAGCCTTGCTGCTCATTTTTCCCAATGCCAAACTGCAAAAAGCAACTTCCTGCTAACTGAAATGTTCCACATTGATGGTAATTTTCTTCATGAAACTTGACAGGTCACCTCAAATGGCAAGGCTATATTACCCTTTGCATTGTGAATTTGTGAATGAAGACTTTTTTTTGGGTATATGCACTGAATGACCACCAACCTCTAACCCCATCCATGCTACACCTATTATTTTGAGTCATAAAAACCTTTTTCTGAGCACATTTTTGCGTCTCAACAACCAGCTTTGGCAAGAACATAAACAGATGTTTTACAGTGCAGCTACCATGTCTGATGGTGCAGGCCTTTTATCTCTTTGACAGGTTTGCTGTCGGACAGAACTTGGGAAAACCTCATCTTGAGTGGAGGTCAGTTAAACCACATAAATACTCATTATTTTCCCCTTCAAGGAGCTCTAACTCTCCACTTCAGAGCGAACAATAGCTATTGTGGCATGGACAGACACCTCAGACAAAGCCATGGGAAGAGAAGGGTGAGTATATTAATGAAACATCGGTGGGAGCAGTGCTGATGAGAGATTGGTGAGTTGATGGCTCCGGCAGTCCTGCCTTTCCATTCATTAGCCTTCCTGCTGTATTGGCACAGGCTGAAGTCCAAAGCCTCTTCTTGTCCACTGGGGAATGAGTGGACGAGCCGGGCTCCTCATCTACCTCTCTGATCACCACTCACCTCTGTGAGGGTGCCATTGTGTCCTGTCTCTCTTCATTAAGATAGGCCTTAATGGACTTTTTCCAGGCTTCTGTGCTCGCGTGGTGAGATAGAGACTAGAGAGATGTAAAAGGGCGCATGAGGCTGTGAATGAATGTGTTCCTCTTCTCATGTCACCTATACAACCGGTTTGACTGGCTAAAAAGAGAGGCCCTCTCAATAAAGAAAGGGCTCTCTTTCAGTATGTTGTCACACAGAAAAGAAATGAGAAATGAAATAGGTAGGAAACAAGGAGGCGGTTTGTTCCTCTCGTTTCAGGGGTCTGGCAATTTGTGCCAGCTGTCCTATTTTTTTCTATTGCGTAGTGTTGTTATTTCTGATAATGGAGCCAAGGTAAAATCATGACCCACCATGTACATTTTTAAAGTTGTTGCTCAGTATATATTAGTGGAACTATGTACAAAAAGCCCATTTATTTCTCTGTACTTAGAATTTTCAAGCACAATTCTGAACACAGCGCTTTCACCCCTTTCTCTATGACTGAGCTTCAGTTAGGTTCATGGCTGGGGTCGGGTGCTTAATCCTGAAATCTCTCATCCTAGTCCCTGTCCTTCAGGAGACCCAGCCAGTTGTTTGCTCTGGCTTTGATCATAATTGCTCATGCATCTGTGTTGGCTGAAATTAACTGTATTTCCTTCAGGACCTCTTGTCTCTTTTCTTCTCCGTTTAAATGGTACTTGCGCAGTGACTTTTTCAAAACAAGCTGTTCCAAAGGGGCAGATTGGCTGGCCTGTGGTATTGCTGCTCGCACGTCATAGAAGGGCAATCAAAATTACACTTGAGACTGAGGATCTCTGGGTACTGAGCAATACACCTGCCGTGACATAGCTACATCCCCTCGTAGTACTTGAGTGCATTTGTCATTTGGATACCACTGTTTTAGCACAGATTATTACCTACACCAAAGAGTGTTTTAACGTT
>CAEMYA010000051.1:5004234-5052131 GCA_903131615.1 Diplodus sargus
TTTTTTACCCATGTCCATTTGTTTGTTGATTGGTGGGTTAGTTTGTCAGCAGGATAATACAAAAACTCCAAATAGATTTTCTACGCTAGTAGAATGGGTCTCGGCCCAGAATAGACCCTTAACTTTTGGATCGAATCTGGATATAAGGACGGATCCAGGATTTTGTTTCACTTTCTTTAACATCTTGAGATACGTCTTTTTCCCGATCGTTTTTCATTTTTGTTGACTTCTCAGGGAATAACACATGGATCTTCATGAAAAAAATCAGACTAATGTAGGCACAGGGTTTACAGATACAGTCTTAAGCAACCTAAACAGTTCACTGACTCACCAGGGTCGCCCCACAAATATCAAGCGCCAGAGATAGACCGATATCTGCAATGATATTATATAAGAGCATTTTTGTGCTTGTCGGTGTCTGTGATTTTTCAGTCAGATTGCAGATAAAATTGAAACTGATTTCGAAAATGTTCTGTTTGCGCTCATGCAACATCATCTCACACGATGTCCAATAATATGAATCTGCAAAGTGACTAATATCTAAATACATCAAATTTGGTGGAGAGGAAGTACAGTGGCAGATCAAAGGAAATACTCAACTAACTCTATCATTGCTTGTTTTTGACATTTTGACACCAAGATTTTCATTTTGACAGAAAATATATGCGTTCCAAATATTGATCATCACTCTCCTTGATATCTAATAATCAGTATTGGACCTTAAAAAGCCATATTGGTTGACCCCTATCAAATTCTATTATCAAGTACAATTAGTATTAAAGTGATGTCACTGTAAAGCAGTACTTTGCTTTTACAAAGGTGTAGATTACACCTTGTCTCAAGAACAGGAGAGCCATCTCCCTTCCCCCCGCCCCCTGCCACTACCAGCAGATGTAGGTTTTGTATTCAGCAAAGGGTCGCTCTCATTAGTCAAACCCTTGTATGGCACGGTAATGAATTAAATTAGGTAGCTCATTAGCCAGCAACTGGGTGATAGGCGAACTCATTTGATGTGCATGCGCCTTCTCTGGTTTCAACACTGATGAGGATGTTATTGGAATAGGAAGGCGTGTTTCGCTGGTAGGTTGTTTAGCGGCTCACCTTTGAAGCTTTTACACAAGGCAGGGGAATGAAACCAATTTTCATGCACCTGATCCTGATTGCTGGAAAGACTGGTAGCACGGCTAAACATGCTGAAAATAAAAGAGACAAATGAATTGGACTACCTGCACAGAATAATGGCAGTGCAGCATCACACCGACACTTATGGCCTTTCTTATTATTATTCCGGACTTATTACAAATGAATAAAATCAGGCCATATGTATTACAAAGTATGACTGAAACATGACTAATAAACACAATCTGAGCGAGGCAACAATGTCAGGCGGACATGATGGTCTGCTTCTGAACAACCCCTCGAGGGGTATGGAGCTGCGTAGCGAACTGAAACATAACCGTGTTGCGGTTATGTGAGGTTGTCGGGATGTGGTCCTCGATGTTGTTGGGATGGGTGGTGTGTTTCAAGTGGACCCATGGTTTCCCAGCATAACATTGCATTGTAACGAGATGCACACGTCAGTGTTGTGGCTGGTCGCTGTATATCTTTTCAGCTTCGACATCATGTTGTGAGTGTGCGCAATAGTCAAATCGTAGAACATGCAATGTCAGGTACAGCAAATGATCTTGCCACAGATCCACAACAGGGGACTGTTACATTTAGTATGTCACGCAAAATGAAGCACCGACAGAGAAAGAGCAAGCGGGATTGGAAATGTCAGCGCAAGTACAAGTCACAGTAAGCCAAGAGTAACTTGTACAAGCCTTGGTATTGTCTACTTGTGAGTAGTGGACCACTTCAAGCACTGGAGCAGAATTTTAGTGGTCTTTGTGTTGTTTCTGTTACTTAAGATGACATTCTATTGACTTAAATAAATTCCCTGGAGACTTGGTCATCCCCAACATAACTACTTCACCCCAATGCCAACCATACCCCAACCAAACCTCAACCATAAAAAGCCTGAAACTTAATGAATTACCTTGAGAACCGGCGTTAACTCTCACACACACGCACACACACACACACACACACACACACACACACACACACACACACACACACACACACACACACACACACACACACACACACACACACACACACTTTATCTTTGTTCCTCAGATTGTTGCACTCCCTTTCACATTGCTTTGGTTTTTTTCTGTATGAAGGACAAAAAATTCAATATTTGAGTGGTGGGGCGTGCAAAGAGCACAGCTGAGGCCCTGTTTACTTCATAATGGAGACAGAGGGGGAGCGAGAGAGGGGGAGATTTCCCTCTATCTTGTTTACCATTTCCAATGAAAAATCCCCATTTCTCTCTCTCTCTCTCTCTCTCTCTCTCTTAAACACACAAAGACACAGACACACATCACATCACATCACAAGGACAAAATGCACAGTAATCAGAGCTGTGAGTATCCATTATGTTGTAAAAGGGGGAAAATGATTGATGCACATATGAATTAAAGTTCAATTGAAGGACGCAGCTCCCAGTTATAGCTGCTATTCATCAATTAGATCCTGAAACACCCCCTTCCAGAGAGGAAAAAAAAATTTGAAGTAGCACAGTGTCCTTCCTTACTTTTGTATTTTCCTCTCGATGGACAGAGCAGAACTCATTGGCTGTTTTTAATTTGAGGGAGAAAGGGCACCCCTCTTCCAATCATTTTCACTTAGTAGAGAGTTTGTAAACACAAAAGAATATTCCAGGAAAGAAGCTGGCGGAATACTAATTTGAACCTCAGGACACAGCAATGAATTTGATAAAAAAAGTTAATCTTTTCAGTGACTAATATTCATTTTCTGTTTCCAGCTTTTGTAATGTGAGGATTTGCTGCTTTTCTCTGTTTTTAAATCATCTTTTGATTTTGGATCCGTCTGACAAAACAAGAAATTGGGAACCTTGGGAAACTACAATTTAATTATCAACATTATCTTTTCAGACTAAATGGTGAATCAGAAGAATAATTGACAATAGAAAATTAGCATGGCTGTAGTCCAAATCAGCTTGTTCGACCTGTATCAACATTTTAGGTCGTTCCTTATAGTGCTCAGCAAATTGCCTCGTTCTTGCTGCTTTTTCTCACTGGGCCACTTTTTCCCCGCTTCTTGAAGATTGCTCATGGCAGTAAAACTCCAATTAGTGTGTAGACTATTTTGTTCACTGACGTTAAGACTCAATTCGAAATGACAAAAGCCTCAGAAAGGCAACACGTCTCCAGTAGACCTGCAACAATTTATCAATGAATCTATTCGTTGTCAGCAATTAAAATAACTGCAAACTATCTTGATTATTAATCGAATTGTTGAGTATTTTTTTGAGTTGAACTATTCTTTAGTTAAAAAAACCATCTGAGCTCCATAGGGTGTTTTCAAATGGACTTTTCCAAACCACAGAAAAAGTCATTCATCATTGCATGTTTAGTTCTGTTCCAGTCACCATTTACACCAACTTTTACAAACACAACAAGAAGAGTAAATATGGAGTTCCACAGACGGACAGGTAACTTGCCTCATCAGGTCCCTTATGCTGACACTTTACAGCAGTTTATGCAGCACTGTAATGTTTCTGAGTATTTATGTTGTTTGGTGTCACGCAGAGCTCAGGAAGAAATGACAAATTATTAGCAATATTAGGCTGCAAATTACCACATGTTATAAATAATGACTAACAGGTAGAGACAGGGTGAAAGGGAGGCTTCTTGTACAGTAATGATTGGGGCCTTATTACTGTGGGATCGCTGTCACACATTTTTTAATGGACTTTAATGAACTGACAAAGTAAATGGTGTGCATGTGGGACACAGCACAGCGGTTTTAACAGCTTTCGACTATTACTCAGGGAAAATACCAGCACTGACATGAACTTGTGTTACCATGAAATGTTTTTACATAAAAACATGGCTCATGGGCTACAGATCGATTGTGAGATTACTAACTGAACGTTTAATGGTCAGCAGATGTTTTTTTTTGGTAATTTAGCTGTTGAAATTGTGCTAAAATTACATTTCTGTTATCAAAAATCCTGTGGATCGCTCCAGAGTGTGTTTGGAGGCAGACTGATACCCACCTTTTCGCCCACCTATAAGTCTTAGTTTGGTGTTTTGTACGTACCAGTTTTAAATAAGAGCTTTTATACTAGCCTAAACAAATGTACTAATGAGAAAATATACCAATCCGAACAGGTCTGGTGTGAAATCACCCATAAATCAGATTTCTTTACTGTTTTTTCTTTACTCCTTTATGACATTGAACTGATTCTGGTTCTTTGGGCCCTCATTTGAGAACATCATATTGGACATTTGAAACCACTGATTGGTATTCTTCTTTAGTTTATTAGATTTTAATGAAATTCAAACATCCGTTTGTCAACAATGCAAATAATCATTAGTTGCACTCCGAGTTTGCAACAATTATACTACTATGTTGACAAGACAAATCCAATTTATGAAACAAACATTGTTTCTTAATTTTCCGAAGTTTCTAGTCTGTCAGATACATTATGAAGTTCTGCAACTTCTAATCTCAGTAATCTTTCCAACAGAGAGAGCAGAGAGAGGAAAAGTAACCTAGCACAATTACAAAACGCTTGCCTGGTTCATATTTGAGAGCCCGCCAGTAATGGCAGACAACACCCGATAAGCTTTTTCCAAATCCTTGCACATTTTACTAGCACGACTGCTGATGCATTCTTTCAAATACCACACAATGTCTCTTGGACTTTTTGTACTTCTATTGAGCTGAAAACCAATAAAAAACCAAGCTTCCTTGACATTTTGCAGCTTTACCTGTGTCAATCCTACCGTACATTGTTTCTGAAGGAGATAATCCGTGACAGAGAGCTTTGATCAGGTACTTGTTTATGGTGCTGCAATCTAAGGCCTTAATCTGCTAGGGAGATATCAGATAGTGCCATCCCTGGGTGGTGTTGAGTGGATGGGAGACTGTCTGGTCGTGACTTTGTGTGCATGGGAGGGGATTAACTGAGAAAAAAAACACACAGAGTAGAGGAGGGAAGAAAGGAACAGAGAGAGACTACATAGAGGTAGGATGATTACTATGACTAATATTTGAAGGAATATACAGTTTCATGACCGCATTCATGTCATAGCATGGAAGGACCAGGACCAGAATTATCAAAGTACTCTGGATAGTTATTCTGTTATGCGGCATCATGCAAGCAATACAAACGACATTTACAATAACAGCCACAACATTTCAATTAGTGACAGGTGACGTAAATAACATTGATAATCTTGATAACATCCAGTGTCCTGGTGGGAAACCTTGGGTCCTGGAATTCATGTAGATGCCACTTGACACACACCATCCATCCAAAAACCATTGTACACCTAGTACACCCCCTCATGGCAACGGAACTTCCTAATGGCAGTGGCTCACCCCAGCACGAAAATGTGCCCTGACCCAACACAAGAACTGCTCAGGAACGGCTTACGGAACACAGCAAAGAGCCAAAGACATTGACCTGACCACCAAATTCCCCAGGTCCCAATCTTTTCCAGAACTTGTGGGACGTGCTGGATCAAGTCCAATCCAACATACAGGACCCAAAAGATCCATTACAAACGTCCTGGTGCCAGACAACACAGGGCATACCCAGAGGTCTTATGAGCATGCCTTGACAGTGAACAACATTAAGAAGATGATTTTGATATTGTTGCTGATTGGTGTACATCAAGAACTCTGCAGTTGAACAAACTTGATTTTACATATGCAGGGTCGTTTTACAGTGGAAATAAAGGTTGTATGATGCTCTGACAAAACATCCAGTAGATGTGGTTTTAAGTTGAATGCGCCCACCGCCTTCTCTCCTGCTGCGAGCCTCCCCTGTCCCTGCTATGTCTTCTCGACTCTACAATCATAGTCCTCACCAGAATTGTATCAAAGAACTGTAAGCCTAAACAAAAGCCTGCCTCCTCTAGTAAATATCTTTTCAGCCAAGATGCCACTCCAGACAATCTAGTTATATGAAAAGTCCTGGCTGCTCTGAAATGTACAAGAGCGAAACTCTAATGTCCGATTGCAAGTGACTGCAGCAGGAGATGACGCTCCCAGCAGACTCCGTGTGAGGACACAGGGTTGGTAACAGGCTGACCCAGCTGCCATTAGCAGCAGGCAGCAACTCTGTTTTCTCACAGTCAGAGCTTTGCAAAAAAACTCCAGTTGGATTTTTGTCCTACTAAAAGTCAGTGTAGGTTTTCCAGCTTCCACTAGTACAAGTAAAAGTACAACTAATGCCAACCAAAATATACATTTCAATATACATTTCTCTGCAGCTACCAACAAATCTGAAACTGGTCATTCTGCAGCCAACATGTCATAAATTACTATATACCATCTTACATGTAAGACATAAAAGCTTGATATCCTGATTTAATGTAGTTCAAATAAACTACTTTTATGTTTAAATGCTTATCATAGGCTCAGTGCCTCTAATTACGGTATAACAATCAGAATCAAGGACCTCTTTTTAAGAGGCTGTGCATTATGATAGTCGTTGCCCTCTAGTGGCTCTAGTAGAAATAACTTGTTCATTTAGCTAGACAAAATGAGCCATGTGCCTATTCTTGATATGTCACATATGAATATACTTCAACCCACACATTCTCCAGCTATAATATGGTTGACTTTTGGTAACTCAAGCTACTTTCAGGTTCAAGTTAGGGATTTGCACTGTGCACCATTCTTCACATTTTGTTTTAGAAGCCTACAATGACTTCCAATGACCTCTGTGAGGAAAGTCAGAACACCATAGCTATTTTGTGTGGTGTAGAACTTGGACAATATTAATTTGAGTTAATTATTTGCACTAAAGTGATCACACACTTTGACTGGTTTTTGTGTTTTTAAATTCAGTAATTCTTAGAAAATAGCACAATTTTTCTAGTTATAAAGAAAATTAACTTCATATCATATCTTGTATGTGTGCATGTGTTAATACAACGGTTTACAAAGGAGGAAACTACAGTTTCATTACTCATCATAAATTCCCCTATAGTGTAAGCAACATGAAGCAGAAAAACAAAAGGTCACCTCAACATGACTGAACATATTCACACAGTGAGAGAAGAATAACACACAAGCGCACACACACATACGCAGCAGCTATTGTATTATAGAAGTGCATTTACATCTCTCATTATGCGTCACCATGCCAAGTGGAAGAGTGGTCCAACCAAACAACGGGATTTCCATTTCAATGCTGGCAAAATCCACATGCTACACTTATAGTTTTCACGAACAAAAGTAATGTGTTTTTAACAGTTCTCTATTCAGGTGAATAATACACAGCATTTATGCAACCCTTTGGCACACATCCTTTACTATTATTACCTAAATCAACAACAAATTGTTGTTGGAGTGAACATGAACTGTAAGACTTCTTCTGGAGGAGAGGAGAGGTGAGTCCAACCCAGACCCTTTGAGGTGAAGTCAGGTGGAAAACTTAAGAAAGACAAAATTATAGGGGGGGGGGGGNNNGGACATGTCTCCCTGCCTTCCCTTTAAATTACACTTTCAGTCCCAGCACAACTCATATGCAACTGCACTGTTGAGATTAAAAGAGACAGGAGAGATATGCAGGGGAAGTGCCTGGAAGAATAGGCAGAGAAGAAGGCCGATCATTTTTCAAACTGATGTTTTCCTCGGGACAAGTCTGCGAGGAGGACGGAGACACAGCAAAAAGAGGGGAAAAAATCACAATAAGAAATGCTAATATACACAGAAATTAATTAAATGATGTCGAGTCTGATGTTATCTGACAGGGAGGTAATTTGTCTCTCTCTGGTTGCCTGCGGACTATGGCTTTGTGTGTGCGCACGCGCGCGTGTATGTGTGTGTGTTGGTTTTGTAATTGCTTTGTGCCAATGGGGCACCTTCTCTACATTGTATGTGACTGTAATATGAGCATTTTTGATTTTGTACGTGCTTTCCTGTGACTTTCAAAGGGGGATGTGTCAGCTGATTCACACATGCAGAAGGACATTCAGTGCAGAACAGCCACAGTGCCTAGAAGACTTTAAAGCAATACCTTGTGTCTTTAGAAAGCTTATTATTGTTTTCATTAGTGGATTCTTACCAAGATTGCCTTTTAAAATATTTTATTAAAATAAAATGATTTATTTAACAAGTGGCCTCTTGAGTTGTCCTGCCCTCTCCTAAAAGTAAAGGGATGAGTAGTCTGATGTCATAGCACTGCATAATCTCTTAGACTGAATGTGTTGTAGATTTAAGTTATTATATAATTACTTGAATTTGACCTTCGTGGTGCTAACTGAAAGCTGGCTACAGTGACATCAACTGCTTCAGTAACCAGGCTAATAACAATGTCTTTTCGACAGCAATACCACAGGGAAACACTTGGGGGTGGAAAGTGGAAGTTGAAAAGTTGTCTATTTCAGCTCTGTCTATGGTTACGGTTTTGTTCGATGTAGACAACTATACCTCCTAGGTTAAGTTAACTGAAGAAATGTAGCCATAGTTTGAAAGAACTATCTGACTGATTGGAGGCATACGCAAACAATGGTCTCTCGTCAAAAAGTGTGGTCTTTAAAAGAGAGATCAGACATCCTGGTCAGTCCGGCAGTCAGTAAAAAGCAAAGAGTAAATAATCAGACACATTAACTAATGCATTATATGTGTTTTGGTGAGGAAAACCTTGAACAGAGTTATTAAACAGAAAGTCTTCATTTTTCACTTCAGTACATACACAATGTCTTATCACAAAACTCCATCCTCTTGAAGTTTTCAACTTTATGACTCAGGGGACTGTAGTTTTTCTTTAAAAACAAAAGCATCTCATTTCATTGTTCAGTTTCTGATCTCCTTTGCTGCTTGCAATTTTTTGTTATTATGCCTGGTTGAAATGTTAGACACATTCAAAAGAGTCATTTATACTCTTTCTCTTTAACATCTTTTATTCCCTGTGTGTTTATTCCAGTATCACAGATGTCACTTAATCCTATCACAGATGAGACTTCATCTCTTACCATCTTCAGCAGAGAGTGGTTATAGATCGAGAGAGGCGAAAGGTCACGGCCTAAAATGTTTAAGTGACCTGGCATTCCTCTCAGCTTCCCCGTCTTGCTTTTTTTTCCTCTGGACCTCCTCAGCATCCATCTACTATACGTGTTGAGCCTCCAGTGGCCCTTGTGGTTTGAGGATGTGAAGGGCTAAATGAGAGTGGGATGGATGTGGGAGGATTTCAAAGCTTCTCAAATGCTAACAGTCTAATAGGAAACAAAAGTGCTGCAAAGGCGAGGTCAGTAACGGGCTCTGCCATATGCTTAATAGTTCACAGATCCAAGCAGCTGCTGTAATGAAGGAAAATACAATCGTCCTCTTGTGGTGGGGAAAAAAAACAACTAATTGCATCATGAAGGAAGACAGTGACAAGGGTAATGACACTCTCTGCATGACAAAATGCGTTCTGTCTTGTAGCAGCGTAAAGAAAACACAATTGTTTGTTAGGAAATGAGCAATCATCAGCTCTTCTTTTGACATCGATGATGAAACATGTAGAAAGCCTTTGCGACCAATCAGCAGTAACTATCGTAGACAGTACAGTCATCATGGGAGCTTTAGTTTTTTACAAATGGCTATGAGCTGATTGTCATATTGTCATTTAAGAAAAGATTGCTCTGATTACAAAGTCCATACTCAGACATCGTGGACACACAATGGCTGTAATCAGCTGTGCCTTGAGCATGTCTACAATCTGAAAATCTAATGTAAAGATGGGGTTAAGCAAGATGAAAAATCCATTTGAGGCAGACAGAAAAAATGGAAAACACACACACACACACAGCCTCTTCCCATTAAGTATGCCTGTTCCTCCTATTAATAGACAGCTTGCACTCATTGCTCTGAGGCTTAGAGGACTGCGGATACTTTATTGTGTCTCATGGACATGTGGACGGACGGCACTCAGTAGAGTGGAGATATTCACCAAGGCCAAATGCTCTCCACTTTTATTTTCACTGTCAACCTTTTGGCAAGCAGAGTGCAGAATAGGCCAAATAGTTTAGTCTGATGGTGTTGCCAAGATAACCGTCAATTGTTCTGTACAAACAATAGGTTGTCTTACCTGTTGGGTGCATGAATGTAAACATATACAACTGTGAGTGAGTTTCAGGTTTTTAAATATTTTCTCCTAAAAAAGATACACATTTAGACACGGTGTCTGTTAATATACCTTGGCGGACTGCTGTGTGGGAATTACTGTTTGAAAAATTGGATCCATTCCTAGTGAAAAAGGAATTAGATAGCGCAAAATTTTAACTTTGTTGAATTTGCGAGTGCAAATGTGGACACCAACCTGGCAACCTTATACTGAAACAACTGAATAGGTGTCGCAAGTAGAGTTGGGTTGGTTTGAAAATGTTCAAACCACTTTGATATAAGGCCTTAAACTGGACCGGACCCAAGAGGGACACAATGAGAGCCCATGACTGACAGTGTAAAAGCACTATAGTCCACCAGGGTACCTGCAACACGTTGCTTTTTCATTTTTTCACAACAACCATTCAATTTTACTTCTCTTCTTATACAGTTTAACATCAAAATTATAAATATAGTAACACTTCAGCTTCAAGTCGTCTATGTATGTGAACCTTGCAAGTCAGCCGGTTTTCCACAACACATTCTTGATAATGTTGCACGATAAAAGCCCTGTTAAGAAATGAAAGGTTTCTGTCCATTGAAACTCTTTTAATTTTGAAATGGATACAAGAAAATGTTGTGTTTGTATTAGCAGCTTTATGCAGTAGGGCAAACGGGAGCAGCAGATACATGGTGGGGATCACAGAGACTTCTGGAATCTTTTATGGTGTAACATTTACTCGTATGTTACCACACAGCAGGAGTTGACGTTCTGCATCAATCAGCACACATTGAATGTCAATATGACATCTTTGTTTTTTGTGTCTTTCTTCCATGACAGAAGCTGTTCTGCCAATTTCTGTTCAATGAGGCACAAAGTCGACTGTTGGCTCACTGTAAGCTTAATTCAGGCGTCTGCAGACGGACCCACTTCACTCTCAGATGAGTTTCGGAAATGAGTACAGAGTAGAGCAGATGAAAGTTTAAATACAGTACCTTATCTTGACCTGGTTATGCTTTGTCCCTCCTGTAGGAACAGGAGACAGAAACTTATGGTGAACACATAATGGTTCGGCCCCCCCTTCATCTCAGGTGAGGGCCTCTGTAACCTATTGGATTGTTTACAGAGCATGGTTTCCACAGTCTTCCTGTTTTGCTGATGTGTGGTGTGTCCCAGTACGCAGTACATTGTGATCATAAAGACAGTGATGCTTAAGACAATTTGATCAAGGAGCCAAACTTAACCATTACAACGCTTTAGTGGTGATTGGATCTTGAAATGTATATGATTTTCAACTGGATTATGCAAACTGTTAACATTTTATTTCCTCACTTCCTCACTCCGCTCTGGTGAGCTCCATCAGCACTACACTTATTGGTGTAAGGGTAAGTTGAAGTCCAAAAAAGAAGCAGCCTTACACGTGACAATCACATGACAAGATCGGTGTTTCAACTGAACACCTGAAGACGCCACCAGCAATGGCGGAGCAGTGACCTTCCAACATCGCCATGAGCCATGGAGCCAATATTGTTCAGGTGTGCAGCCTTCAAAGTTAGTAGCACAGCCCCAGAGCATGTAGGGATAACTTGGCTTTCCTTTCCCAACAGAAAAAACAGTTTTGCTACGGATTGAGAAGCGGCGATATTCACGCCAGCATCCTCTCACGACATAGTGACTCACTCATGGCGATGCTTCGGTGTCGGCCTTTGCTGGTGAGTTCCGCTGTGTGAAAGACGACTTCTGTCCGATTAACTGTGATTTTAGTTCCCTCACCTTTCTCCTTCTCAGCTCGCTTTTCGGAGGGAAGTCAGTGTCGCACTTTATATGAGTAGCTCGAAAGTGCCTCTCAACATTCTCCTTCTTCGGAATAGCGATGGTAGTTTGACAAATGAACATTTTTTTATATCCCTTCTTTTGTTGATATCAACTGAAGCCACTAACCAGGACACTTATTTCGCTTGTGTTTTGCGGTAGCTGGCGCGTTTGCACATGCATGGTGACCTGTGATTCGTGACCCTACAAGAAGAGATCTCAGACTGGCTGTCCTGTACGTCAGTCAGGTATAGACTCGACCTGAGTGCCCTCTAGTGGACGCCCACACTCATAACATGGTTGTGTGTTTCGTACGTTTTTGTTTTATTTTTCAAATATTCATTTATCGGCCATTAGAAATGCCGATACCGATAGTTTGGAAAATGCCTAATATCGGCTGATAATATCGGCCTGCCGATAAATCGGTCGGGCTCTAATTGGAAAACGAGAGAACTTATGGCCAAGTCCCTCTTTCTCAAACCAGCCTCTGGAGTTTAGCATGACTCTGTGACACTGGAGGCAAAGTTAAATTAATGAAAGGAACTAGCTTGAGGAAAGGCAAAAAAACAGCAGATTATATCTGCAACATGATTCTGAACATTAATTAAAAACTTTCCCAGGTGAACAAGTGGAATAACAGATATCTACTTTTCATTCTGCTCTTATTTAACTTTTTGAAATGAACTTTCTTCTCCTGAGGGATGTCAGAATAACAAAGGTCATTTGTCAGCACTGTCTAATGATCAGCGCCCCTAAGGAGGTCAGCAGCATTAATACAATTTGACCCGCAACATACAGTCGGATTGTAGTTCACTGAAAGTATAAAATAAGAAAGATGTAACCTTACGGCTGAATGAGTGTTACTTAGAGTAATAATAGAAAATTGAGATGTGCCATTTTTATGTGTGAAAGGACACAATTATGCCTCCACTGTAAGCCAACAAAGAACTGTCATCCCGCCATTATGTTACACATGAATAGAGCAGCATAATTGCAATGGAGAGTTGACTTTAACAATGATGCCTGCTCGCTTAAGACTGCTGCTTAATTAAAATGCAGTGTTGCACACAATTGGCCTCATTTATCACTCCACTCACATGTTATTAGTATATTCTATGAGTGGAAGTCATTTTAAAATCTTACTTCGTTGCCATTAACGTTGCAGACGAGAGGAAATGCTCATTTGCCTGCTGTGTCCTTGATTAATCTTTAACATGAGTAATAGGATGTTCTTACACACAACTTAATTAGTGGCTATACCATCACAATGGGGCTGCTTTCCTCCTTATTTAGAAAGAAACCGGATACTTGACTTGAGTTTGGCAATAACGTACCAGATCTAGTGAATTCTAGGCATGGAAATTAGCAAAACTCCAAACAAATAAACAAACACGACTGAACATTAAGCCATGCAGAAAATATTCATGACAGAGGCCACTCTGCAAAGACAGCGACGGATTTGCATATGGAGTAATCATGAGCAGCAGGTGATAGCGACTGGGATGCAAAGCAGTATGATGACATAATTATAACAACATTAAATCAACAAGATTAAGAAGAAAGCAAGATAAAAAAGGGGAAAAAAAGAAAAGATAATAATCCTATTTTTTTTAGAAAGAAAGTCCAGAGATAAGCCAAAATAATTTGTAGATTATTGGTCCATTGATATCAGGGTACAAGTTCTACTCTGAGTGTTGTGGGAGTCTCTAAAGTTGCCAAACCTATATTTAGTGTTGGCATTTCTTTCTCTCAAAATGTAGTGCTTTTAAAGGAATTCTTATGCCTTTTCCACCTTGTTCTCCAAAGAGGTAACCAACATTGGTGTAAATGGTGAAATCAATTGAAACAGTGTGTTCAAACTGCTGCTGGGAGGTAGGACTCGGAAGCAGACAGGATGCACTTTAAACACGACAAACGGACAGGCTATTCCAGTGATGCCGCGACAAATTGACACTTTTTTACAAGGAAAGAAACATCCTAATGCATTCTATTTAACCCACCAATGATTTAGAGTCGGCTGCAGCCATTTCAGAAAATTTTGTTAAACTTCTCCTCATCCAACAACTCGTAAAATCATTTGTAAGGGAGGCTGGGATATTGCTGGCACCTGTGACTTCACTTCATGACTTAGTCCATGACTTAAATATGAAAGTCCCAGTGAGAGAGACTGATATGGTTAAATCACAGGGACCAATAACCAGCCAGGGACGATAATCAGTCCACCCCTCGTCCGGGCATCACAGTCCGATGAGAAATACGTGTCTTTTTAAAAAGTCAGCTTCTCATGAGCTCAGGAGAACAGCCCTTTTTGCAGTTTTGTGACTTTGTTCAATGTTTTTGCAAATCAATATTTTATTTGGTTTAGGAATTAGAAGGGTTTCCTCAACCCATTAAACAAAAATCTATCTTTTAGTTTATCACATAAACTCACCAAATTTGGAGAACCTGTATTTTTACAGAAGAGTGTATGAAAAGTTATAATAGGAAGAATAACTAGTAACTAAACTATTAGACAACTGTAATGGAGTTAAATGTCAAATCGCCACTGAAATGTAGCAGTTATGTAGTAACTATGAATTGGTCAAATACAGTTGATACCAGTTGATGCTTTGGGGATTTACAAATTTGGCATAATTGCCTCTTAGTAAAACAGTGTTTGGGCAACAATCATGTTCCCCTGCTGTACACTGGGAATGTGTAGCTGCACAGCACAGACTCAAATAACTACCTGCATCGAATTTTTATTGCCTGAGATGTAACTGAAAGGTCACACCTATTCCTCTTCTGTGGGTGATATGGTTTGTTAGACTGTAAAAAACCAAGAGACAACAACAACGGGGGAATTACTTGAAAACCCACAGCAAACAACATTACAGCAAAAACACTGATAAGAGGGAATCATTTCAAAGTTGACATGGACGAGCACCCTCTCTCTGCAAACATATCCAGCCATCACAATGTATGGCTCATCATTGAAAGTGAACGGAGTTATAAATAAGTTGTAGTGACAATGTCCTCATTTAAAATGCCAATGGAGTTTCAATAGGAGCCCCTCCGTGTGAATACCGCCTTGCCTAACAAAGCGAGTGATAAACACTGAATGCTGAGCAACTCATATTCAACAGTAATCAGATGAGCTGTATCTCGCAAGCAGTATGTAAATGACCACTGAGATTGCCTTATTAATCTTAATGTGTGTGTTGTCAACCAATACTTAGTGAAATGCAGGACAGTTTTAGATCTTCCCAAGCTTGAAATGACAATTCTTGAATTCAGCCAAAATGAAGTAACTTGTGCAAGTCCCTCATAAATGCTGATTAAATTCTAATGTGCCCAATAAATCATTAAACTTAAATGGATTTGGGCTAGTCTGATTTATGTTAAGAGACTACTTTAAGCATTTTGGTGCCTTAATTGAGCAACACTGGTTGTATCCTTGGCCTAGTGGGTCATTTTCAGTGAAGAAGTTAATGTTATTGCTCTGATTTGGCAACTGGAAACCACTAGATTACAGACTGTTCTGTTAAAGAACAGAGCAATATTTAGCACCGCTATCGCCAACTCATCATTCACACAGAACATCTCAAGATGCTGATGTAATCATGGCAATTCATAAACATATGCCCAGATGCATCTTTATCCCGCTATCTAGGTTATCTAGTTGTGACACTTTCCCAGTACTCTGAAGATTCTTCCACTGCCATATTCTGACAGTCGAAAACCAACAAAGCAGAGCCACATGCTGAGTCTGGTGTGTTGTTGCAAAGAAACCATGGCATCAGATGATGGTGTTAGCCTCTCAACCACCTGTTCATTATACGCAGGAAGGTTAACATGCTAGCTATGTCCTATACGTTTCTAAACCAGATGGCAGAATTGCTTTACATTGACAGAACAACAAGCTATGTAGCCTGCGAGCTACATATTGGCAAGCATGAAATTGAAGTTGCGAGCTCAACTGAAACCAAAGCGCTCAAACAGCATTTACGCCATTAAATTACACTCAAGTCATGAGCTATGAAGGAGGGCTACAGTTTCAAAAAGTGTTGCTTGGAATGTGGGGAAGCCTTGAAAGTTTATATTTTCTATGAAAAACTTTTCACAACAAAGTCATTTTAGCGAGCATTTCAGCCTGCCTCTCTCTGATATAGTTAGTTATTATCACTTCTACAATTGAAATAGTCAATGAATTCTTTTTTGTTATATTCTGGCCCATGACACTGATGATTATTCACATAATAATTGCTTTTCTACACATGGAAAAAGTACAAATATTTTAATGGTTTAAAAATGCATAATTAAATTGAGGGTATTTGCAATTCACCATGTCCAGACAGCATGTTATAGACAAGTGTCTATGTATATATATATATTTGTAAAACAAATAAATAAATGTCAAATTAGAAATATTTGATATTCATGGACTATGGCCACATACAATAAAAGTCATGTAAACTCCTGGCAGTAACAATTTAAGGGTACTTTTACTGTATCTGAACCCTAAGAAGACAGATTCACTGAGAATCAGGCGTGATTTATGACTGGGTTGTCAACATGTTGTCTTGTATGAGGCTTTCTCTGTGTGTCTGTGTGTGTCAGTGTGTTGTGTGTGTACACTCCTGGAGAGATTGTTGGCCTTGCCTCTGGAGACAGACACCCTGATCCAATATGCCATTCCATAATGAAAGCTCTCAAGGGAGATCGCAACACTGCTTAGCGGGCTTTGTACAGTCCATTCAATCAGAGGCTGCCAACATGCTGGGATTTAGAGGCAGCTGCCCTCACTACTGACTCTGAGAAAGAGAGATAGAAATGCCACAACGGTGGGGGCAAGACAAAACAAGTTTCACGGAGCTTTGGTGTTGCACTCTTCTGTCATTTTAAATGATAACATTACAGTATGATTGCATCAGGCGTTTGTCTGAAACTGCTGCGCAACGGGCAACCATCTGCTCTGGTAAAACATCCGCAGCATGTCTCGTCTACGGTGAAGGTTGTACGACTCAGTTGCCGTGACAATTGGTTCACTAACCCGGTATGAGATAGCGAAAACTCTCACAGGAGAGAACAGTGTGTACATGACACTAAATGGCATACTGTGGGAAAAATGACTTCTTGCTAGAGCAAGCAAAACTGCAGTTCTGGCTTGTAGCCAATTCTCAAACCTCTATCTTTGGAAGTGTTTACATCAGCACATATTGAAATAGCTGCACATGAAAAACATGTAGACGGTAAAATTGTTCTGCCACGCTGCAGAGGTGTGTGGTAAGGATTGATCCACTGTCAAATACAGCCTTCACTTTTATTCGCCGAGAAGCGTCGGCCAGTCGATTCACCTAGAGACATTTAGGATCATTTACATTCAACTGTGCCGATCATCACTCATATCAGGTAAAAATCCATACTCTTTGTCAGTAGGGATGGTGTGTGAGAGTGAGAGGAGAGGCAGTGACAGATTGTTTCGCTCACACTCTATTACCATCTTAAGGCAAGTGATTTGACTTTGCATGGGGCAAAGGCTTCAAGATGCCGATCTCGTTATTGGATTTCCTATGATAATGCCATAAAATGTCATCAGCTGGAAAAGAGATGCATCTATCATGCACGAGCAAGTGTCAGAAGTAATGACACTTTATTATTGGAGCTCCCTGTGTGATTTTCCTGGCGGTGTACAAGTTTGTCTGCATGTGAGGAGCTTTTAATGTGAAAAGAATTGGCTGAAGAATAGAGGTTGTGGCAATGGGACTGGAGCCACTGTACCGTTTGAGTCCTTTGCTCTTTCTAACCTAAAGGCCTAATCTGGTGAATGGTGAGAGATGTCTGCAGCCCAGCCTCATCTGGGCAGAATGAGGATGTCATGCTATGGCTACAGGCTACACAACATTGCTGTGTGTCTGGGTGAACTCCTCAACTATGGGCTGACATTTGAAGTAAAGAGGTGTAAAGGGCCCTCAAAACTATAAGGCAGAATTGGAAGTAGCGCTGAATTATATCTCTTGGGGGATAAAGACAGATGGCCACACTGAAGCCAATCACTTTGAAAGACACTAAATGATTTATGAGCACTCTGGATTTCTAACCTCTGCTGTTCCTATAAAACTACAAATTTGAGTTGACATTTTGTTAAAAAACACAAAAGGGTATTTTTCCTATAATTGGAATGACACTAAGAATTAGAGATGAAGATAGTTGTTGACATTAAGATCATTTGTGAAACCCTTTGGATTACCATTATGGTCCAAATGGGGTATGCATCCAATGCTTTACCTAGGTTCAAAATGAAAGTTTCTTTAGGTTGAAATGTTTCATTTGTTTTGGTTCAATTTTCTAGTTCTCTCTTGTCATAATGCCATGCTTATACTATGCATAGGTTTAGCAAAAAAAACAGTTGGTTTGGGTTAGGAAAATGTAATGGTTTGGCTCTAAATACCTGGCTTGTCACCCCAAAAACAAATGCAGACTTCCCCTAAAAAATGGCCGATTTTGGAGACCAATCAAGGTAATGGAGATGGTCGATCTTCCAGTGAAAACACTGGTTTCCAGACAAAATGCCTGGACATCGTCTGACTTCCTGTGAAAGATGGCCTGTTTAGCAGCCTTGCTGACTTGTTATAACACCATCTCCTTCCAAGTCCGCTAATAAGCATATACTGTATGAACCTTGAACGTATCTGTGGTTTACAGACACATTAACTGCTAACATTATATCTTCTTGACTGGGCTGAAAAAACCTTTTCAATGTCCCATTTGAGCCCCATTGTGGACCATTTCATAATAACCCAACGCTTCCATCAATGTTTTGGCCTCGAAAAATGAACACAATCCATTGTTAAATATTGACTGATCTTTATTCATATTGAATTAAAAATATAGTTTTGACAGATTCATGTAACAAAACAGAGGGAATACATATTTAAATGTTCTAGCTTGGAAAATGTGTCAATTAACCAGTGAAGAGAAACATTTAAAACTGGCAATATGTGACAAGGTATGGTCTATAAAACTTAGTTCTCAATCATTCTGATGAGTCGATACAAAGCAATGATAATTTATGATCATTGTTAGGATAGAAGATTTTTTTTCCAAACTTAGACGTCCTTTTAAAGTGGAACTATTTAGAGTTTTGAGAAGCTTGCCAACCTCACCCCTTTACCAAATATTCATGTAAATGCTGGATCGTGTGAATGACAAGATTGCCACCAAAATCATCACATGTGCAAATGCCCCTAAACGTTTTGATGGTAAGCGTACATCAGGCCTAGAGTGTTTGCTACGCCATAGCTACACAAAAATTATGGCAACATTTAAGCAATCAAAAGTTGTCGAACTTTGATGACCCAATTGCAGCAGTCATTAGTAGAGTCTACAGCGTTATCAGAAAACAGCACAAAGCCTGCAAGTTGTCTGACTCGCTTCCCACGCAAAAAAACAAAGTTGAGTCTTCTATAATTTGACAATTGAATAAAACTGAAAGCATATTCCAAATGTCAAATTGTGGTGTCCATAGACTTTTCTACAATACTGTGTTCCCTGATAATATAGTAAATTAAACATCCAATCATACAGCTTCAGCTTGTGAGCACCAGCAACACTTGACATCAGAATTGTGAAGCACTTCCGACACAGTTGCTTCAATGCCATAAAGAAAATAGTTCAACATGATGATTTTGGTGCCACTCCTCAAATATTAGGCGAGGTGATAAATTGGGGACAAACTCCCCCAAAAGTCTTGTAAAGATCCTTTTAAATGGAAATATTAACTTCTTGTTAAACTGTGACCTCTGGAAAAGAGCTGACGTTTTAAGTCCTGATGAAGCCAAAAAGCTTACCTAGAGACCTCTATAAAAGCAAATACCAGTTATTTAAATGATCAGTTCAGCCCATGCAAACTGTCTTCCTCGTTCTCTCTCACACTCCATTTAGTCACTCTGTAAGCTGTAACATGATATTGCTACACAATTCAATCAGTATTGCCCCGAATGGATGAAAAGCTGAATATCATCTTAAAGTAAACAGTGACCGAGCTCAGTGCAAATGGAAATTAAACTAGTCAAAGGAATATAGTATAGGTCCTCAAAACTCAGGATGCAAAGTGACACTGGTGAATTAATAACATTGGTTAGGAAAGGACTGAGAGAAAAAGGGGTAAAATATTGAATATTCATTAGTATTGCAACAGCATTTTTAAGAGCGTACAAAATCTTTAAAAAAAATCTCAAGAGGTGGATAATACTGAGAGAAGTGAGGAGGGTAGAGGAGGTATAATACACCCAGTAAAAAACAAAAACAAAAAGGAAAGGAATTCACTCCTACAAAGTGAGCAAGAGCAGAGGTCGAAAACACAAAACGCACCAATTTTGTGCCGAAAACACAGTCACACAATCACAGGGGAAAGAATGGGGGGTGGGGGGCTGACAAGAGACCCTGCAAGCGTTTTTAAAATCAGAGTTCACTTCTTCAAATTACATTTACAGAATATATATATATGTACTGTATATATATTTATATACATACAGAAAAGATATTCCCCAACGGAAAAAATAAAATAAAGGTACAGTAGACCACTAGAAATGCAATGATGCAAGGAGAAAATAAAAACGAAAAATATCTTCAGCTGGAAAAAGAAGCATCATTGTCCTATTTACAGATGCACCTGGCCACCTTTTTTTTTAACTACCTATAAAAATACTATCCACTTTTTAATTTATTTTAAATTTTCTTAACAATGGTAAAACTCTTGCGTGACCCATTACCTAAATGTCATTTGGTTAAAAGACAATTATCAATTCCATTTTTACAGTTTTACCATCAATTCAATGCATTGTAAACTGTGCTTACTCAACCACTGGCATCTACCCCTGTTATCATGGCATGGTAGAATATACACACATAAATCAGTGTAAAAGAGCATGACAGCCATACACAGTTTGCTTCTATTACAATGGTAGAAAATGCGTTTGTCAGCTGCTTTTATGGTTTCCCTTTAATAAAAATGTGATTCGTTTGATGACGCATTGACCAAAAGTATTTCTTGACGAGTATTAAATAGTGAAAACCTCTGAAATGTAATATATGTTAATCCAATACAGTAAGACCACAGGTGGGTTGATATTAGAGATTCTGTGAAAAATGTCCTCTTGATATGAATAATCAAAGCATAGAAAAGTGAAATAGAGCACACTATAAATACAGATACTGTGTCCCAGTTCAGGGGCTGGACCCTCCGAAGTCCTCATTTCTGGCCCTGATGTGTCTAAACGGTCAAACAAGGGCTGTCCCACTTCATAGGTCCCACAAAAGAATGTGACTGAAACACAAAGCCTGCCTTTGCTTTAGAGGACACAACTGGCTTAATATCTTCTGACGTCAGTATCTCCAAATGTGCACCAGTCAGTGGTGATCCTCACCAGCTAACGCTGGGGAGTATCGTGTGATGTCATAGTAAGGAGATAGTAATTGCATCACATTAACTAAAGTGATGAAACCTCATCCGCGACCTTGACATGTTAAGATCAGTGGGTTTTAAAGTGGAAGTAATCTTTAAAAACAGACCAGAATCTAACCTGCCCATCAAGCTTCAGGGCACCTGAACAAAACATTCATTTTGGGATATCAGTTGAATAAAAGGATACCTCCAACAATTTCACAGGTACAGTACAGGAGTACTACTGCATTTATAAGAACGTAGTATAAAGCCTTTTGTGACTCCAGAGGAAGCTGCATGTAATCTGATGAATTACCTCCAGTGATGTCACTTAATGGCTAATTTGCATTGTGGGTAATGTAAGTGCCAGTGAAAAGCAGTCCTCAGAGATATCACCTTTTTTATTCCACATATTCTCCTATCTTTTTTTTTTATACCTGGTGCCTACACTACCTACATAGCAAAGTCCTCTGGAGCCACACAAGACTTTATACTACTTTTTTCACACATGCAGTAGTACTTATTTTTCCGTTAATTATATTTTCCGCTCTCCTTCCAAAGCCGCGAAACTGTGATATCCCAAAGGCGTTATTGGTCAGTTGAAATGATGGTCCTGGAACAACATTAATTTTGATGTAGGAACTACATCAACTTGGAGATGTCAGATTGTGCAGCATCCAGCCTCTGAATTGGGACACTGCTAGTAATTGCTTTTAAGTTGATTGGAGATAATGACAGACATGATGAAGATGATGAAGCCTTCAAACTGTGTATCAAAAAACTCTGTTGCCACAATGACACCCTGAAAAGCATGTATGAGAATAAAAACAAAACTTTACACACCATTTACAATATTCATGATACCATTTGTTTAAAATACATTTAACCCCAAAATAAAAAGTAGATGCACAAAATAAATAGAACTGTTACTATAAGGCCGATTCACTGGATGAGAGTCAGGATGGAGAGGGAGTTATTGTGCTCCTTTAAATAAGTTCTGTACCTATGAGTCTACACCTAAACCTCAAACAGAATATTATATCTTCTCACATTAAACTATGAGGCATGTTAACATTTGACCACAATCACTATTCCTCTCCAGACTGTTTAAGTATTTGTTCGTATTCCCTCCACAAATAGCTGCTTCTTTACGTTTTTCACAGCTTCAGCTGCACAACAGTGTTTGCTACATACAATTCTATAGTCACCTCAGAGGAGAGAGAAAAAATGGCAATCAACTTTGGTCTCCTCTGCCAGTTACAGTGCACTTGCACCTTCTCCCCTGCTAGCTTTTGTAACATTGATGCATTGGTCGGGTAACATTTCTAGAATGCTAATACCTTAGTCTTAACCCCGCTGCAGGATTACAACCTATTGCCTGTCGTGCAGGGTTTCTCAGCTGGAGCACTGGGTGAGATGTTGGGTAACATGATTTCCCCACAGAGCAACAAGGGAAAGTGGATGAATTAGCATTCAAAAAGCTAAAAGCCCCTTGCGATGCTCGCTGGCTGAGAGCACCAGCAGGTTTTCTCCTCCAGAAGATTGGCTTTATTTTTCCATAGAGATCCATTACCAAGCCTTTGGGTGACTCTCCACTGCTGTCATTGCACTTAAACACACGGCCATACAGTAGTCTACAAGCACTACAACTAATACCTTATGGGTTGATGGTAAAAATAGACTTACATAACCAACTTTTAACTTTGTAGCACACATTTACACAAAGAAAGTATACATAAGTGTAAGTTCAAACTAGCAAATCTGAAATCAGCAGAACAATCAAGAAAGTGTCAGAGAATGGATCTAGCACAGCTCAAATCAGATTAGCAACAAAGCAAAGTCAATGACACTTGACCAATGACCATTCAAACCCTGCCCCCCCCACTTATAAAATTCACATTTCTGTAGGACATCTCCTGTGGTATCATGGCACTGATCTGTCTTCCATTATACTTTTATTTTGGTACGTTTGATGTCCCTTTTATGATGTGGTAACTTGTGCCTCAGCTGGAGCTCAACTGGATGATTATTATTCCCCATAAAACCTGAGAGTGGGAGAAAACACTGCGCCAGGGCAACATCTGTGTTTTGGGAATTAAATCATCAGCACTGCTTGTCTGACTCTTCTTCTGCCTGGTGAAATTAGTGTAGAGGCACAAAGTTGTGTAACAGTGGATGTGTATTGGTATGTCAGCAGTGAGACATGCACAGGCTCTAGTCGGTCTCCACATTTCATGATATTATCACCTAATACTCAGGATGGATAATTTAAAATTAAACTCAAGGTATAGATTAATATTGCAACATGACTTTACATGTTGCAGTTAATTTTCTGGAAATGTATTCAAGACTATTTGCAGATCATAATGTCTGGTTAAAGGGGCACACCATTTACTCACCACAGGCTGCACTACCCTGGTGATGTCATCAGGGATATTGCTACTTGGGCTTGAGACCTAATTTTATTTAACAGAAAGGTTGTATCAACAATTAGAGAATTGGGGTTTTGGAGGTAGAAAGAGCTTTGTTGTATTAAAAAGAACTGGATACAGCTCTGGAGATAAGCATCCTTAATGCTTGTCAAAATTGCTCCATAGTGCACATAGAAAACAAAGCCACTTCCTGCTGTAAAGATGTTACCTGAAGGGTAAGGGTTGGGCTGATTCCATCAGGGCAACTGCGACATGTTGTGTTTTCATTTCTCACTACAATTCAAATTTAGTTGAAAAGTTAACATCAAAATAATAAATTAAATTAGACTACCACTGAGTGAAACTGAGGAGAAAAGATGATGGCAGCAACATATCAAGCAGAAACGTGTGTGAACCTTGCTAGTCAATGAGTTTTCTACAATATGTTCCTGAAAATATTTCACAGAAAAAGCCCTGTTAAGAGCTTCAGGATTTCCATCTACTTAAAAGCACACTCACTGACTTTTAATTTGAAAGGATGCAGGAAGTGTTGAGTTTGTATTTGTGGCGTAATGCAGTTACTCTGACAAGGCAAACAGAAGCAGGGGATCTAGCCAAGCCCTGTGCCGTTAGTTACAAAAACAGTATTTAATGCTATTAACCTGCACGACAGGTTACTAGTGAGAGCTTTCTCTTGTGGAGTTCAGTACAAGAAAAAAGCACCACATCACCTGTGGAGCTGAGCTAACTGGCTCCTAGCCCCTGCTAACTAGCCACACACTGCTAGCTCTGTCCACCTGATGTTACACCTGACAAATGCTGGTTCGGTCGGTTGCCACACAATCAAACCGGCTGAAGCTTGTGCACCAGACCGGACCGGCAAAACCGAGCTTACATTAGTTTAGTTGCTTTAACTTCTGTTGAGTTGAATTAAGGGTTTGTGTTTTTGGAGATATAACCTAAACTAAGGTCAGGATGTCTTAAATTTTGACAATGCAGCGCAATGCTAAATTGCTGGGGTACCCCTTTAACCCAGTGACAATCACATATTCAAATCAAATATCAAATAGCACCGCCTGCAAGATCCTGGAAAAAAAAAATTGTCTAAATTTCTATCCCCTGACATTTTTTATTGTTGGAAAATCGCCCAACCCCACATATTACTTTAATGATATTCTTTAGAGAGTGGGAATACTCCTTTGTTAGTAGAATGCCTAATGAAACACTTAACATGAGGCCTCAGTGCACTGGAAACCTTCTGTTGTCTCGCTGTAAATTATAGTTGCAACATGATGAGAAAAAATGAATTGCCGCTTGGAGCGAGAATAACAGCAAAGTCATTTGGCTGTGTCAGAGCATTAAGTGCTATTAAATTATCAACCCCAGCCCAAATTAGGCTTCAATATCATTTGACGACAGATGCTAGTGGTCTCCATCAGAGTTTACTGTGGCATCTGGCAGTATTGTATGAGTACAGAAAGCTAGCCATCAGCGGATGCAATGATGTCTTGTGATGTCTGACACCAATACAAAAGAAAGTGTCTCGTTTTCCCATGGTACAAATAGGGAGGAAGCCTTCTTAGACAGTGTAGACAGTCTCTCCTCCTGAACCACCTTAACCCTATGAGACAAAGCATGGCCCTGCAGTCCTGACTATGTGGTCAGAGTACATTTTTCTGTTTTTTTGACATAATGAGAGGTGCAAAGAAAATCTTTCATCCTCATCTTTTGATGTACCTTACATCTTTCCAGACACAGCTTGGTCCACGCAGCCTTTTCAAGGATTGTGTCTGTCTGGTAATGACGTATAATTGGCTTATTTACAGCTCTGCAGGGTTAGCCTGTTTGCCATCTCCACAGTGCTCTTCCGTGGCTGGATGTCTGTGCTGTTTGTGTAAGACAAGGTGACAAAGTAAAAAGATCCCTGATGCCTAAAAAGAACAAAATAATTGAAACTGATAATTGTATATGTTCCCCCCACGTTCGGTTTATATGTTTTCCACCGCCATCGAGCTTCTTTCTCTCTTGTACTATTTGTCCATTCACAAGCATCAGTTCCACTGAAACATTGTTCCTTTGCACTGCAGTTACCATTTGTCATGCCAGTCATGATGCTGCTTACAGTGATCTTATGAAGGTAATATTGCAGTGGAATGTTTTCTGGCTCTTCAGACTGGATTGGTACGGATGAAAGAAAAGGATGTTAAGGGTGGTCTTCTGAGCAATCAACCTTTTAGATCCCACCCTAGCCATGCCAATAATCTGCTGGATGCTTTCCACCAGGTACTGGGTGATATCACAGCTTTCCATAAAACTGTGGTGACATTTACTTTTCTGTTGACCCCCTTGTCTGCGCTGCACCACTGACTGCCATTATCGGGCACACTCTGTCTTCCAGCACAAGGTCAATTGCACTTCTCCAGTGGCAGCAGGCTTATCTGTCAGTGCATGTGTGTGCGTATGAATTCATGTATGGTTATTATTGATGTGTCAAGGCTGCAGGCATGTTAGCATGTTTTAGGTATGATACGAGCTGAGTGTGATAAATGTTTGAACTCCATTACCGGTGCGGCAACATGTTAAAGTCAAACAAGCGTGTGGGCAGGCATGCGAGCCACATCTGGGCTCTTCGGCATGACTGTAGGTTTGCTGGTCAGTCACGACACAACAACTCTGTGTGCATGTGTAATTTGACAGACTACCCTCGAGTAATAGCAATGTGTGCGTATTGCAATGTGTACATCTAAATGGGTGGACAAAGTGTGAAAACGACATGGTGAATTGCAATCCATGGTTGGATAGAGAAAGCATGTGAAGGGCATGGCGATAATCCTCTCTTTGGGCTAACCTCAGTTCATTTCTCCTTTTTCTCTCGTCGAACATCTCATTTCAAACTTTCATCGTGTTGATTTTGTGCCTCTCTGATACTAAAGATGGCAGGACAGTGTGCTCAGGGCCGAGGATGGAGTTAAAAAACATGGTGTAGGTGTCAAGTGAGGCTGCCAGTGACTGTAATTGTACTCCTGTCAAGAAAAGGCAGAACCTTAGGGTGAGAGTTTAAGACTTGCAATCAGACATAACAGAGGGACGTGTTCAGGGAGGGTGCAAGGAGAACCCAGGTTGAGAAGTACGAGAGGACTCTTCAACGTCCATTCATCTCCACCCATATCCCTCTAGTCATCCCTCCATTGTGCTACAGGTGGGTCACTACACCACAGTGTTCCTCTGTCTGTACGGAGGGGGTGGCAACACATTGCCAGCTTTCATAGCAGCCTCGGACAAGTATTCCTGGTTTTCAGCCACAGCAGGGCGAATGCGTCCATTCTGCCGGTAGAAGAAGCGCGTGCTGCAGTCCTGCAGGTACTCAGGGTTATGCAGTGAGGACTTCGGGGGTAGACTGTGCTGCCAGTATTCCGGATTGTCAAAAGTGGCCTTCTTGCCTTTCTTGTCAAACATGATGGTGCTGCTGGTGATGCCTGAGTGCAGAGTGTGTCCTGAATGCCCTGGATGCAGGGTATGTGATGGATAAGATGGGTGGGGGAGGTGGCCAGGGGGTACCACGTATCCAGAAGAGGAGACTGGGTGGCTCGATGCCGACGGGTTGACTGTTTGCGAAATTGACTGGGCAGCAGAGGACCCAGGGCCGGAGATGGAGACTGCGCCCGCCAATCCGTTCTTGTCCCCGGGGTTAAGGAAGGTATTCAGGTACAGTGGCTCATTGATATACTCGTCGTCCCCATGAATGGACTGGCTTTTAGGGGCAGCAGCAGCTCCAGCCATGTGGAGGGTGTGGCATCCTGCTGCATCGATCACTGCGTGGGCGTCACCATTTCTGCGGCGCGTAACGAAGGGATTTTCCTCGACTGCTTTGAGATAGTCTGGAAAGACAAAGGGGGTGGTAAGTCTCTATTGAAGCCATTGTAGCCAACCAAAAGTCATTAAAGGTAACACTAAAAAAACGCTTACAGTATGAAGTCTGTGACTTGAAAATGTTTGATTTGAGAGATAGGCAATGCATTAATGGCACTGCACAGTTTGACAGTTTGATATGAGTTGTGTGAGCCTAGATGGACCCAGACCCTGGATAGAACTGCATCCTCTTTTTGGATTTGAACTTGAAACGCTTCTCTGTCGGTCATTGTATCAATCCCGCCCTGTCTTAGATAAATAGTTTTGTTTGGCCCAATATGGACCAGATCAGATCGTAAATCTGTCTTAAATATGGGGAGAACCAGATATATCTACCAGTGCAAATGAGATTAGTATTAAGCACATTCAAATGTAGTAGTTTAGCAATATTAGCCCATCCAGAAGTTCTCCAAACTATCACCTGAGTTGTTCTTGTCTCTCATGGCAGTCATGTAGCCATCCTTGTCCTTGTCTGCTTTTGCTCCTCGTTCCGCTAAAAGTCCGGTTGGATCGGCACTGTAGCGCTGTCCGGCACTATCCTCCCCTCCACCTTCAGAAGCAAAAAAACAGCAAGGAAGCGGGAAATAAATTTAGGATATGGTACTTTACAAACCCAGTCTCTATGAAGTATAGGATCCTGGACACAGATTCTTAAATAAACACCTGTGATATGCAATCCATTCTTGTTTACTGTGATGTATTTAGTGCTGTGACTAACCATTGGGCAAGGCTATGACTAATGTTTTCATGGGTATTGAGAGGTTTTAGTGACCTGAGATGAATTTTATTCTTTAATTTTTCATCTGTCTATCATAGATAGAGCCAACACTCTCCAGTGAATGCACAGCAGGCAGATACACATTTGTTTGTAAAGCTTGCTTAAAGCTTGATTTCATCCTTTCCTACCAAAACAAATTTGCAAAGGAGGCATACATTGGTCCAACAAGTCTGCCACTGCTGCTGCCTCTCTCCTGTTGCCTGAGAGGTGTAATATGTGGCTCAGTTTTGCGGGACAGCTGCTAGATTTGAGCTTATCCTTCGTTTCTCTTCTCCAGAATTCTCCGCTGGCAAGTAATCCGTTGTCACAGCACAATACCAATGAGGACAGCACATAGGGTCAGGGAGTTGTTTTCCATTGAAGATTTATTAAACAAATGCTCGTTTATGTGTTTAAATGACTCTTTAAAGTGAATACCAACTGTTACCACTCTCTATTTTATACCTGGAAGAGTGGAAAAGGATTATTGTGTCAGAAAACCCAAGGCCATACTACAACAGTTAAATAGACAATAACATGTATTGAGACAGCTACATAATTGACAATAACTGATGAAATTAAATAACTGATCAAAAAAAATATCTTACTACTTTTCATTATTACACTGTCTTCTGCTCATACCACTGATTTAATTTTGGACACACACAGTGACATTTGGAGATTACTATTCCCCTCAGTTTCCAAAACATTCAGACATCACATAGCTTTACCTTGTCCTGCAGTGAGAGCTGAGCCGGCCCCGATGGTATTTGACCTTGGGGACGCCTGCTTCCTCAGAGTGCCGTTGCACCGAGGGTCATCCTGGTTGCCACGGCCAAATCCACCCCCAATCTGCCCACCTGAGGCCAGGTCCTGTGCTGGGAGGCAGCCTCCAGACACCGGTGGAACAGAGACCACTCGGGGTAGGGTGGCCAGCATGTCCTCCATGCTGAAACTGGGGTCCTGGTAGCCAAACTGGTTCTGGGTACAAGTGAAGATGTCGAGGGTTAAGTGAGGGACCATATGTGAAGGAATGTTAGACACAATCCAAGATTATCAAGATACCAAGAAAAGTGAGGAGTCATGGTAGCGTTTTGCAGAAGATTTAAGTTCAGCTCTCTTCTCCAAGTGAGGCTGTCCAGTCTTTGGTCTATACACTAGTTCTGAATGTAAAAAAAACAAAACAAATAAAAGACAAATTAAACAAAAATGAAAGTAAAATGACTTAATAAGTATAACACAGGAACATTTTGAATTATAAAATGTCATCCAATTCAAGCTCTTTGTACCATTGTTCATCAGTAATATTTAAATGTGACAGGCAGGGGAGACAAACAGCAGTGCCAAACAATGATATGGCAGCGTGACTGCCAAGGACAATTTAATTAAAAGGATTTTAATTAAAAGGCTCCACGCAGCAAAGTCTTAAAGTAGCCGTATCAGGCCTGCCCTGCTGTGTGCATTTGTGTCTATGCTCATAACAAAAAAGGGCTTTTTAAGAACCTCACTGTGTGCTTTATTCTGAGTTATCTTTTTTTCCCCATGTATCCAGCAAGAGGTTTGTTTTCCATTTTCCATTCCCTCGCCTAATTTTTCCTTGCATGGCATCTGAGAAGTCTTTAAATATACTAAAAAGATAGAACATTTTTACTGTGTGCACTTACTTTTCCTGAACACACAATTGAAAGAATGGCAATGTGGCGTAATGTTCCCTGAGTTCTGTTATATGAGTGAAGGAGCAGGTTCAAATCCCGCTTCTGACCAGCAGTTTTTTAAATAATTCATTTATCAGGTTAATCAATAATTCATTACTTTTGGCATCCTCTTTACTACCAGGTTCCTCAGGCCTCTACCAAGAGTCAGACCCAAATACCCTTTTATTAGAAGTAAGAGATCAGTCACTGGTGGTAGAGGTAATGAAACTGTTAAATCAAACCAAGGTTTGTCTACTGTTATGTCCTGGTTAAACTCTGGTTGTGTGCTACAAAGGCAGAAAAGACTCAAGAACTTTTTAGGTACGATGATCACCTTCAGCGTGTAACTGTTTTATTTGTTTTCATAATCTTAAGTCACTTTGGTCAATCAGCAGCATCACAGTCACGTTATTTCTTTAAATCTTGGCCATCAAGACTTTCATGGACTTGATGAATCTACTGTGGAAACATGGTGAACTTTGGGGAGGTAAACATTGCTCTTGAATAATACAACCCTGTCCTCATATCAAAACAACTGAATAGCTCTTTTGCCAGTTGTTCTCATAACAACATATGTCACAGTTTCCAAAAACACATGACCGTTGCAGTGTGCCAGAGACAGACGTATAGGACCTTCATCATACAATTTCAGTTTGGTTAGATTTCGGCACTAAAACTATTCTGTTCTGTATTTGTTTAGGTTGAGAAAAACATTGCTGTTTGGGTTAAAATAACTACATTACTTCTGTGACATAGTTACTAACACACCAACGCTAAATGTCATATACGTGACTTCACTATGTTTGTATGGTAAAAGAACTCACCATTGAATTACTGTTTTAAACTGGATATGGACTTTTCTGTCTTTATACTATTGTTCCTCATAACCTCCTTTGAAGCCGTTATCGATACTACAGTCACGAGAGGTCACCACCCAAAAACAAGCGGAAATATAGGTTGGAATAAATTGCTTTCACAGTTGACCAGTGTGTTTCTGATGAGGACGGGTTTTGAGATAGTTGAACAGAGTGCCCCTTCAAAACGACTCTATCACTATGTCACTGTGTCACGTCTGTCATTTTAGTCACTATCAATCTTGCAGTTCTCGGAAATTCTGAGCTGTCATGGTTAAGCATGAGGATGCATATTAAGAACAGTTTCAAGTGTGACAACAACACTGTGGATTACAATCAACTACACGATTAACGTGAATTAATGTAGCTGTATGAAATTAACAGATTCATTCAGTATGTACCCTTAGAAGGAAGCGGAGGATAATTTTACAAATATTATGCAAATAGATAGTGTGCCACCCCCTGAAATGCACCAGAAAGACTTGGAAAAAGAGTCTCTCATTGGCATTCAGCAGGCATTTTTATCCTGACACAAACACAGGGGGATGTTGGAATACAAAATGGCTGAGTTGCCTGGCTGTGTGACTGGTTTTGTGATAGATTTAAGTCCAAAGTTAGATGACGAACAGTTGAACAGTTGAAGAACTGAGGGAATCTGGCGATAAATGCCAATTTTGAAGAAGGCAATTACCAAAGTTTCACAATGGAAAAAGACCAAGGGAAGCAGGGAGAGAAAGAGAGAGCAACAGGGAGATGAGAGTGAAAGTAAGAAATCTGTGTGAGTTCTTTTTAAGCTCTCAATCTTTTGTTTTTGAACAGGAGAGTCCCGCAGTACACGCTGGGAAAACTCATTCCTATTTCACTTTAGGGACCGTCTAAATGATCTGAATGACTACTTTTGACTTAATATCATCTCCTTTTCCATCGCGGTTCAATCTCCCTGCTGCTACACGCAAAACGAAATGGTAATATGAAAGAGTCTGTGCAAAATTAACAGATAAACAACTACATTCTAATTTACTGGATTCCATGCTAAAACAGCAACAACGCACAAAGTTGAATATTAAATAGACACAGACTTAATTTTGCTGAAATATACATAACTGCCTTTTAGCAACTGTCAGCAGGAGAGACCTCATTACATATTATTTGATCATATATTTGATTATACTATTATGAGAAAAAAAAAAAAAAAAAAAAAATCATTTTGTCTTGTCATCTATAGTTTTTTTTCGACCGGTCTGGGAGAGTGAATGTCTCTTCCGAACTGACTGACGGAACATCATGGTTTGTGTTACTTGCTACCATCGCACTGCAGATCTGCTGTAGAAGAGACTTGTCAAAGTTCAGCTTGATGATCTAAAACCTGACTGTACAGTGTCCTCGGCATATATGAATGCACGCATAGTTTACTTAATTTAATTTAGTCTATGCGTTAGAAGCAACACCTTCAAACTATAGAGGGTAGGGTTCACACTGACATCACACTCAACTCTCTGTAGCCGGATTCAAGGTCCTGAAGAACTAGGCCTGCTTTGCTTGATTAAAGACTTGAAAGCCCTACTTTTTATATACTTATCCTGCTCCTGTTGGTTAAATAGTAATACTGACGCTTTGGGTTTCCCAACTTGCTTTGGGATTGTAGACGGGTCGGCCGCCACCCTAAAGTATTTAAATCATTTATCTTTTTTAACTCATTCCTTGTGTTGGAAAACCAAGCCAAAGAGGGAACTTGAATCAAGAAACAGAGATACACTTTAAATCACTTTAAAAATGCAGAAGCTGGGATGATTCTTTTGACAGATTGAAAAGTAGATTTGATAGTATCAGTGATTCAAGAAATCCTCCACCACCAGGCAATGAATATCCTGTTCCAGCATTAGAACTCAGTCAAAGATATATGATTTGCCTCTAATTTGCGTCCGTTAAGTAGATACAAACAGCAAATATTGCCCTTAGTAGCATTTTTCAGATGATATTTAAATGTCCCTTACTTCCCCGCCACGTTGGGCGTGACAGTCCAGATGTGTGAGTTTTTATTCAGTCAGTTTAAACAGAAAGTATTTAATCTTATATGACTGAACGCCTTGCATAAAGTCAGGAGATATTAATTCTAATATCTAATATATATTCATTTTTTTTTATGACACTGGAAAAAAAGATTAGAAACCTTAAATAATGTTAAATTACCCAATTCTGTGAGGACGAGGGAGACTTTTAAGATACTACTGGACCCAGTGTTTCCCTTTAGATATCCCGTCTTGGAGCTGTTAAATGTGAACAGCTTTGTGTGGAAGCTTCTGGATCTCAACAAAAGGTACAAAGAACTGAAAACTTGACCTGATCTGAAATAACGTTGGGAGGAAAGATCGCTATACAGACAAGCCATGACACAGAGTTACTGCCAGCTTCATGGATACCTGAGAAACTTGGAACTCTCTGAATCTTTCCCTTGAGGCATTTGGAGTCTCATGAAAGGAAATACCTTGTTTGAGTCCATGCGTGTGCGAGGTGTGTATGCCAGTGGTGGGATGTTGAAGGAGTGGGGCACTAGGTACTCCTCAGCATCCATCAGGTCCTCCAGCTCCTCCTCGTCCAGGAGGCTCTGGAAGAACTTGCTGTCGTTGGGGCTGGGCAGCTTCATGCGGTCATCACCCTGAGAAAAAGACGTGTGTTGGTGCGCAGAATGTGCGTGGTCAATCATTTGCAATAGTAATTAATGATGAAGACAAACTGTAAGGCAAAATGTCGAAAACATAAAATTATCAAGCAGTTTACATGTGAACAAGCCAAGTAGTAAATATGACTTGAAAAGAGAAATAAATGCTGTTGAGCTCTATTTATTTATTTATTTATTTTTTATTAAAAAGCTTAAAAAAAGATCTTAACAGTAGCTGCTGTCTAATTGTATGTGTGAGGCAATGAGTTTAAGGAAATGCAATGAGTAGTTAGTGTATTTCTTATCGCAAAGGAAGAGGAGGAAAAGAAAAATGCTGAATCTGTAATGGTTTTAATGGCATCTGCTTATACCCACACCCTGAATAATGTGGCTTAATATTAGAAAAAGGCAGCACAAAGAAGAAGACTGGCCAGTTTTCACTTCGAAGGTAGCTTACCTATACTGTTTTTTTTTTTTTTAGACAAATAGAAAAAAAGAAGTGTCATGAAATCATCTTAAAAGACGTGTCGACAGATCATGCAGGGATGTCACCGACGTTTACCCACCTGGATGACCAGGTATCTTTGGGGATCACGAGCCATCCGAGTGAACTCTGCAGCCAGCTCCTTGAACTTGGGCCGACTGTCTGCGTCGATCATCCAGCCTGTGAGAATGTGTTTCAGTTAGCGTCAGGCCAATACATCCAAACCGGTGGATACTTAATATTTGACTTTAGCATTTGACCCCATTCATTTGCAAGTTGTCCCACAGTATGTTATTCTCAGCAGTGGGCAAAAGCCCCATCTACACTGATCAAGATCACTTTATTTCCTGACGCTCTGTGAACTTAACTGCACCCAAGTGGGAGGAAAGGTGCAATAAATAGTGTACGTGTCAGTGGTGATCAAGTAGAGCATTTCTATTCTTTACAAGCGTTCTGCATACGCAGACCACATCAAATATGTATGCCTTATTCTTTTTCTCTGCTATTTACATAAAAAAACATTCATTATAATTTGAATTTAATATACATATTTTGAGCCCTAAATAACTTTAATTCTTCATTTGAACTGCATGCACATGAGGCTGCAGTGTGAATGATAGCTGTTCAACGTGAACAGGCGTCTATAAGGAAGAGTGAGAACTACAACAGCACCTTCAATTTCTGATTTGCCCTAATCCCACAAAAAACCCCCCCAAAAAAACAGCCGCTCATTCAAACTGTGTCAGTGTGATATAGCAAGCATCTTAACACAAAATCACCTGGAGTCAGCTGAGCAGTGACTATCTTTATGTTTATATGTTTGCAAAAAAACAAGTACCATGAATAATAATAACTAGGGTTGTCAAAATAAAGTTTTCATTTCGGTCAATTTATTATAGAAAAAAATGTGTCTACAAAAAGGAACACAAATGAATTGTGCACTGTGACAGCCCTGGCCCCCATACGTCACTGAACGCATTCTGTCCACAGTTGCTTTGTAAGCAGATAACAAAATGTTGCTTGGCTCAGAGGAAAATGTACATAGAATAAAAATAAAAATAAAAATAAAAAATTAATGAGAGCAGCCCACCTAGGTACCTTTCCCTTGTGTCATGCCCTTGCAACTTTTTGGATAAGAGCAGGGCCTCCTATTTGATTTGCAATTAATGCACAGGTGGAGGTCTTTGCCAATTTAATAGCATAAAATAAAAATACCTTATTGTTGTTTTCATATGAGGAGCCAAAAATCCATGACTAGTCAATCCAAGGTTCAATAATAAAAGGTGGTTCAGCTCAATTCGTGTGAGATAATTACGTTAAAATAAATCATGAGATGAATTTTGTTGTGAAGCTGCACTATACAAATAAGGATTGACTGACTGATTGAAAACACCCTGTGCTCCTGATGGTCCTTAAACCAAACTCCATTCTAAAAGCAAGTGTTTTATGGTTTTTGAAGGTAGAAACTAAAGTTAGACCAACATGAAGACTCACGAAGTCATTTCTGATTCACTCTGATCTTCAGGCACAATTGCCTCACACATCATTAACTCAGTCACATCACTGATGATCAGTTTTTTCCATAGATGAACAAACTGGACCAGTTTTACCCTCTCTGGTGACGGCCTGAAGCCACCAATCTCTTTTACTCTCCTTCGTTCTTCTTCTTCTTCTTTGTGCAAATTGTATAATGTGTCGCAGTCGCTTTTAAGCATAGTGCCACAAGTGTATCTCTAATTGGTGGTGGCATTAACCAGTGGTTTCGACCATAAAGGGAGCGTTGTCACTTTGGCAACAGGAAGGTGACGTATGCCTGCTCTCATCTACAGAAATATTGAATGGAGGACAGTTTGAGCTGTTGATTGGGAGGAAGCTTCTGTTTAATTTCTGCAGTAAACAATTGTAGCAACATTAGAGTTCTTAAAGCCTGAAATACACCTGAACGCAAAGCAGTGATCAGCAAGCTTAGGGGACAGACCTCGCACCGCTCCAGATGGTACTGCGAGCAACCAATCTCGCCAAGCCACAATCAAACAGCCGTTTAAGTAAATCTACCTGTGACAGATTTTATATGTGATGAATTTAGATTAGGTAATCACAAAGCATGTCATTAATTACATGTTTTTTTAATCGCCTGACAGCTTTAATAATAACCATAAATACTCGTTTCTCTTCATCAGACCTGCTAAGATCACAGCTAACACAGAACGAGCAACTGACCAATAAAAACCTGTCAGTGCATCTTCTCATCAAACTTCGTCTATAAAGTTCTCAAAAGATGTTTTCCATTTAATCCATATGCCATTATAAAAAAACATATGTATTCCATAATGTACGGTAACAGATTTTTTTAATGAGTTCTCTTCATTGAATAATCTTTTTAAAAAATCTGAAGATGAGTACTGTTTCATCTACTAGAATGGCCATATGGAGTTATGTGCTTTCCTGCCAATTTCCTCGGTGAACACAAGACTATGATGCCAAAGCAATCATGTGATCTGGCCGTGACTAGAGCCCATCTAGGTATCCGGGGAAATAAGAGGTAGTGGTCGAAAATACTTTACACACACACAAGTGAGATTTCAAACGGAAAAGTGATAAAATATTTTATCTCAATGTCTACTTTCATTGTCGAGGTAGTATCAAAAGGTGCACTTCCGCCGCATGTGTGCAGTGTGTCTGTGTATTTGGATATTTGAATTTTTCATGTATAGCCGTGTAAAAAAGGAAGCCAGATAACGGGCAGGTGACAGTGACCTCTCCCTGCTGTGTGTGTGTGTGTGTGTGTGGTTGTGTGTGTTTGTTTGGGGGGGTCTGCTTGCCAGGTTGGCCCAAGCTCAGAGAGTCAGTAAGAGCCAAGGTGACGGTGAGGCCCAGAGGCGGCAGCTTGGAGACTAGAGGACAAGGCCGAGGTGGAGCTGGCACCAGGTTTTTGTCCTGGCAGCAGTGGCCAGAGGTTACATCTCCACCTGCGACCCGAGTGCCTGACGGCGTGACAGCAGTGACCGACCAATAAGGCAAACATGTCGGTGTTGGGGGTCACAGCCCGCCAGAAAAATTAGTTCCTAATTAATCTTCTACCTGAACTTTGTTCTTTTTGAAGAATTTCTCACTATTATAACCATCAGAGAGATGCTTCTGTGTGGCTTTCGTATTTCTTACAACCATCGGCTAGTAGCCGGGATGAATTTTTTGAATAGTAATATTTCGGCTTTAAAAAAATCTCTCATCTCTAACACTGCCTGCACCCTCTTTGTACAAAATAGCTGTTGTGGCATTTTGAAAATCACTCAATAAAAGCGTAATTGTTTTTGCCTGCTTCAACTAAAAACCGGCTTGCCCTCTCTTCACCCGTTAAAATCCATTGGCTTTTTCTGCTGTTTGAGGTACAGTGGATGGAGACAAAAGGAAAATGCCTCTGGGAATGATGCACAATATATTCCAGTCCTTGCAGAGGCTCCGCAGTAAATACTGTTTTGTTAACTTTATAATTTAACACTGGTAATCTTTGAGGCTGTTGCATTTGAATATATAATAATGTAAGGACGTTCTGGCGCTGGTTGACTAAAGGCTAGGGGTTGTGCAAGGCTAGGGGTGAGTGACCACATGTCAGAAAGAAACACAGCGAAAGTGCCCTCTTTGATGCCCCAGTGGCCTCTAAGGCGTCCATCTGGTGGAGAAAATGTGGTGAAGTGCCCTCTCTTAACTAAAAATATATCAAGACTGTCTGTGATCTGGTGCCCTTTTTATTTTGTTTGCCCCTGCCCCTCAAAAATCATCAGCCCACTGCTGCTTTTCTGGTGTTTTTGCCGACCCCGAGGCTCTACGTACATTTCACCATGACCATGTAGACGTCGATGGTGCAGATGGGCGGCTGGGGAAGACGCTCCCCTTTCTCCAGCAGGTCTGGAATGTCTCTGGTGGAAATCCCATCATAGGGCTTCCCTCCGAAGGTCATTACTTCCCAAATGGTTACGCCTAAATGGAAAAAGGAGAAAGGAGGAGGAGGATCAGAGATGAAAAAGAAAAAAAAGAGAGAGGAGATGATGTAAGTACAAGCGAACGCAAGAAAGGAGATCATTTATGTAGAGCAGAAGGTGAAAATAAGAAGTAGAGGAAGCATAAGGAGAATCAAGATGAGAAGAAGCAAAATGGGAAAAGAGCGAAGAGTAGAGATGATTAAAGCGTTCCGAAGAGAAAGTAAAAAAGTTTAAAAGAGAAAATAGGAAACAGACCAGAACAAGTAAGAACGAAGATAAAATGAAGAAAGAAGGGGAAAAAACGAGACGAAAGTGGAAAGGCGAAGATGTGAGGGAGCAGAAGAGATCAGAAGCGGGGAACGAGACGGAGAAACGAGAGAGGATACAAGCAGAGGAGAGGAGGAAGCAACAAAACAAAGGATGACAAAGAAAAGGACACGATAAGAGAACAAAAGTCAACAGAGGACAAGAAGAACTAATCAGAGACTTGAAAGTCATCAGTCAATCTTGAACTTTCAGCACTCTTCAGCTTTACTCACACTGGTGTTAATGAGCTAATGAGTGCTAAGCAGAGTAAATGCACACTATAAGATGGAAGTATAATAGCCCGCGGTCATAGAGGCCCAGTGGGGACATGGACGCACTTAACCGTACTGATACTTTTAATCAAACACACATTATTCTCTTTGATATGACCCGTTGTGCATATTTTTTTGAAAATCTTTTTTTTAAAACGACTATAAGACTCTTTGGTCGACTTAAAAAGGAAATAATACTTTGCAATATAGCAATAAAAAATCTTACAGGATATTTTTGGCTAGATTTTTTTTTTACTTTGCCTAAATTCTGATGGCCATGAAGAGTGAGAATTTAATGGAATAGATGGAGCATGACAAATCCCTCCACGAAATATTCTGGAGTTTACTGTTTGCATGCACGACATACGCCTTCAGGAGACTGACTTGCATCCACACTCTTTGAGTCTGTCCTTACTGCTCTGATGTGGTTTTGTTTCAGCGGTCTCCGGTGCAACCATTGCACTCCCTTGCCCGGACAATTGGCTGCCCTGTCACTCAGGGGATCCTATGGTTACTAATCTCAGTGAAGACTCTCTTCTGTTCTGACCCCGCAGTAGTGGAAATTGACACAGTTAAATAATAGAAATCAAAATAAAAGAAACCAATTGTTGTATTAATAATTAAGGTAACTGAAAAATGATTAAATAGTGCTGATAGATGAGGAAGACCTGAAAGTGAGTGCTAAACTCCATCGTTAACATTACGTCTTAAACTGGCCACAGGCGAGACAGGCATGACTGATCCAGAAAAAGTTTATTTTTTCCTTAAGAACCTTTATGCAAAGCTATTACCAATATCCAAAACTTGGATTTAAAGCCCAATCAGCAAAGAGGTGGCACTGGGTGTCAATTTAACATTAGAAAGACACTGAATTTTAGATAGAAATGAAAATCCAGTTAGCGTCAAAATGCCATGTTTGCTTGACCACCAATTTCAATGTTGGGTAGACATTGAATTTTATCTTATGTTGAATTTTGGTTTTAAATGATGATTAATGTTAATGAGGTTGATGTCAAAACCCAATGTCGGCTTGACAACAAACTCCAATTTCAGTTGGATTTTAAATGGAAATACATCAAAACGCAACCTCCACCATTGGAAATTTAGGTTGAAAAAATAAATAATTGAAAATACCAACCTCAGCTTGACATTAACCTCTAAAATTGGAAATACATTGAACTTGGGTTGGAAATGAAAATCTGTTTGACATTTAAGCCAAACACTGACTTGACTCTACCACCAACAGTAGATAAGATGATGTACAATTCTAGTTGGAACATGGATTTCTGTCGAAACCCTACACTGGGTAGTCATCAACCTCAAACGTTGGGTAAACATCTCCCATTGGTTAGAAATGAATGTTGAGTTGATGCCAAACCTTAATGTTGTTTTTACATCAAGCTACAAAATTGGACGGACAGAGTTATTTTGGGGTATCAAAACAGGATGGCAATCAACATAAGCCATCAAATTCTAACTTTATATGAAAAATGTGGTTAGTACATGGTTTCGTTGTAAAAAATTGGTCTGTTTTGTATATGTAAATATAATCCTGAAGGTTTTGTCCACTTCACACAAGTTTTCAGTAGGGACACTTTGAAGCTTACCGTAACTCCAAACATCACTCTGATGAGTGAACTTCCTGTAATGGATACACTCCAGGGCCATCCATTTGATGGGCATCTGCCAGGAATAAGCAAAGCACATCACATCCACATTCATTACAACGAGCAGGCAATAATACCTTTTTCTCTCACGTCTCAAATGAAACTGATAAGGACACTCATGACACAAATTTTGAGTTCATTCTGAACTCGGATCATCTGCCGGTGAGATGTTGGCATACAAAGACTGTTTAAACCAGGTTAGAGAAGAGAGATGGATGACAGAGTGAAGGAAAACAAGGTTTGAAAGAGAAGACAAACAAATAAACCAAAAAACACACACACACAAGCTCCAGCTGTCTTGGAATAAGGTGGCACAAATGGCAGGACAGTCTGAGATGCAGCTCAACACTGTGATTAGATTTGAAGGCCAATTCTATTGATTACAGTGATGGAGGTTGAGGGGAGGGGGGGTTCGAAGGTGAGAGTGTGTCTGTCTTTCTCTCAGAGGAGGGGATAATACCAGAACACTCAGCACTGACACAAACATGATTGAAACTTAGGAAGAGGGTTGAGAGAGAGGATGAAATAGGCAAGTGGGTTATAAAACAGAACACACAAGAAAAAAAAAAAGGTGAAAAGAGACTTGAGAGGCCAGGAGCCCAAGAACAGAGAGTTCCAAGGACGTATTTGTTTACTACGTTTAGGGTTTAGAGATCTCCATTCCCCCTAAAGTAAATAAAACGGTCCAATAGAGCAGAAGAGTATCTCACTGACTCCACTTAAACTGTCCTTTGTGATGGGCTTAGTTCCTCCCTCAGGATATAAAAATCCAAATGAATGTTAATGACTGTTGTTGTCTTTTTACAACATGTCAATGGTACGGTCCAGAATAGTAATTCATTAATATTGTATCTCAATGAGCCTCGGAAACCAAACACATCGAAGAGCAGATAATAAAAAGCAGTTAACAAGGTCACTCAGTCCAGGCTGAGCACATGGCACAGTACAATTTAAAGACAGAATGATGAAATGGAAGTCACGTTAAAAACATTTTTACAAAACATGTTTTCAATTGCCCAACATAGGTAGTTTGCATTTCACTTATTAGCTGTCTTGCTGAGCGTTAGGTTAAGACTGAATATACCACTTCTATATCTTTTCATTCAGTTAGCTTAGCTTGAAACAAAGACTGAAACAGGGGAGACAGCTAACCTGGCTCTGTAGAAACAAGAAACAAAACCTGATAACCTGTACCTCTAAAACCCATAAACTGGTTAAATCTTGTTTGTTTAGTCAGGACTGTAAATCATCCATCTTAAGATGACAATTGTGGAACTTCTACCGGTGTGTTCAGACAGAAAGCAAAGTGAGTTTTTTTACCCAGTGACATTCACACATGTTTGACCACAGATGTTACTCGCAGACGTCAGCAACAGATGTAGGCTACTGATCGTGCGCCTGTGTATTTTCACTCAGCTACGACTTTGACTCAACTCAGAACACTCCGCCTGTTCCTCTCGTTTTCTGAATGTTTGTAAAGCAGATTCATCTTCCACTGACTGTGCATGGGAAAGTGCCGCCTCTAAAACTCGCTTCACGTTCCGTGCGAACACACACAGTAAGAGATCACTATGCTCAGCCAAGAAAATTGCTACACATAACAACGCGACTGCTCGCTGTTGCTTCGTAACTATCGCTTAGATCTGAGAATGCTGCAGATCCACTCATCTAACTAGCAAAATTGTATTCCCCAAAATAAATGGCAATTTGCCAATGAAAATATATACAACTTAACCAGGGTGTCATGCTGCCCTTTGTAGTCTTGTATAGTCAACCTGTTCACATGCCCAAGTCGTCAAATACAGATGTGCTGTCGCGCTTTTAGGTGTTTCATACAGATGCAAGTAATTATGCTTTTACACGAAGGTTTGACTCATATACATTCACAAATAAAGCCTCGGTGGCATTTTGGCGAGAGTTTCTCTTTAAGTAACTCGACACTGACTTTTGGTTTCACATGCACAGGGAATGAATAGCAGTCTCCTAAGTGAAACTTTTACCCGTCCTTTCAGACCTCCTCCCCACTTAGACCTTGTTGCTCGTTGCACTACATCACCTGGCTGAATGTCTAAATAAAATAAAATCTGACATTGAGGTTCGTTGAAAGCCTGATCCGTCTCAGCCCAGACTCTGAGTATGCATCCGTAAGAAACACAGAGGGGAGCTACAAGACATTTGCATTTGACAACGTTGAAATTAAAAATTGTCTAGTGCAACACAGTGTGAGAATCAAAGATGGCAAATGCAGACATAGAAGCTTTTCGTTTACTTGTGGGATTATTTTGTCTGATAGTGTAAATTACCTGTGTCACAAAGTGATGATTTACCTTTCCTCCATCTGCATTATATTCCTTCTCATTAACATCCAGCAGGCGAGCCAGACCGAAGTCAGTGATCTTGATGTGGTTGGGGGATTTGACCAGGACGTTGCGGGCCGCCAGATCCCTGTGTACCAGCCTGCGCTCCTCCAGATACATCATCCCCTGTAACACACACATGGACACACGCAGAACAATTATTTGACGCCGAGTTCATCTTCATATAATATAACTTTCTGCAGGCGTGATTGGCACTGGTATGCAAGTGTGAGTCCTGTTCAGCACCACCATCTGTCTTCATCATCATCATCACTATCATCACAACCGCCATCAAGACCCCATTAGAATTTTCATAATTATTTGTGTCATCATCATTACCAACACATTGTTATTTTTATGGCTATAATTCACATCCATCAACAACTAGACTGTGGAAAAGCCCTCTTTATTGCCTAATGCTTGGCGATGCAATAACAGCAGCATCCATAAGCATCAACCCGGAGGCAGGTTTTCAATTAAGAGCGGGACCCATAGGAGCGAGGACCATTGGAGTAAAACATTTCATTCAATACATTTACTGAACAATTAAGAAATCACCTCCCTACGCCTTCTCCCTGCCCTGACTTTAATTAATAACGATTATCTGCCTTGTACAAAGGCATTTTTCTCTGACACTAGGTGTTCAGATGAAGTTTCCATGCGATAAAAACTACCAAAGTCATTTTTTTCTTCTTTTGGGTATAACATATAAATGATCCACTAAAAAAAAACATGCTGAGTATCAAACATGGACAGCAACTGAGAAACTGAACACACACTCAAACATGCTCAGATGAATTGCACACATTTCTTTCTATCACTTTTCAATAACATCAGTAAGGTTTTGATTTATCCATTATTTTATCATTTATAAAGATGCTCTTGCTATTAATACAGCAAACGGCATTAAGTAACATCAAGATCACTGACTTTCTTTCAAGGCTCAGGTGAAAAAGGTCTGTAACCGGGTCAAATTCAATCTCTCAAACTTCAGGTTCATTCGAGATTATATGTCAACAGAGGCGGCTAAGATGTATATGCATCCCGTGTTTTTTTGCCATATCATCTACTGTTTAACTATCTGGTCGCAGGCTAGTAACACTTCTCTAAAAGCAATAGAATCTTTGCATAAACGAACAGTTAAAATCCTTGACAAGAAACCAGTACATTTTCATCATTGCCCAATATTAAGAAAATATAACCTGCTGAGTTGGGACAACTTGATTAAATATGTAAATGCATGTCTTATGTACAAGATTATACATGGTTCCACCTCTCCTCCGCTCAGACAGTTCATCAACCTGAGAACAACTGCATATGGGTTCACAAGAGGTGCAGCAAGAGGAGACTGTATCATTCCACTTAGGAAAAGTTATTTTAGTGAGTCTGCATTCTCTGTTAGAGCTGCACTGGAATGGAATTCCATCCCAGCAACTATTAGATACCTGAATACCTACAGTTTGTTCAGAGCTCATTTGAAGAGATGGTTAATTGGTGCTCAGCTCTGTCAGCACTAGCACTTGATTACACCTTCCTGTCCTCCGTCCGTCTGTGCTGAACCTGTAGCCATCTTGCTGTTGTCAGTCTGCCGTCATGTGTCAGCAAGCATGTCTTATTGTGGTCTTGCTTTTATTGTGTATGCATGCATTCTGTGTCTGTGCTTCTGCTTTGCGTGCTGTGGTGTGATGCGTCTTGCGTCATGGGTTTTTGTGCTGCATGTTTTGGGGATGTCTTGAATGATGTTTTCTGATTGATGTCATATATGCTATCTATTTTGCCATGTTGTTAACTGCTGTGCATGTTTTGCAGATTGCCTCGGCCAGTAATTTCAATCTTATTTTTCATATTCTGTTCTGTTTTTAGGGTGACTTTAACATCTGTCGAGGGACTACAGATGAAAAATAGCCTTTTGGCTAATTCTGGCGCATTTACAGCAATGTTATTAATGTGCACTGTCCCTGTTTTCAGATAAACTTATATTATAAACTTATATTAACAGTTAATTAATACAATAACAAGCATTAGTAACTGTTAACAAATGTCTCGTCTTAACATTTACTAAAGATTAATCAAGCTTCTTACAAATATTGGCATATACTTGATGTCATTTGCTGACATTTAAAAAAAAAAATATTCTAGTCAACTCACATTTCTTTTATTTGAAAATGTTTACGTTGTTGGTTTGTTTGTTTTTATAATGATTAAGGGAAATGTTTATTTTTGGGAAAGGTTGAGGTCAGTGGACAAGACTCTATGGCCTTCGTATAGAGGTTTCCAGTTACCCATAATGAGACATTTATTATCGCTCTTTGTTACCCTTGTGGTATTAATTTATATCAGTGGCATCTTTATAAAATGTTAAAATACTATACAAACAAATATTGTAGTTTACATGAACAGCATTAGTAAATGATTACTAGACAAATTAATTTACTGTTAATGTTTATTACTGCAGTAACTTATGTCAGTTAGTGTACCCTTAATGTGAAAGGTTATCTATTCGTTTGTAAATAACAGGACCTTTTACTAATCTTTCCTTGGAGTGCAACATTCAAAATAATATGAGTAAATCTACCAATGACAAAAGGTTTTTCTACTTGCAGTATCTATGTCAGCTTTCGAAAACCAATATCAACCCGTCACATACTCACAAAAGACCGCACTCACACCTAAAGTTAAATAAAGTGTGTATTTCCATCACAGCCCCTGTGAAGACAAAAAAATTCAGTCTGTCTCAAGCTGCAAAAGAAAAGCTCTGTACAGTTGTGTGAAAGCTTTTTCAGTAGTGCATCTGTTGCTACACATCTACAGTCTACGCGGCCCATTGTGCATCACAAGAGTGGACCTGAAGAGAAAGAAAAGATCGCATCTGAAGGGAAAGAAAGTTGAGGGGGAGAAGAGGGAGGGAGGGTGGGGGGGCTATTTCAAATTGGACGAGCAATAACAGAAGCTACTTTGTTAGAAGTGGCGAGAGCACAGAAAAACAAGGCCTTATTTGAAACCAAAACAAATTGGATTTAGCTGGAATGGGCTAGAATGAAAGGAGGAGTGGATGGAGGAGGAGGAAGAGGAGGAGGAGGGAGGGATGGGGATAGGTGGGGTTGAGTGGTGGCAGTCTAAGAGGTGAGATTACATCGGTAGGCTATAATCACGCTGCCTCATTTGGCTCCCTCCCAGGAGAGAACTAGGAGTTTCAGCACAGATGCACACATACCTGCAGACATCATGCCTACTCACATGGAGGCGAGCCTGCATATGTATGTTTATATGATATCTTTGTTGAGCTGGTAGAGATTTTATAAAACACGCAGAAAGTTCAGAACACCAGCAATTATCTATTCAGATTTGGTCAATATTCACTCGACATGCCTGATGAGTTGAATTTCTATGTAATTCCGCTATTTTCTTTTTCAGTCCGACACTATGTTAAAGATGCCTGCCTGATTGAATGGGTAGATAGACAAAGATCCTGTTGCAAAATGCCACAGGACACAAACAAGATGGCGACGTCAGAGATCTGTTATGATTTTAGTAACAGCGAGGTAACCATGGCAGTTTTTCAGTTGCTCTCCTGGCAGATAGATAAGATGCTCGGCAGAAAGAAATAATTTTGTTGAACTGTTTTTATTCTCTGCATGTGTGTTTATTAGTTAAAAACTGCTGGGTGATGTTTTAAATAATTTCAAAGAGATGCAGTGCTATTCATGAAATCAGAAAAACTGGTAAAGTGCACATCATTCTCTTATGATGTTGGTCGTATAAAGTATGCTGCTCAAGTAGTTAACAACCTACAGGAGTAGTATCGCTGGCCCCAGCCTCAATTAATTGTTACGAGCCAAATGTTAGCTCAGCTGCTAATCATCGCTGCCAACTTGGCAATATGTTACTACATTTAGACACTCCTGGCAGCTTTATTTAAGAGACAATATAAAAAAGTCTTTTTATAAACTATTACACAACATTGAGTACATGTTGATTGCCAAAACATTTGCCGTTAAATGTGCAGCATGGCTCTTGTACAATTTTACTGTTTACATGGAGGTCTGAGCCCAAGCACAAACATAGAAAATATTCAGTTCATCTGTTTTTCCACCTAAACACTTGACTTTGACTATTCTACATGCTTAAAGTTAGTGTAAATAAGGAAATAAAGTAGTATAAGGAGTTTTTGCCCCTCTCATTCTCTGCCTGGGCTGTTTTGAGGTCACAACATAGCATTTCATTTCCAGGCTCAGAAAAACTATTGCTAGGTATCCATTTTCAGTGATATTGTTATCAAATTTGAACTTGGACCACTGACGTTATGGTGTGGACCCATTGTGTTGTCGAGCTAATAGCAGCAGGCTTATTTTTGCATAAGAAATTTAGGTGAGAAAACTCAATAATTCATTGTGGTCAGAGATCAATGTCAGAAGCACTTACAGAGCTTTTGACAGCTTGGGGACATAATTAAGCATCTAACCTTTCATTTTGAAATTTCAAGGATTATGAAAGGTTAAGTATGTAATGCTAAAATAAGTCGACCTTCACTTTTAGTTTCACACACACCTCAACATCAATTTCTTGGGTGAAAGTTCATTGTTTGTTTGACCCATCCATCAACCCCCAACCCCTACTGTATGTGGACTTAGTTGCCCTTCATATTACGTTACCCGACTTTCTCTCAGGGGTCTCATATTGCCGCTAATGACTTTACATTGGAATTGGTTGAAAGCCTGATGCATCTAATACAGAATCTTAAGTGAGCAGCCAATACCTAATCTCCTTAGAAAAACAGCTGATACCAGAGTAGCTAACCGTTAGCCCCTAGAGTGACTATGATGTCCATTTGGCTGCAACGTGACCTGATGTTCAAAGTCTATGGACATGTCAGGAAAAGTCACACTAATGCGGGTAAAGAGGACGCTCATCAGCATCAAAATACATTAGGTGCTGGGATTGTGGTATTCAGTATGACGTTCACGGCTCACAAATCATCAAGCTCTTGTGTGTGTGTCTACGTTATGGTATACTCTGCCAGGTTTCTGACAGTTTCTTATTTGTACATAAATCGCGCCCGGTAATCTCCTCAATTTTCGAGACAATTAAGCAGTGGAGGGAGAATGGATGGCTTGGCAACCCGTGAATTTTA
>CAEMYA010000051.1:5052200-5095108 GCA_903131615.1 Diplodus sargus
GTGTTCAGGGTTGGAAGTGGCTGCAGACGTGCGTGAGGAGCAAACTTTTTTTTTTTTCTCCCTTTTTCTACTCGGTTGCTCTCATTTACTGCCCTCCCATGTGGACATGATGAGAACAACTCACTGCCAAAAGGTTTGTAATTGCAGCGAGTCTGGATGCGACAGCCAGGGAGATGCCACTTGCGGAGGCTGTATTTCAGGTAAGTCTGCCACCAGAGGAAAATCCTCAGGCTTCAGACAGACTTTGTTATGATCACATCTCTAGACAAGAGCTGTTTTCCAATCAGTCCGGATCAGGCCTGTGACCTAAACCCTACGCAGGGAGATTTTACATGGAAAGCAAGCTGAGAAATACTGGTAGTAGATATATCAAGGCATTAAATCACATAGAATCTTAGAACTTCATGACTTTGGCTTGTGTTAAGCCTTTATAAAGCAATGCAGAAGATGTGCCAATATTATCATGCATTCCTAGTAAATAGTGGTGAGGAAAATCTCCTTTTCTCACAAAGAAAGTAAGGAGAACAGGGTATGAGCAGAGCTACAAGTCTGTATTCAAGATGCTTAACCGCCCTCTCGCCAGCCGGGAGAATTACTGCACCCCCAGACAATATTCTGACCTGCCGTCAGGGTTATTTATGCTCATTTCACAGAGTCAAGTGAACAAAACCTGAGTGGACGGGATTGTCCTCTGGATGTGTTTTGTGGAGACAGATTTTGGAAGGGGAGGGAGTGGCAAAAGGGCTGCGGAGATTAAATCAATAGGAGAAGAGCGAGGAGAGGTGGCGCCCATTCTTCACCGACTGGCCGCTTCCCACTGTTGTTTATTCTGCCAAGGTAGACACACACTCGCCCTCACACGCACAGAGACGCACATGGAAATCTATAATCAAGTGATTCATCCTGATTCAATGTTATTCATGAGGAATCACTTCTAATGAGATCGAACATCCTACAGAGGCTCTGTAAACCTCCTGCGTGTTCTCTTTCTGTATGTGTGTGTGTGTGTGTGTGCGCGTGTGTGTGTGTGCGTGAGCTGATTCACGTTTATTTTCATTGTTTGGAAGCCAAGAATAAAATGATATAAAATAGAAGGTTCATAATATTTGGACTAGGGAGTGGTTTGACAGGACTTGCCACATTTTGTTGTTTGGCAACCGCTTGATGACTAATGAGGTGTATTCTAGCGTGGCGAGCTGTCCCACAATGAAGTCATATTAATGGATTCTGTTGCTGATTGTTTGCTCCTAACTTGTAAAATCAACTATTTATCTACAAATCATGCTTGTCCGTGTTAGCTTTTCGATTTGAGGCTTGTTCTCCCATGTATCGACTGTGACTCTTTGGCATATGGCGCTATTCTAAATACACTTATTTGACAGTTATATGAAAAGACCAATGTGTGTGCATTGAGTGTGGAACCAGACCGAGGCCAGCATGAGACTGGAAGCAACAGGAAGCCTCACAGATGAATGAATGAATATTAGGTTCTCTTGTTGTTAAGCACATTACAAAAAACTTTAAACTGGATATGATTAAATACCAATGCCTCTATGAACTATGAACTACGTGAGCAAACAGGGACAGTTTGTAGACGTCCTGGTAGCACAAACATAAATTTTTTGGAGGTTGTACCTCCATTCTACCTACGGAACTACATCCTTAAAAAATAAAATAGAAATATTGGAAGTTATTGTCTTCACTGATTCTTCTAACTGTCCCTGAAGTCCGTAGGCATTGAAGTCCTCCTTCTGCTTTGGAGTCTGCTGCAAAACTGCCTGAATCCTAGGGAGCTGGAAAGAACATCTAGCTGTAGATGTATTCGATGTTGATGGTAGTTTAGACATTTATGAGTCAACATCATCATCTTTTAGCTAAACATGTGTTTTTATGTCTGCAACCATGTACTGTAACCGTGCTGTTGCCTGTCTTGGCCAGGACTCTCTTAAAGGAGATTTTCCATCTCAATGAAACTTCTCTCCTGGCTGCATCAATGTGAGATGAAAAAGAAAATAACACCCAATGTTGGCCTTGCTACAGAGTAAAAGCTTGCTGTTAGCTCATTATTATGAACATGTAACGTTACTTGGGAATGTTGACAACTTTAACTGAACAGTGATTGTATATGATCTCATCGTCACGTGTCCTGCACGTAAAAAAATTCTTTTGGTTGCTTCCAAAACAAACATCCTCCTTCCTTTTGCCCCACACGCAATAAAACCTGGTCTCTAAGCAATATGTATTAAGATTTTTGTCACCAAAAGTTATACCAAATCGCAGTGAATTCTGCTTTGATTAGCTTCTGACTCATTAAAGGATGTCAGTTGTTCTGGGATGCTGTAGTCTACTTCTCCTCACGAGTGCAGGATACCAGACCCATTAAAAAAAATGTAATTACTGTGAATGAGAGTAATTTTTATTCCGAGCACTGAATACTCAGCAGCGAGAACACATGACTCATCTGTGCTGTTTTTTTCTCTTTCATTGTGCAACCTCTTTGGCTCATTTAAAAAACGGGATGCCAGTATTTCTGGAGGGCACAGGATGTTTGGTGACTGTCTATTTTGTGTTATCATACTGTGAATAACGGTGCAGTTTTTATTGGGGGGGGTCCACGCCACTAGTGCGGCATCTTCTTGACGTAAGACATGTTTAATGTATGGTGTGGATATAAAAAGATCCCAGTGGGCATGGAAGAAGGTGAATCACTGTTCAAGGAATGAGGTGAAACGAATCAGACCAGTGTGGAGGAGAAACTGAGAGAAAAGGGGGAGAGGGAGTGATAACACAATAATGATGAAAGCGGTAGGCTTTCATTTCATTTTGAGCTCCCATGTCAGAATGAATTTGCAAAATGACATTAGGGGGCAGCTTGAATATGAACAATTTGTCTGTGCTCAGACCGTGTTAGCAGTGTGTGAGGGGAAACCTTGTCCATATACATTTATTCCCTCTGATGAATGCCTAATGCCGATTCCACTGCCGTACCTACAGCGGAGAGAGGAGGGTAAGTCCCTCTCGTGTGAGCGAACGTACACACTCTCATCACCTTTGATTAATAATCAGATGGCAAAAGACTTGTACTGATTAAAGGAAAGGATTGTATTGTGTCCTCAGATGAATGCATAATGCCAAGCTATTGTGCCTTGGCCTTTATTTGTGTCTCTAGTCAAATCATTCGTGGCCTCTGACACAAAAATCCGAATATTGCGAGAATGGGTGATGAAATTTGTCAAACACCACGCTCTCCTGTATGAAGTAATCTTAATCAAACCAGTGTTTTGCGCTTAGGTTAAGCAAAAACAATCCTTGTTGGACCAATCAGTGTCTGGAAATGATGTTAATGGATGAGTAAATTTATTTCCTTTGGCGTTGGCTTCTCAGGTGCTATCTGGCTCAATCCTAACATTTTCCATCAATTGTCATCACAGCAAAAACATTCAAGGCCTGAATTAGCAACAAAATATGTTGTACTAAATATTTGATTTATGTTGCTATTCGGGGAAAAAAAAAAGTGTTACCCATTAACAGTATAAACCAGCCAACAATCAAGTAAGTGTTGGGGTGTCCTGGCAATCGAGTTTTATCTCTTTCCTTCTGTGTCTTTTTAAAGGTTCATGTCCATGTAAAAGATCCTGAAAGTCAATCCCTACAGAGGCTTCTCTTTCCCACAGGAAATGCCTCGTCAGTAGTCCCGCCTCTAATTCCGTGTCATTTGTGAATAACTGTTGCTCACAGATCACAGTAATAGCAGTATTGGTTTGTATCCAGTAGGATTACATCTGTTTTCTTGGAAATCTATTGCCCCTAGTAAGTACTGATTGACACTGCTGTGCCAAGAATAATCATAGATAACATAATGAAACTGGATGGCAGTTTCATTATGGCATGAGGTTTTGTTTTACTTCCTGACAGTGGTATTCTATGTCGGGGGATAGGGGTAAGATTCTGAGGCAGAGCGCTTGTGTTTTTGTTGAAGAGCTGTCAAGCAGCCATCACTCTAAATGGGATTCAACCTCTTTCCTGTAACTGTCACTGTGGCAGCTGAGCAGGGAATGACCTCACTTGGTTGCGGCTGTTGAAGTTAACAATCCTGCTGTCACTGAATTCATATCTGCTGCCTCCCACTGAATAATCGAGAATTTCATCTAAATTCAGCTCATGGATGTGATTGGATTGTCTGGGATCTGGCAGAAATGTGATGATTGTGTCCAGTTAACATTTTTTTATATAAAGGTTGATTGATTTTTATTATTTTTTTATGCAAGAGGAATTAAGAAACACGGACTCCTGGGGCTTTGTCTTAAGATCATTTGATAATTGATTACATAGGAAATGATCTTATGGACTCTATCAAAATAAGGTTTTATAAATAACTATTAAAAAATGAAAAGATTTGAAGGACTGAGAGAAACAAAAAGAACAAATCTCGTCAACAATCCACAAAGAACCTCACTTTTGTACTCAAAAGTAGCATTTTATGCACAGCTCTCGCGGGTAAGATACATATTATCTTGAGCCAGCTAGATGTTTTAAGCACATCTTTTATAGCCGGGTGCATTTTTTGCACGAAGAAAGAACACTGATTCTCTGTTGAGCACATTAAAAAGTCTAAGTTTATTCTGAAAAAGTAAAACTGTTGTTCACATGAACAGAGAGACAATAAATGAGAGGAAAACTTCCAATTCACTTTTCTCGAGAGCAAGCTTGGAGTTAAGCTAATATTCTTTAACCCCTGGCTCTTATGAAGGAACGTAGGAATAGGTATAAACGGTATCCTCTGACCTCACCACCCACAGGAGCAGCGACAGTCAGAAATACTCAGGTTCAGAGAGAGATAAAGAAAAATGGGACAGCAATGCAACCGTAGGTGAGAATTTCATGTAAAATATAGATTTGTTGTTTGCACTAAACACAGTTGTGGGCTTTAACACAAAGCAATGAACCATAGGGATTCATAGTAATGGCCCTAATTATAATCCATATGGATAATGGTCCCTTGTGCATTAGAAGTATTTATGGGAATTTAAAGAAACTCTTACACCAGCTGAAACTGAAGTTTGTACAGTATGAATTCATTAAACACAGCAAGTCAGCAAGCACTTTCACAGATGTTTGAAGACTATATTTGGTTTCAAGGGAATTAGAAAGCTGTTCAGATTGCTTTTGTACTTAATTTGCCCCCCTCAAAGACAAAAGAATGATCAATGAAAGATTTTAACTTTTGTTTTAGTTTCACTTTAGTTGTTTATAGATATAGCGATTCAAAATGGTCTCAGCTCACATTAAAGCCCTCCCCCAGTGTATTTTGGTATTTTTATGATATTTCCTCCAATGTGGATGAGCCACAGTGTTTGCTAATATATTTTTTGACTACTTACGTAATTTTTCTCACAAAATTAAAGCTGTTGCTATACTCAACAGGAAAGGTGGGTCTCACTCCCAAAGCGTCAAATACAGCAGACTGGTCAGAGGCGCCTTACGCTTCCAAGGTTCAAGCTTCAGTTACATCCCAGCACCACTTCTTGAAGCACCCCCTCTCAGCACAGTATTATAAAAAGGAAGAAAACCCTCAGTTTGTTGTTGGCAAGGGTGGTTGTATGGGTCATACAGTGGGCTTTTTAAAACCTGACCAGGTGGTTTTTGTGCCTCATCCTACCCATGTGGTTTTGAGGATCATAGTTGAAGATAAGACCACTGACTAAACAGCCATATTTTACTAATTAGATGGCAAACGGCCCTTTTAAATTCTGAGGTAATATTTTAACACATTTTTAAATTTTTTGTAGTTTTTTTTGTTTTTATTGATTGATTGATTTTTGGATTCGAAAACAGAAAACATAATCCAAGGGATAACATGTGAATTTTTATATCCAACATGGTCCTCGGCGTCAACACATAAGACACAGAAAACAAGAACACTGACATACTATCAGACAAAATCCCCAAAAGAAAAAAACAAATGACTAAAAGTTATGAGAAAATAAAATACATATCTAGTAAAAACATAAATAGGGCAAGCCACGACATTACATATACATTTGTCATCTTGTTCCATAAAAAGGCCTTAACCTGATTTCTAAAAGACTGTCGACAATTTAAAAGTTTGGTGACAGGTGGCAAACTGTTCCATAACAAGATACCAGTGTAAATAAAGGTACTTGTGGCTGCATTTTGAACTCTGGGTACTTTATATGAACGAACACTGGCCCTTGTATTATGATTGTGTTTTTTGTGAACCATTTTTATATTGGAGCATGAATAATTTGGAGCATGGCCATTTACATCATTATATATATGATTTAACCTAAGCTGCTCCACTCTACGATGTACTGGCAGCAATCCAAACCTTCTGAACTCGTCTCTCACCAATATGAGTATGAGGGGGTGCATTTAACAAGTACCAGATAACATTATTTTGCATAACTTGCAAATTGCTCCTGATGTGCAGTTGGCGCCTTGCATGGCAGCCTCTGCCATCAGTGTATGAATGTGTGTGTGTGAATGTGGCATGTATTGTAAAGAGCTTTGAGTGGTCATTAGACTGGAAAAGTGGTATATAAATGCAAGTCCATTTACCATTTGTTTTTAAGATTGACAGACAATCCACAGGACCATGTAGAGCAAGCAATATCAAAGTGGCACTGTATCAGAGATAAAACAAGTAATTTCTTAGTAGAGAAATCAAAAAGCCTTGTCCTAAGACACAAAAACTTTAATTTACTGGCACATTTAACTAATATTTTGGCTGCAATAGATTCACACGTTAGTGATTGTTCTAATGTTAATCCTATATATGTAACACTTGACTGAACCATAATTTCAGTACCATTACACATGACCTTTAGTGTATTGATTTTTGACACCTTCCTTTTTGTTCTAAAAAGAATGGAATTGGTTTTACTCAGATGTTTGTTGTCTACAAGCCACTGGCTGACCGTCTCAATCTCTTTGCAAAGAGTATTCTCTATTTCATGCACATCACTCCCTGGACGAGTAAGGCAGAGTCATCAGCAAATAAAAGAAGCTTACATGTCACTGCAGCTGGCATGTCTTTTATGTATGCATAAAATATAAAAAAGGGGGCCCAGGATATAACCTTCGGGCACCCCACATGTTATTTGCTTAGGATCAGATGTTGCCCCTTCCACATCACAAACTTGAGTCCTTCCTGTGAGGTATAAAGTGAACCGTTTAGCTGTAGTACCACTAAACCCCATGCACTGCAGTTTAGAAAGCAGTATTATCAAATGCTTATTGCAAATCGAGAAGAGCCATCCCAACATAATTACCTTCATCAAAATTCTGGCGAATGTAATAATGATGCCAAGCTTTCAGGTTAACTGTGACACAATCCCTTTAGTCATCCATAAAACAAGAACATCAGAAACAAGCTTAGACTGATGAAGCAGTGCCATCTGCATGAAATGCATGTACTGTTTTAATTTCTTATGTAATATCTTTTTTTTTTCTCTGCTCTTTCCTTGACCCAGACGTAGTTTAAAACAATGCTAGTAAGCAGTTGTGTTTGTGTGTGTATATGGTGCATGGAGGAGGCACACGGTTGGAGGTGGATGACAGCATGTCATGAACTTCTATGGTCTGATGGGGTCTAATGGGTCGAGGTGAGGTTAGGAGAAGGGTAGAATGTGCAGGGTAACACATTTAAGACTGAAGAATATCAGGACACAGAGCAAAAAAAGTGCAGGTATGTATATTGTGAGAGCAAGGGAATGCAGACACTCAGCAGAAACACACCGGTCTTTCTCTGTGTTAATCGAATCATCTCATACTGACAGGTCAAAATGAAAGGCAAAACAACGGTTTGAGAAAGGGCATTTTTCAGCAACTCACTCCTTACTTTGCTGTGTCTCTGCAGGGGCATCAGTTCACTAAATTCCCTTCATCAAAAATTCCTCAAGCGTCATTTTTCACTTTCATATAACAAAAGTAAGCGGGATCTAGAGCGGCTGATTCAAGTTCATGCAGGGCAACAGACGGAAGAACAGTGAGCCATCCAGCAGCCCTTTCTGGCTAAATAAAAAGCCCTCGGTCTCAATGAAATCCATGAGTATCACATCGGTATCAGCCACCTAAATTGAAATTTTTGTACAGCTTTTAGCCCCTAAATAAAACATCCAAACCCAGTTCCCGGCCTGACAACATGCTATGATTAAGTCAGTGTGATAAATTAGGAGATATGTGTTACATTTAATCTGCTTAAAGGTAACACTTGGCCTGGATTTTTGCTCTGATGTGATTTTAATTTTAGATAACGCTTGATTTTTGTTCCCTTATTATAATGATAAAGTACGACACAGCTTGGACTTAAGGTCCGGAGGGTTAACTCAATAAATGAAATCAGATCTATCAGATCAGATTCATTTCTCTGCCTCTCTCTTTCTCATGTATCTCTTTTTCTTGTTCTAACACATGTTTCAATATCGATATTTCTACTTTAGACATGTCATCTGTCTGTTTGTTTGTAACATGCATTTCAGGCAGAAGTGGCATTGCAGTGTTGCACACTTGGTCACATGCTAGACCCAAGTGATCCGATCAACACTGAGTAGCTCTAAGTACAGGTGTGAACACCCCCAGGACTCATTTAATATTCAATTGCACAGACCACATTCTGAGGTGGTTCTATCAGCAGTGAGTACTCACATGAATACTGGGCCACACTGAAGGATCGCCTGCTCAACTGTTGTCATCCACGAAACAGCACCAAGAAGCCACAACAGCAATCATGTTGGTTAGACACCATCTGAATTCCATGTGGTTTGCTGTAATACAAATTATGTGTTTTGGCTCTCTTAAACTGCCGATGTTAGCTGCAGGTATTTGTGAACAAACTGTCTGTTTCAACTAACCATTAAATAAGTAAAAGCAACATCAGAAACGTAAAAAAAATCTTTGTGGAATGGCGAGCAAATTCTTTGTCATCAGTGGAGAAAGTCCCCAGACTCCATTAAAAAAACACTTAATTATGGGAGAAGTTGCGTTAGGAGAAACTTTAAAAACTTTGTGAATTACTGTTTGCAACACTTTCTTTACTATGTGAGCCTGCTTGTTCATTTGGCGAATGTTATAAATTGTCGAAAAAAATCTTGTATCTGTTTGCTCCAGTGATGTGGGTTTATATTTGCATACAAAGCAGGTAAGAGAGGTCCGATCACAGAGGTCACTTGAGACACATGTCTGGATACATTTAGTGACAGGTGTGAATTGACGGGCTTAAAGCTGTCCCCTTGTTATCGGATTATTCGGGATGGATGGTACAACCAAATGTAAACAGCCTCATAGATTTAAGGTTGGAGCTACACTGCACAGTGTTGCACCCGACCTGGCTATGAGGCTGCATGGGCAAATACACAAACAGACGGATCAAAAATGCATTTAAACAATAGGAAACGCATCAAACCGTTGTTGCTATGAGTTTGTACCCTGATGGGACTGTAATGTAGAGAGAGAAAAGTAAACTCAGTTTCAAAGAAAGGTGTTACTTTGGCGTGCCTGCATGTATGTGTGACCCACATCGTGCAGAACAGCCTCGCTTCTTGTTAGTTTACCACTACTGTCACTAACGCCAGCATGCTGGTCTGCCAGGCGCCCACAGGCACCTTTGGGATCAGGTGGCACATTCATAACACACGCCAACAACATGACCTTGTCCTGGAAGGTCCAACTCAGGCCCAGTGATGAGGGCTAAAGGGGCCAATGGGGTGAGTGGGAGTGGAGAAAGGATGAGACACCAGATGGATATGTTAATGCACTTGGCATGGTGCAATCTACTGCTATCCCTTCTCTTTTTCAGTCGCACTCTCTTCACCAGCGGGGACACACAGCAGATTATTTCATTCTTAAAGTGCCGTGATGGAATATATGAGTGGTCAGCTTGTATCAACGGCCGAAGAGCTGCAGCCATATGATCAGGTCTCTGGCTGGGACCTGCTTGATCTGTGTGTAATCCTCTTTAGTTGCAGTGGCTTGACATTTTCACCAGCGGTAAAGACCAACAGATGGGGCAAAACTTGTAACAACACAGTACACAGTAACAAACTACAGACTGTGATAATAATAATTACAGGTGCTGCGTTGTATTTAAAGCCCCTTAAAACATTTGGTAGCACATCTACATTTGGTCCACATATTAAATTCAATATGTGTGTTAATGTGTGTTGACACTGTTGTTTTCACTCAGTGTGATACATGACAGTATGTAAGCAATTAATCAAAGCTATTTTGTGAATAATAATCTTCCCTGATGGGCTCTCATTATAATTACAGGCATCAAATATGAAGCAGATTTTTTTCTCTTCTTGTGCAAGGTGCTAGGATTTTTCTGAAATGTTTTTCTTAATTAATTTGTTGACATGCTGTTAAGAAATTGTTTGCGCACTGATGGGAATGTAACTGATTTGTGCACATGGAGACGGGAAAATAATGAAAATAAGTCAGTAAAGTGTATCTTATTTACATGTAATAAGCCGTGTATTTGTTTGAGTAATGCAGGCACTATTTGGTCATTTGCTCATGTTTATGTGTAAACAAAACCGGCTGATAGCAGATTTTTTTCGTGCGAAAGGAACTGAGAAGCCACCATACATGAAATAACAGTGGGTTTAATGGGCAATGAAACAATACTATAAATCAATCACCATCTGAGTGTTTACATATCATATGGGGCACAAATTTAAAGTGTGCAGTGAAATGAAGACAATTACGCATTCCCTCTCAAAGGAATGACAGAAAAAGGGGGTAAAAAGTAATACGCACACAGCATGCAGTGCAACAGTGTCTACCAAGCAACTCAAAGGCAATGATAACCCAAAAAGGTAAACTGAAAAGGAGTAAGACGAAACAACAATTGTACCCGACGTCTCAAGGAGAGAGACTGTTTTGTATTCGGGGTTGTTTCAGCCGAGGAGAAATGTGTTCTCTCCTGCCCTGTGGATTCATTCATTTCTTTGGTAACTCTTTGCAGAAAAGGGCACATAAATTATCATGAATTCAATCATAACTTCATGCATCTAATACTCTCTGAACTACTGTTGCTATACATGTATTAACAGTGTCTCATGCATGACTTAATGCAGGAACAATGCGTTGATTTATGCAACAATGAAGGTGTTTCACTCGTCTTGATTTATGAGTTATTAATGATGTTCATGTCTTCTTCTTAGGTAAGTCTACAGTTAAAGGGAACCTGCCAAAAAACAAACCAGAAGCCACGGAGAACAAAACGGGAACACAGAGGACATATGAGGACCGGGGAACAAGAACACTGTGAGCACAGGATGAGAACAGACAAACCCAGAAAACACAGACTTAAATACACAGTCAAAGAAGATCTTTTGTTCTGATTAAAGTTTCTTCCCTCAAAATCCATAGTGCACCTTTAAAGACCAACTAGTCCACCACTTTAAGTAATTACGATTACATTTATTTTTTAAAGCTGAATACTTGTGCAGTGAAGTGACTGGTCAGGGGTTTTTGGGGGGGCTGGTCAGTTTTTTTTGTCCCTTAAACTGCAGATGGAAGAAGACATGTACGTTATTAATAACCCAGAAATCACGATGATTTGAACACCTTAGTTGTTGCATAAAACAATGTCAGGGGAGGCGTGAGATATGTGTACATTACTGAAGTACAAAGTGGATGTTTGTTCGTGCATGAAGTCAAGCATGAATTTATGAGAATTAATTTATCCTTACCATAAAGAGTTACCATTTCCCCTAAGTTGCTAAATTGAAGAGATTGTTGAACTGAAACTGAGTGCTAAGCTACCAAATATATAATCAGTGCGTCTGTTTGTTAACACCGCAGCAGCACCAGCTCATATCTCTAACTCTCTCCCTATACTGCAGTCTGAAATGTGAAAACTCAACTGACCTATCGCTGTTTTTTCGACTCTGCATGGCAGCTCTGTAGCTGTGGAAGCCGCTGCTCTTTGTTATCGCAAAATGGAGAAAACTAGCGAGCCACGCTGAACGAATAACCATGACACTAAACTGTCTGATGTGTGAAAGTGTTTTAGGTTCGGCACAACAACATGAACAAATTGTGGCTAAAGGTGAGGCTGTTTGCTGCCTTTTTCCACATGACTTACTGTAAAATCACAAACCACAAACTGTTTACTTGTCACTGAGGCAGCGGAGGCAAATAAACACGATGTCAGTTCTGGATCAGAGGTGGGGATTTGGGCTTTGTGTTGAACCAATCCGCCGTTATTAAAAATAATTCAAATTTGATATTTTGAAAAAGATTGCTATTCATGGAGAATAGATTAAGTTTGGAAAAAAAGAAGACTGAATTCAATTTGAAGTCTCCGTTTTGCAGGTTATGCTCTTCGGGGATTTAAGCCAGGTGGAGAAGCTTTGGAGTTTGTTCTTTGAGGTCACAGCGTTCTTCTCACACTGATGCAAATGAGTGAATCAGGCCTGTGCATGTGAAGCTGATGCTGGATGCTAATACTTTCCCCTCAGTTCACTTTCTAATTAATCACGATGGATAAGTCTGCGCTCATAAGAAACAGAATGATGGAGAAAAAGAGTATTGGGAGATCGAAAAAGACAATTTTCTTGATAAAAGACTGGATTCAAATTTGACATCACGTTCGGTTCAGTATCTGGTTGAAAGCTTTTCTAGGAAGTTCTGCCACAACAACACATTTTAGTAAATTCCTGTTACTGATACATGGGCCAGTATGATAAATGAAACACTCCCTGCTTCTCGCTATACAGTATTTAAAAGTGATGCGAACCAAAACTCTTCAGTCTTTATCCATCGCCAACAGATTGTGATTCATACCATGCAGTATGTGTTTAAAGAGAAAGTACACCAATAAATAAAACATCAATGTTGCTCAGTAATGCAGGATCTATCTACATTTGAAGTCTGAGTTGACCGGTCATGTTTAAGTTGATCTTCGGGTGCAGGCATGTAAACGGTCCATGTAGAGAGCGAGAGGCGGAGTGCAGTGCATGTAATCTTGAAATATTTTTGTCCATAGATAGCCAATTTACATGTTTGGATTCTTAGTGTAAACTGCACACTATAAAGTCGTCGATGCCGCCTCCTAACTTATGTGACGGCATGAGAGAATGAGACTCAAAAATGTTAGTTAATTTAAACATCTTTCTTCATATCCGCCTTCCTCCGGCTTGCCTCGCCATTCTGTTACTCTCTCCTTTCTGCTTCTCTCTACAAAGTGCGTTGGCAGGTACCTGGTAACTGAAAAAAAACACACCTCCTGTTTAGGATTCTTCCATTGTCATAACAGCAGGTGAGTTGCATGTGGAGGAAGCTCGTTGCTAGTTCTGCGGCCGATCAAAACAGCCAGGTGCACTGACAAGGTTGAACAAAACATTGGTATACGTAGGCCTACATTGAATAGGAGAAGCTGCATCATAATCAGTGTGTTTACAGGAGGAATGTAGTAACAGAGAGTGTCTCTGTCTCTTTGCAGAGCATGTATGGGTGACAGCAGATGGGAGGGGAAGTGGGAGGGCAGATTGCCCACTAGTTTATCAATCGCCAAATACACTGGGCCTGCCCGGGTAACATGTATTTATGGGAAACACTGTATACATACGGCACATATTCATAGATGTACATCAGTCATAACTTTGAAACATATCACATCACATCCTCATATCGAGATCTTCCTCAGTAAACTGATTTTGGTTTAGTAACACGATGGACGGATTCTTCAGCCTGTTGCGTTTAAATGGAGGGACTCTGAATTGCTCCTATTAATGAGAGTAGGTCTTGGCCCTGATACACAAGAAGCCCCAGAACACTGACTTCTGCCCCCACAGGCTCAATTATCATCATGACACATGACTTTGTAAATTGGATCCTGTGAGTAATCTTGATTCAGGATAACATTTTAAATTCAGAAAATATCCAGTTGAACTGAACTGAAATGTGTTCCTCCGTGAGCTGGGAAGTGCATGACCCCTTGGCTTATGAAACCATTTCAAAGCTTCCTGCATTATCTCCTAAAATGCATGGTTGTCAATCGAACCCTGAGTGTGTTTGTCTTAATTCGGGGGAAACTTGACATTTCTGGAGAGAAATTGCGTTCTGCCAGCAGCGTCAGCGTGATTAGACATTCTTCTTGTCCTTAATCACATTGGTACAGCTTGTGCATCTGGCATTCGACAAACATGGCTATGAGTCAGTGGCTGACTAAGGTTGATGACTGTGAGAGACAGCCGCTATATAAGGATACGTTTATTCTAATTTCTTCACCTTTCAGAGATGGGACAACCCCCCTTTCTGGTGAGCCATTCTGACTTCTTGTGTTTGAGTGTAGGCAGCCCAGTCTGTTTGTGCTTTCCAGTGAGCAAGTGTGTGGAGATTGCCTCAGGTTGTTTGCATAGGGGTGGGTGCGTTGAAACACACTGCTGAGACACCTCTCGCGTAAACATCAACTGCACTTGATTTAATCTGTGATGTTGCCCACAGGATGGGCCCCTACAATGTGAGCACTTTTTCAATTTTTTTAAAGCAGATACTACCTGCTAGTAATAAAAACTGTTCCAGATGAGACTCGGACAAGCTGGTAGCTCCGATGTCAATATTTAACACGAGCAATGAACTGGCCAAAATGGGCTGAGACACAACATTAAAACAGGTTGACATAAATCAGGCTGAAGAAATTCCTCCTTAGTAAATCTGCAGTGTATAACATCGTGACTTAAATCAAACTGAACCGAGTTTTGTATACAAACAGCATGAACCATTGATTTTCTGAAAATAACACATTTGGTAGCAGATTGTTGTTAAGCTGGAGTACCAGATTGTCTCTTGGGCTCAGTTCTTTACACCAATCTGCCTTTATGTTTGTTTGACAAGAGAACGGCTCATTGGACTGAAGGATGAAGTAATGCTTTACTAAAGAAGGCTGAGTCAATATTCTTGGGTGTAAAAATAATTTTCTGAAAGCTTTTTTGTTTTTTGACTTATAAGCACAAAGTGTTGCTTGGCTTTCTTTCATTTTCCATTTAGTAGATTGATACCTGCCTCTGGTCAGTAGCCAAGAGTGTCTTCAGATTACAGTTCTTCCCTTTGCTGCAACCCACTCTGCAGATCACAGGTTTGCCATGTATTTTTCAAAAAACACAGATTTGTTCAAACTTTACATTCTTTTATGTTGCAACTCTATGTTTCTTTAGGTTAAATTTTCAGTTTTTAAGTTCTGACAACGTTGTGCTTATGATCTGTTTAGGTTCATGCGCTTGGTTAGGGTTAGGAAAAGTTAGTGACACATTCGCACACACATTCATACGCTAATGGCATAGGGCTGCCATGAAAAGTGCCAACGCTCATCAGGAGCAATTTGTTCAATATCTTGCTTGAGGATACATAATCATTGCAGCCAGGGGAGCTGGGGATTCGAACCAGACGACCTGCCTCAGGTCATATCTCGGTTTCAGTCACCACAAATATGGCTGGAGAAGTCCTGATTTCGCCTCAAAGGTATCTGTTTTTTTTCAGCACAAACATGTCTCGAACCTGTCCCGAGGCCTCCGGAAAAATATCCACAATGGCAAATGTTGGAACACAGGGGTCCCTTATCATAAAAAAACATCAATGCTTTCACGACCCCATTCTTTGAAATGCAGTCTGCAATATGCAATGTGGTCAAAAGCTTGGCAGCCTTCTTCGCCTAGACTGACTCAACCCACCATCCCCTCCACTTCCTAGTCAGAGAGTCAGGTCAAAAACATAAACACATTCTGTTAAAATGTCAATATGGTAAGTATGACCCACACAAATGTGTACATATCAGTGACTTGCAGAAACGTTAACTGCAAACATTTTATTATGGCTACTGGGCTGCTTTTAATCCATCCTCAATGTTATGTGTACTGTTAGCTTGCCAATTTAGAGCCCATTTGGTCAGAAAACAGGGGTCATTGGCACATTGGCACACTGGCATGTGAACCTCGTCAGCACTTAAACAGCCACAATCAGGAGAAAAAAACAGTAGCAACAAGGCCCGTAACTTCCCACCAATCGATAAATGGAATAACTGCTACTTATACCATAATGCCCTCCTCTTTCGGGTCTGGAGTAATGAACTGTAATACAGAAATGATAATAATGATGATAGTCATAATTAGTGGGATAATAACAGGGCAATCACAGGGTGCCGTAACGGGAGACATTAACTGTGATCTATGATTGATCTGTTGCGAGGCAGGCAGCTTGGCAATGGAGCAGCAGTTATAGGGTGATGGAGAGAGTGTGTAACCGAGTGTGTTTGTTGATGTTGTTTAAAAAAAAAACTATGATTCTAATGGCATATAGTGTATGTGTTTTATTAAAGGGCCAGTTCCCCAGTCTGTCAAACATTTTCATATGGAGTCTTTCCCTTTGGTCGAAAGGTCTTGTAGTTCATAAACCATTTCTTGAGCTTCACAGCAAAACTGCCTGGCAGCCTGCTCCTAAACAACTAAAGTAAATGGGAACTTCTTTCAAAATGTAAACAACAAGAACAACAACAAAAAAACAACAACCATAAAATGGCCTCATAGTGCTCATCCGGCATAATCCAAGTCTCTGGAAGCCTTAAAAATCCCAAACTGATTTGAAACATTTTTTATTCCCACCCACAACGTGCAGTCAAGCTTGCGAACCCACTTCAGACAGGGTAGACGCTAATGCTTTTAGCCTAACAGCTACGGTGAAGATTTTGGCCTAAAAAGGTGTAAATGAACAAGTTCCCATCTACTTCAGTTGTTAAGAAGACTGCTGCAACACCGTTTTGCTGTGAAGCTCCAGAAATGTGTTATGGACTAAAAAACTTCTCTTGACTATCATCAGCATGAGGATGAGTAGATGAGTAGATGTTAACTTTTGGGTGAAAGTTAAATCCCTTAGACAGCTATTTGTTATTCCACAAGATTTAACACTGGGTATATTATGCCAACCAAATACATGTTTCTAGGTGGTAGGGATAAAGAAATAAAAGAAAAAAGAAATTCCTACCAGGCCTGTCCAAAGGAAGGTTGAATAAATAACAACAGAACTGCTTATTCCTCAACTTCTCAACACCATCATTTACCCAGCCCGCTGTGGATCCAGTAAATAACACATACAGTATCCCTCGTCTATCCAAGAGGTGTGTGAATATGTCTGTATATCATAGTCTGTATTTGAGCTCACTGTGAGTGTGTGTGCACATAGGTACCTCTCCTTTAGAGTGTGTGTTCATTGTGCGGTAAGCCTCGGAGAGCCTGAGGAATGGAAGCTGCCATCAACGTTGTACAGCTTTCTCTTCTGAGCTTCAGGGATGTGTCGGGTGTGTGTGTGTGTGTGTGTGTGTGTGAGGCCTTTGCAGGCGGCCTCAGCTTTGCCGAAGGGAGCCCGAGACGTGCCTGCATCCCGTCGACGAGCTCTAACAAAAGCCATATTGTAACGGGAGGATCCTGTCTCAGCCATGATAACGGCTTGTACAATGCTAAACCCCGGACCTCGGTCAGGACAAATGAGCGGGACAGGTTTCCCATAGTTTAGTTTAATTTGCTTCATTTTCTCAGATGATACAGATGACACTCCAAAACAACCTTGAGCTGTGACAATTCCAAGACACATTTATATGCCTGCAAAGTCCTATTGAGATAAGCAGACTTTTATTAGGGGGAGAGACAAAGTAGGTAATGCTTTTAATGCATGGTGCGACAGTATTTTTTGAGCCATTTTTATGTAAATCAAACAACTTTAACATCTTAACAACTAATGGCAGTGACTTATCATTGTGAAATGGCAGGAATGCATCAATGTCCAATACCATATCTCTATGCTAGAAAAACACATCCCTCAACAGTAACTAGGAAGCATTTGAAGAGCAGACAGCAGACAAATAATCTCAGTTTCTGCTGCCTTATCTAAGTTCAGAAACAACCACTTTAGAATGCAATAAATGGAATGGTAGATAAGGCAGCCAATGTTAAGATATAACGAAACTCGCCACGTTCAAACTCCAAAAAGAGCTCAGTGCTGAAACAACACACAACGCAGTTATAAAATGCTTAGTTCTGCAATTACTCGACCTAATGACATCAAATCAGCACAGATATTCAATTTAATCGACTGTTTTTAAGAACGATATTTTTATAACAGCTGCTGCTTGTTGCTTTAAAGTATGGGTGAGAGAATACACTAGCTGTATGCATGTCTGTACTCGAGATGGGCGGGACTTTAATTGGGAAGTGCGTGGTGCTTAAAACCCGTCTCCAGCCGGTGTTACTTCCCTTTCCTTGGTTAAAGTCTTTTTTAACAGACAATGGGGGCGCGGTTTATCATTTGTATAAATAGCAGTAGCATGGGTATTAGCATTGATGACTGTGGTCACCTAACACAAATTCTTCTTCGGTTTTAGGAGCTGCAGTGTTTATACATGGGCAAACTGTGACCTGCACTGCACATTTGCTGCCACTAATGTTTGACAACTTCACATCTAAACTGCCCCAATCGCCCGCACCTGTCTGCTCTGAGCCCAGCCATCATCTCTTTCTCTCGCTCAGCCACACACTCAATGCATGCACTTCCATTTTCATAAAGGAGCCACGCTACTCTTTTGACACCAGATACACCCGAGCATATGGCTCCCATTTTGGGGGATACTGCCAGTGCCTCAGCTACCAAATGAGAATTTTCCTTCATAACAAGTATGAATATTTACACATTCTTGGATGACACTCCAACCTACCTACCTGATACTTACTTCAGCCAATTACTTTTAATAAACTTAAACACACACTAGAAATAAGAAATACTTGTTTTTCACGCAAACTTTAGTGAAAAATTGTCCTTCATGGTGGCGTCAATGTAAAAGAGAAGACCAGAGACAGGAAGAAGTACAGCATTATCATGCCCTCTGTATGAGCCAGACACCAGTGAAAATAACAGATGGTGTGGGTCTGTATGCATGACTGTACAACCTGACCTGCGCTCAAACAGCTACATCATCAGTCCACAACCGTTAAGACTTTTATTGCTAATTGCAGTGAACCGGAATATGGAGAGGTTGAGACCATTAAAAGACTTAATGGCATGTTGGTTGTACTTGACTTTGATTGCTTTTTTCTCCCTCACAGCTACCCTCTCTCATCTTGGTAAGTGCATTCACAACAGCAAAAAAGATTTCTGGTAATTGAATTGATGGTTTGGGGAATGTGCTTAACACACTTTGGGCTTATTCTAGCACTTACTGACATCTGCTCGGTCAAAAATGGGTTCTCACAGATGATAAGAAACATGTCACGTCATGGTTACAGCATCAAGTGTTTCAATTACAAGAACAAGAAGCACTAACATGTCCTGCCACAATTACCCTGACATGGGAAAACAAATTAAGATGAGGTAAGGCTTATTAATGATACAATTACTGCATATTTCTATTTACAATTTTCTTATCGTCAAAAAGACTAATAACTATGGGTACTCTATTTTTAAAGGCATTACAGTGTTAAAAAGCTATAAAGCCTCATTAATGTGAGCATTTCACTGAATTATGCTGGAAAAGCTTACTACAAAATGTACAGATGTGAAATCATCTTCAAGAAGGTTATATATGTATATATACAGATTGTGTAAATATACTACTATACTGCAATCCCCCCCAAAAAAATCACTGAATCACAAATAGAACAGAATTTGAGAATTTGCCAATCCTTTTTTACATATATTCAATTGAAGACATTACAAGGACAAATGTTTTAATATTCTATCTCATAAACTACAATGACTGTAAGAGCTAGAGTTACAAAAGAGAAGGCTGTAAGTGAAAAAACACTGGATATTTTTAAGGAAACAATTCCAATTGTGTTTGCTGCATCAAAACTGAGCATTTAATTTGTGACAAGACCTCTTGACATCTCCAGCTCTGGTGACCACAAAATATCTTTTTCTAAGCCTAACCGAGTGCTTTTCGTGCCTAACCACACCATAAAAAAACATTGCTGAAAATTAAATAGAAAATTGAACACAAAGAGATTTAGGGTTGCACTATAAAAACTTTTTAAACATATCCGTGGTTTTTAGAAACATATACTGGTGATATCCTCAAAAACACCTGTTTGTACATTCCACAGGTAAACAGGTTCATTGGTAACAGGTGATAGTATCATGATCGGGTATGAAAGAGGCACCCTTGATCGGTATATGGGGCGAGGTTATGAAACACATAATTAAAGGTTATTACTACATTGGCTCAAGAACACTTCGTAAAGCTGTTGACTGTTTGTTTTCACAGAGCATCCTGACTGTTTCTTGTATCGCTAATTGTTGTATGTGATATAAAGCGTGGTCCAAACACCCCTAATGGATCAGTTTCACCCTCAAGTCCCTCCTTTAAAGGTCTGGCGGATGACTGGGCATCCCACAGGGGTGAGATGTCACAGAGCTTGGCACGTGTCAACCACACATCATCACACACACTCAAACCCACATGTGAGCGCATTCATTCCTTGAAACTCTAGCCAGGAATGCACAGACATACACACACGCAAAAAATTAAATGCACACGCATTTTATTTGAACACAAAATTCCCATCAACATCCACTTCACACACACACCCTCTCATTGTTACACACACGCGCGCACGATTTGAGTCAGTTCCAGAGAGGCTGGTGAGGAGGCATCTACAGTGGCAGGTGACTAATTGAAAGTGAAGTGGATCCAAGCTGTCGCAGCGTTGGCCTTCCGCCTACATGGCCAAGAGATGACAAGCAATCCACCAGTGATAGAACCAGCAGCCTGAACACACACACACACACGCGCGCACGCACACATACACACGTGCACGCACGCACGCACGCACACACACACACACACACACACACACACAAACTCTGATGGCTGTAAACTACCTTCATACACACTTAGGGTGTTTACTGTAAATAAACATAGCACACATACATATAAAAAAATCAGTTAAACCACCTGCATCTCAAGGAAATCAAACCTTGTCCTATGTAACTGGTATCATCTAACAATAACACCAATAACATGAACACATGGGCAATTTGAATCATGATGACACCATTGCAGAAAGCTTGCTTGACGTGTCGTTAAGAAATTCCAGAATTGTAACATTGGCAGCAACACAGTAAGGCATGAGGAAACCACAGGACTGGGTAACAGAAGTGAAAAGCACACAAATCAACAAGGAGTGAAGGAACAACACAACACAGACTTAAATATACACATAGCCTGACTAACTAATAACAAATTAAGAGGTAAAAATGCAAAGAGGACTGGAAAAAAGACAAAGACAGGAAATATAAAACAAAACCAAAAATAACCAAATAACGACAAAGAGTGAAGGAAATGTTTAGACTTAAATAGACAAGGTCTGAGTCACAATTCAAACAAGGGCAAAAAGGAAAAAGGAAGGAAGACAGGAGCTGTAAAGCAAAACATGATGCATGAGGAGAAAACCTACAAAATAAAACAGGAAATGACTAAACTAAAAACCCAAGCCATGACAACAATCCTACCTTGTAACTTGTTTCAGCATTTTCATTCCCAAACCACAGCCAAATGCTGGAAATGCATAACATTATGTCAAATAGCTACAAAACTTCCCCAAAGGAGAACATTATATTTCTTAAACAGTAGCTGGGCACATTGGCTGTTATAAAGTATCCTGGCTTGGTTAAATTAGTATTGACTCAAAAAAACTGACCTAGTGTCTGCTATAGCTGTCCGTTGAGGAAAGATAAGGAAAGAAAAAAGCCCACAGAAAGCTTCACCAATGGCTGGAACAGGCCCAAAGCCACTCCTTAATGCAGAGCCTTGTTCTTGACCTCAACATTCCAATGATACTTAGAATAATCAGTAACACTTAAAACAGTTAACAAAATGGTTAATTTCTTTTTTTCTATGCCTCTTGGCTAGATCCTGTACTTTTTCCACTGTAATTTCAATTGACTTGTTGGTAGAGTGCACATCTACAGCTTCCAACCCAAACACATGCGCACCAACGCGCCGGCACGGACACACGCACAGGTACAGATTTCTGTTTGCAGGTATGTGAGTGTTAGCTTATCTATTTCCTCTGGGAAATAAATATAAAATCAGAGGTTGGACCTGCTCTGTAATGAGTAGTGTGAGGCAATGGCTTGACATAAACCAGTGGATAACAATGTATCTCCAGCACAGTGCTTCAGTGCAGTGAGAACACTTGTACTGAAAGGAAAAGTGAAGTAAACTGCATATAAAAAGAAAAAACAGATAACGTACTTTGAACGTCAGGCAGAGGCATGCGTGGGTGCCTTTATTTACTCGATCGTTTGAGGGCATCACGATACATATTGTACGTTTATGCGTGTGTACATCACCCTATCAAATTACGAGACGTTCACTTTGTTAATGTTTGTGTGGTGCCAAGTTTGGATACCTACAAGGCTTCATTTACCTGTTTGAGCGTGTGCGTTTGTGTCTGGCAGTCACTCATTAGTGTAGACCTGTCTCCCTGAGCTGCCAGTCTCATCCATTGTGTGGGCTGCCTGCAGTCATCCATTTCCCCCACTGCCCTACCTGGCCACATCCATCTCCGCTCAGCCAGATGCTGTTCAAACTGCATCACTGCTATACGTGTGTGTGTGTGTGTGTGTGTGTGTGTGTGTGTGAGAGTGAGAGAGAGAGAGAGAGAGAGGGGGAGAGAGGGAGAGAGAGAGAGAGAGCGAGAGACAAAGAAAGTGAAGGAGAGAGAATGCATTCCTCTTGGCTTGTTTGTATGTGCTTTTGATTGACAACGTGGCAGCCGTGAGTCAGTGCCGGCCTAATGGTCTTTATATATCTCTCTGTCCTTTGTGGTGACTATCTATCTGTCTGCTGCCTTGAGGTCGGTGCTTTTGCATTTAGAGGCCATTCCAGGAGACCGAGCTTCACTACAGACACAGAATTTGTTTTGACTTTATCTTTGTAAAATGCGCAATTTTCAGGTGAACGAGGACAAAAAGATGACCATTATTACAAACACCACAAATCCATCTAACCATCTATTCAATTTCCGACACTCATCCAGGTCCGGGTTATGGTGGCGGCAGACTGAGAGAAGCCTTTCCCAGATGTATGGTACCTTTCCCTCCTCCCTAGCCAACTCTCGCAGCTCTTCCTGGGGAATTCTGAGTCTTTCTCAGTCCAGATGGGAAATGTAATCCCTCCAACATATTCTGCCCTCACGTTCTCTTCCCAGTTGGCTGTCCCAGAAATGCCTCCAGAGGGAGAGGTGTCCAGCATCCTAATCAGATAGCCAAACTACCTCAATTGTCTCTTTTTGAGACAAGGGAGCAGAAGTTTTAGTCCTAACGCAACAGTATCTCTGAGGGCCAACGCAACTAACCTGCAAATTCTATTCAGCTGCTTATGTCTGCAGTTCTTTTCTCTTGGTTGCTGCCCAATGAACATGGCTGAGGGTCAGAAATGATACTGACTTGGTATTTATAGTTTAAAGAATGATTTATGGTCAGGCATTCAAGACTCTTGGTAAGTGTTGCTTGGCAGTAATGATGTATTTTTGTATGAAACTAGAATTACTGCTGGAAGTTGTTTGCCTCTGCGCAACGTTCTTGACAGAAAATTATGGTGTCACAGTGCATCTAACCACTAACCTTTGAGATATCAACCGTTATGACTTGATCATATCATCCGATCAGACATTTTGTTTAAAATATTGTCATAATAATTCTTGACTTATGGCAAAGAAAGTGAGGTCACAGAATCCTTGACCCCTGACCTTTGGCCTTGAGTTCATTCTTGAGTCCAAATGGACATGCGTATCAAAAGAAATCCCCTCAAGGCACTCTTGAGATATCGCAATCAGAAGAATGGGAAAGATACATTGAAGTACATATGGACGGACAACCTGACAATATAATGCCCCCGGCCACGGCTGTAGCAGCACAGATGTATAAAAAATTATCGCACTTCCCTTGGGGGATTTTCTTATGTCATGCACATTGTTGTATTATGTCGATCAATGTGGTCAGCTCTTGAATTTTGGCCAAGTGTCAACCAGCAAAAGTGTTGACTGTACTATCATAAATCGGGGTTCTCTGCTGACAAGTAGTGTAATTAAACCTCAATTTATATCTGATCTTTAAAAAAACAAAGTTACAATGTGCTTAAAACAAATGATTGACGTAAGTAAATACCAAATCATTCAATATAAAACAAGGTCAAACAATTAAAGCCATAAGATCCATAGCTGAAGGGCCCAGACAGTAAATGCCTTTTCACCTTTAACAACTAGTTAAGATTTTAAACACATCTGAGGATCTCAAGGCTCATAAGTAACTGGCAGGTTACAAATCCTGTTTAGACAGAAGCCTGACCATTTTTCTGTAAGTTCTTGTTTTTGGATGTTTTTCCTGCTTATACCAGAATAAAGTGCATGGCATAAATGCAGTCTGGCAGACACAAAAGTACCTGATGACCTTTTCTTGATCTGGAAATGAAAGGACTGAACTAAACTTGGTTAAACACCTCAGTTGGACAAAGCATGATTGTACGTCTTTAGCCATCACTGAGTCATACAGTACCTAGACAAGAAAATATTAGAGCTGCAGGGTGAGGGCCAGAAGAGGTAGTGATGATTAATTCTTTATTTGGAGCCATTAAACTGCAGTGGTTTTTGGACTTAAGTTAAGCAAGGACATAACAAAGGTTGGTGGTATCTGGCTCTAATGAGCATGAGTATCATCCCCATAGCAATGACATTGCTTGATTTGATGATTTACACTGGGGTAGCATGTGTATAGTAAAAAAAGGGGGGACCCTGAATAGAGCCTGGGGGACCCCGAAAAAGCCAACAGATTCTTGCAATACATCGTGGTCTACTGTGTCAAAGGCTAAGCTGAGGTCAAGAAGAGTCGAAATGGAGAACATGCCGGTGTCGGCGGCAAGCAGTAACTCATTGGTAACCCTGACCAGAGCAGTCCTTGTGCTGTGTAGAATACAAAAAACAGATTGAATGCAAGAAAAAAATTGGAGTTGTTGTTCTTAAAAGAAATCAATTGCTCGGAGACAATTTCTTCAAAACGGAGGGAATCCAGAGAGGGCTTCTTTGAGAGGGGGTAAACACCGCCATGTTTCAAATTGGAGGAGAAAATTCAGTGAACAGAGAGAGGTAAAAAATGGCGGGACCAACCATCTGAAATACAGCTTTTGAAAACCAAGTGGAAATGTAGTCTGAAGGGCAGGTCGATGATTTTGAAAGTGCAACAGAGACTTCCTGGGTTGACAGGGATATTTCACTGAAGTGAGCTAATGTTGAAGGTCTGCAGGAGCCTGCTGGATCTCCACTATTTTGTTGTGAAAATGAATAAAATGAAGTTATTTTCTCCCTGGTTTGGATTCACCTGGCTGGTTTAGTGGAGAACTAGTCACTGAGGTTATAGCTTTAAAGAGGATTCTGGGATAATTTCTGTTTAGTGATCAGCTGTGATGGAAAAGAAGTTTCTGCTGCCATAATTGCACACTGATAAATAGGCTACAGATCTTTTAGAGAGTGAGGGAGACCACTGTGTACATCCTTCTTTCATTTCTGTTTTCCCTCCTACATCGCCTTTAAAATTCTCTATTTCATTTTTCTGTTAGCAAAGTTGGTTGCTGCAAGATCACAGATATGTTAAAACTTGACGTTCCTTTACGTTGCAACTTCACATCTGAAGTTTCATCGGTGAAATCAGTCACCATAAAATAGCTTTTATTATACTACTTAGCCAACTTGGATACGTTTAAAGCAATAAACGTTTTAGTGACACATTAAAAGCCAATCTTCTCATCGATGTTCTCTTTTGCTTATGTACAAAAAGATATCAGTAATACATTTAGACCGTTTCATAACCAGTTAAAAGTTCCGTGTCGTAGCTTTAAGGCATTGGGCATGTATAAATATGCAGGCAAAAAATAATCTGATTGTCTGCAATTGTTTTTTCAAGGCAACATTTGTCTGGAAACAGATAAAAAAAATGGACAAAAGACATATTTAATTCATTAGTTCTGTGTTACACATTTATGGATTTGTGTCTGCAGCCTGTGCCTTTTTGCTGTATAACTGGCCCTAAGCGTATCAACAAGCCAATATGTGAAGGCAGTTTAATCCAGCCCCTTGAATCAATTACAATTTCTTTTTTATCATGGGCTTCCCTACCACTTCAAAAACATGCTATTGATGATACAGTTCATTGGGCTTCAACACCACTTACATAATAAAACAACAAAAAATCCTTGAATACTACCTCACCGCTCCGCCACTTTGATGAGAACTGCAAATGATGAAAACATGCATAAAGCTGCTCTCTCAAATCAGGCTGATATTTACTCAGGGGAAGGGAGATATTCTGGCCGCTAATGTTGAATCATACACTTATTTATGCAGTCATGAAAGACCACCACAAAAAAGCTTCAGCATTAATTAGTCTGGAAATGAAAGAGAGGGAGGCGGCAAGAGATAGAATGAGGGAAGGGAGATAGGCGGACACTTGTTGACATTTCTAAGGGTTGGTGGTATCAAAGGCTGGAAGCCTGTGATCTGACGCTGGCTCTGTGTGTTTAACATGCAGTCTTGGAGCAGGAATGCTATCTGCCAGTTCTCGTCAGAATCAAACATCTGATTGAAATGTGAGTGTTTCTACAAGAGACAACTGTGGGAGATGAGAGAGGAAGGAGAGTTCGATTGAGAACAAGTTGGTAATTTGTCACACCACTGTGGGTGGTCCTCATTAACAGAGAGGACTGAGATATTGGCCAGGTGTACATAAACTACAGATGTATCACATATATTAAACGTCCCTTATTGTAGAAAGTGAGATTTCCATGTCTGTTTGCCTTGAAAAGCAGGTCTAGGTGCTTTATTGATACTGTGAAACTATACAGATAAAAATTGGACCTTTAAAACATTCATCTTAACACAACGTCATGTCTTGCAGTAGACAACATAATGGTGTTGATTCATGTGACAACAATTGGCCATTGTTGTAAATTGGGATTAAAATGTCATTCCTTGGTCTTGTACCAGAGGAAATGTGTCCAAAACCATCAGCTATTCCTTGAATGGCAAAATACAACCTTGCAGTAATTTGAATTCATTATGGTCATCACATTGATTCAAGGGCGGATCTTAGTTGCCCTGAGCTACTGTAGCTGGTGTCCTTGGAAAATCGTGTCCCACTGGAAATTTTATTCTGGAAATCTTTTGCATGTTGAATATTTTACTCTGTACAGACTAACAATGTCCCATTTAGACAGCAGGACATAGTAAATGTGTTCCTTGAATAAATCCAAACAGCACAAATCATTCAGACTTTTTCAGAATTAGCAAGTAGCACTGGTGGAGGCTGCTCATACAAACAGAACTGAGAAGCACCTCTGAGAAATGCAGTCAGCCAGTGGGAAGCATCGCAGTGGACCACATACAGTGAGTAGAACCTGCTTTATTACCAACATGAGAATAGCTGGACAATATTTCGACCAACAAAAGATAGAGAGATAAAATGAGCATCAGTAGGAGCTTACAGTGTATTCCTCTTACACGGGTGTTCAGAGAGAGACAAACAGAAACAAAAATGAATGAATCACATCTCGAAATACAAACACATAGAGAGACAGGAGAGCGAGAGAAGACCAAGTAGAAACGGGAAAAGGAGTGAAGTGAATTTTCACTGGAACCCTGGGGATGTATGTAATGAGTTGGAGAGAGGCATGTTTGCCTAGTCTGGTTTACACAGAGAAATGACCCTGTGATACACACTGTGGGACCCTCTTACCACACAGCACAAACACACTCACGCACAAACACAATACCTGACTTGGAGGCAATCCAAACCAGTAATGCTGGAGAAGGAAGGAGGGGGGGATTTGCTGGCGGATTTGACAAAAAAACTATTTTCACTGCTGAGGCTGCTTGGATGAGCTACATGTATTCCTGCAATGTAACTGGGGTGGTTTAAACCGCTGTGTTGTATTGATGTTGTTATGATGTGTCATCCTGAGACGAGTCTTACAAGTGGTAGGACACCAGGCTCTCCTTTAAAGACAAAATAAGTTGGGTTCACACAAAATATTTAATCAGAAACCGAATCACAATGGGAACCATCATTGTTATGTATAACCTGTGTGAATTTGGCTTACGATATCATTCTGCTTTCTTCTGTCTCTTTTGGTGTCGCTTCTACTAGTTCAAAAAGATTCATGCAGAGGCTTTCAAATTGTCTCATCTTATAACAGGGTGACTATCACTACAGTGCCTTACAGCAGTACTGCCATTTTCATGCTAGGGTGCAGAATATACTCATCACCAGTGTTTTCACATGAAACGTGTTCAGAGTGTGTCAAAGAGTCAAACTGAGTCTTGGCTCAACTTGAAATGAAATTCAACCACTTATCTGCTTTCAGTTTCAACAAGGTTAGAAAAGAATTGATGTGACATGCAGTGCATCTATCAAACACTCTATCAGTTGAAGAGGGTGTTCATAATATACAAAGGGTGCTTTAGAATAGACAGTCTAAATATGTCACTTTTCATTGGTCTGCACTAATCTCAATGTGCTGGATGTACAATCGGCCGTACAGATCACACACTCAAGATATCACACCAAGAGATTTTCAGCAGGCTTGTGGATCTGTGATTTTGACCTCATGATGTGGCAAGGCTGCCCAAAGTGGGGCTCCTGGGCCAAATTTGGCCTGCCATGAGGTTTAATTTGGCCAAAAGTAATTATGTTCATGCTATTTTATCTTTTGTGAGGTAAAAGTGTTATTTAAATATGTAGGATCCCTAACACAATAATCATTTAATGTAATCTAAGCACAGTGGGCAGAGTGAACGTTCGTGCAGGAAGTAAGTCAATAAGCGAGCTTAGTTAAGTTGTAGTTAAGGGAACTACAATAAAATAACACAAAATAATAGGTGCTTTTGACCATAAAGTTAGGCGGCATACAGTCAAACAAACAAGTGTCTCACAAATTTTTGGATGATCGTTAAAGGTCCAATCTGTGAAAGAGTTGATTGTTGAGTCTCAATCCCAATTTAAGACTTTGGGTTGGTATGTCAGACTGGCCACTAAACCAAAGCATCAGCATTTCGACAAGTTGGGAATGAGACTCAACAATCAACTGTCTTACAAATTGGAACTTTCATTTAATTGGAGAAAAGTGAAGCCCCTATAAATAGATCCTTGCGGTACACCTGTTTCATTAGTTAGAATATCCCATTGATTGAGAGTACCTAAGAAGATAACACTTTAACCAGGATAATGACCATTAAGAAACATCGGTGGTGTAAGGTTTATCCAAGGAAAGGTTATTGTTACCCAAGGCCTTGATTAAATAACAATAACAACTGAACCTCTAAATTGCGATTTTGTCTAAGAATGACACTACATTATTGGTAAATGTAAGTATATCAATGGTAGAAAAATGAAAAGATGATGGATTGAATTTGTGTCAAAATACTGAACTGAATAACATTTACAAATATATATACAAATATGTCACGTCCACAAAAAGCCTCTTGAGGAACACATTCTGTGATGTCTTTTTTGTCACTGAGGTTTTGCAGTGAAATCATTTTTTAGTATTGCAGTAGCAGTTACAATGTTAAACATCTGACAGTACTGTATGTACATGTACAACAGGACCAAAGAGTAGGTGCCTTGGAGGAGATTGAAAAAGCAAGCTGACATAATGAGGAGAAAGTGATATAGTATAGAAGATATAGTGGGGGCATATGGACAAAAAAAAACAGGATGAGAAAAATCAGTCCTAAGGAAAAAAAAAACCAAACATATTCTGTGGCATCAGAGCCCCGCACGCGTAGTAGCTCTAATGAATCCGCTCATTAGTATGACTTTCGTGGCGGATCACCCCCATTAATAATCTATGACTGTGATGGCGGCCATGACAGAGAAGGAGGGCCACAGGGATGTTGCCTCAGAGAGTGGGGCCCTGTCACAGTCTTGAGAGCCCTGAGAGACCCTATGGGAATTGATGTATACATCCATGATAAACATAATGAAATAATCTGCAGGGAGGATGCTTGACTGGAGCCTGGGGTAGGTTATTGAGAGCACTATATGTGGAAATGTTGATGATGTTGATGGTGCAGGCTAAGTGTCCCAATTCACCTTGTTGGTATTATTCAGATACGTCTATTGTGGAGGAGCGTGAAACCCTGTGTGGGCATCTTATTAACCGTGGCCCCTGACAGCTACCTCAGTCCCCAGGTGCCAGTCATTGAAAACACTGAACAATACACGCTGGAGACACTCAATAACACTGGTTAATAATACATTATCATATCTACCCTTTATGAATTATACATTTCTCCATGTTGACAACTGTTCACAGCTGGTATATATTTCTTCATGTGTGTATAGCTGATCTACATCTTTTTTCCACAAAGTAATTACTGTGATTAATTCCATACCATGACAATATTTGTGTTACACAGCATGGGATGTCAGCGGGGCAAGACTTAATGCATGCTCTGATCGCCTTTGGTTTGAAAAATCACTTTATGTGGTGTGATTGTAGCCATGTCCCAATGTTTAATTGATGGTTTAATATTTTCACAAGGCAGCTCACTGCAGTGCCGCCTTTCTATGATTTAGCCAAAAATGGCAACAGAAATATTTGTCTAAGATATTAAATCTGGGACTGCAGCAACTGCTGAGTCATGTTCATTGTGCTTTCCTTCGTTTTTTTTAAGCCAATTGCTCTGCTCTCTGCATATAATTACATGAACCTGGTGATAAAGAGATGAAGAAAAAAGCTCACAACCCTACCCCACCCTTCAGATTTGCAGGCACACAGACAGAGAAAGAGATTTCATTTTGTCGTGTATGGCACCTATTAACATTGACAACAAGATTAAAATCAATTACAATGCACTACCAAATCCCTGATTCTGTAACATGGAGCTTCCTTCTCTCAACACTTCCCCCACCAAAGTCAGGCAAGTCTTTGAATTATTTACTTCAGTTCTCCAGAGAGGCTGGCAAGGGGCGCCGCTGTCTGCTATTGAACCCTTCACACACACCAACACACACTCACGGACAGTCTAACGAATATTCAGCCCTTGTCTCTGGCTTGCGGCCATAGACTGACACAGACATCTACTTTTCACTTTGGAAGCAACGCAGCGATTCACTTGGCCGCCATTAGCCGAGAAATGTTATAAAAGGGTGAAAGGTGGTTCAGTAGTTGTGTGTCCGTGTAATCCAAGGTAAACGCAATTATTAAAACAGTAAGATGTCAAAAAAGGCAAGAGCGGACGACACAAATATGGGAGAGAGAGAAATGTTAAGTATTATCACCCGCTTATAACAGCTCGGTAGAAATAGTGAAAAAGAGAAATGTCTTTGGTGACATTTTATGATAACCATTAATAAATTGATTAAACGGTTAAACAATAAAATGTTTCTTTGACTATTTATTTAGCAATGGTAAAGGTTTATAAATATCAGTTGCAACATAAGAATGGGCATCTAAATAATGTTGATAGATAAACTAAACAGTATTTACTATCCCTTTAAAAATATATAATAGACATCAGTTGGAATATTCATAAACAATTGATGAATTAAGGTATAATTTGCAAGAATTCTTGATTTACAGAGTGCAGCTTTTGCAAACCTTAGGGTTGACAGGTGCGTAGAAGACCGAGGGCCGACAAAATCCCACACACTGTTCACTTCACTTGCGATTAAGTTTTTTGACAATCAAGAATTTAATATAAAAAATTTGATTTAAAATGTTCAAAAAGTGAATAAAATGTGAAGAATTAGCAGACTTTGTTAACAATCTACATCCACTGATTCAAATCTCTGGAATGGATCCAGAGTCAGTGTAGAGATCCACGAAGGGTTTAATGACTCTCCGACTCTCCAAATCATCATGTATGACTCACTGAGATATCTGTTTCAACATTCAAAGCAGCATAATAACAGCAGCCAAAGAAGACAATCTGATCAAAACCAAAAACAACCCATGATGAATATGCCAAATCACCAGTCTGTCCATCACCAAAGCCAAGCACACAGTGAGTAAAACCTTTTCCATCCTTACCTTGGCGATCTGGACACACCAGTTGAGCAACAGTTGGGATCCGATGTTGTCCTTGTGCTCATGGACATAGTCGAGCAGGCACCCGTGAGGCATCAGCTGCGTGACCAGCTGGATGGTGGGGCTCAGGCAGACGCCCAACAGGCGAACCAAGTGGGGGTGCTCCATGCTTGCCATGATCAGGGCCTCCTGAATAAGACAGATATACACTCAGGCATGTGGGGGAAAAGGGTTGACGATGGATGATGAAATTTACAATAGTATGTCAACAGACTCTACAGTGCGCTGACACTTAGGCAACAGCCGACTGTTTCAGCGAAACACAAACAGAAAATACATCACTGTCATGTTCTTTCTGTGATCTTGGACGGTTGAGTAAATGTTTGACTTTGAAATTCTCTTTCAAACCGAGGCAACGCTATGATGTTTTTTGGCACCACTGTGATGTTTTTTGGCAGCCAGTCATTATTTGGATTTAGCTGTACATGGAGACGATGGATCTCGTTATGACACACAGAATAAACCTCTCCAGAGAGTCAAACAAATATAGGCAGAGATTTTAATAGTTTAATCTGCCCTCTACAACTGCAAAGTCAGAATAGCATATTGATACATTTAATCAAATGACAATGTTTAAAAATAGATTCACTTTAAATATAGGTGTCATTCACACACTGGGGAAGCTGGGAAAATGTCTATACCACATTTGGAAATGGCCAATGTTGTCCAAATCACTTTTAAAAATATGATTTGTTAAGAAAAAATAATGTGTTAAAAACAACTTGTACCAAAACATTTTAACTTACATATAAGGACGTCTGAAGTAAAAAGTGGCTGGTGCTAATTCCACTGCGAAGTTATTGTGATAAACATTAACTCAGGGCCTGGTATGCACAGTACACTATAATCTAAGGCTAAGATACAGTCCTGTAGAGGAAAACTATTCTCAGGTGTGATCAGCATAAATTGTGAAATTAGAATGTAATACATTGTGTGGCCTGATAGCTAGCTAGAATAGCCGTGCCTGCCGACACATCTTTAAATTGCTTCATTTGTCCAACCAACAATCCAAAACCCAAAGACACTTAATTTACTTACAACAGAAGTATTTGTTAATTTATTTACATCAGAAATTACAAAGAAAAGTGATCGAAAAATGTTGACAATTAGTTTCTCTAGATGAATTTTCTCGATTAATCAAGTATTCAACTATTTGTTGCAGCTATAGTTCCGTGTGCCCCTCTTTTTTAACGTTGAGCTGTGCTGTTTCTAAAGATTACTTAAGATCTTTTGCCAATGTTGGTTTATTTACTTAAGCTAACATCATAACTGCTATTCCCTCAATTGTTTCCTTTTTGTCATATTATAGAGCAGTGGTACTTGATATTATTATTGCAGGGTAGATGTAATATTAGCATTGTTTGATCGACATGGCGTTATTTTTGTAATTTTGACTCTGCCATAGCCTAGATGGCCCTTTTGGACACACTTATAAATTCTGTCTTGCCTTTATTATCTCTGACCTCATACTGATCCCCCACTTACTTTCCCTAAAATTGCGTATGTGGATACGTGTCCCTGACTTCAAATCACCCTAACATGTACCACTTAAAACAATCACTACATAAAAAAACAAAACATAATCTCACTTTAGCTTTTGTCACTTATGATCATGTGTTTAAAGTAGCCATATCCAGAACTTAAAAAATCTATGTGCTGGTAAAAATAACGTACTCATAATGTGCCATACTGTGCTAGTCCTCTTTTAGTTAGTGTCAAAAGACAAATGCCGGCGCGAAGGTTCAAAGACTCCACATGCTGGCAGAGAGTTCATCATGTTTACAAGTGTAGACTGAACTGTCAGAGACCATACAGTAGAAGCCCTCATTCTGTTTAAAGAGGAGCTTTCTCTTGAAGTGAGCTGCGAGGTTCCACGATGTCAGAAACCGCAGACTCGTATTCAAAACCTTGACATCAAAGTCACTTGCTGCTTCAGAAGACTGTCAGCAGGCTTTGTAGCGGACTGAAAATGTAGTAAATACTCAAAGGTGAGATCGCTGTTAATCATGTGTCTCTGTGTGTGGAGGGCTAAAGTTTGGTTTGAAATCATTTACATGTGAAGAAGCTGCTCCAGTTCATCATTTATAGAGCTTTGAACTAGAGCTTTGAGCCTGTAATAGGAACATCTTTATGTGCAGGAGTTTTAATACAAGAGCAAAGGTTAGTTATATTATGTTTACTGAGTTGCATTTTTGCAATATTGCATGTGATTGCGCCACAGAAACATAAGCAACTAAATTTTATATGATTGGAAAGAAGACCAAAGACAAAAACAGACATCCATTGATTCTGTGCAACTATGCTACAACCCAAGATACATGAATACACTCACACACAACGCATCCTGACCACAGGACTTATGGGTTGATAGGAAGATTCATCATGAGATGTATGGCTGTGCAGTAAGGTGGTTGTGTGTGTGTGTGTGTGTGTGCATGCATTGGGGAGAGGCAGATATACAGTGCGTAGACTGTCTACTGACACTGACGGAGAGAAACAACCGTAACACAGTCAGGATTTACGCGTACGCCTCATGTATCACAAGCATGATCGGATCCTCGCTCGTGTGTTGGAGGTGTGCTGTGATGGCAAATTTAGGTAAACCAGACCAGAGATGGTTTGAAACTGGGAGATTTGACCAAATCTCATTCCATCAGTTCATTAATCATCTTTTTACATGTCCAATAAATGCTTGAATAAAAAGCCAGCGGGAACGAGGTAGACTTTTATGAAAACACAAAAGGCCTCGCTCATGTTGTGCTTTTCATACAGTTTCCTGAGAGAGTTTTCAGCCTCCCGCCTGCAAATCCTCATTTTGCCGTCCAACAAAATTACAACCAAATGAAATCATAATGACTTTTTTTTTTTTTTAAATTGTCACTTTGGTAATTATCTATGAATTTAAAAGAATCAAGTGTGCGCCAGTGTTATCCGCTGCTTTAGCAAACCTCAATTGGCTGTGATGTTTTCAGTTCAGTGCATTAAAAAGGTGGGCTGACAAATTCAGCTGTGTGGAATACAGTATGTATTGTATTAGTTTATGTATTGTATTGTGTAGTGAATGCTCTCATCTGTTTCATACTCATAATTACTGAGCAAAACATTAATGAAAAGAGCAGAACATAATCTCTTCCATGCACAGGGGAAAACAGCATTGCTGAATGCAGTTTCCAAGGACGGGCCAAGAGGGTTTATCCTGCTTCACTGGAAACGAGCCTTGAGCGGGAGTTTGGCTTTCAAAAGGAATATGTGCTGTAGCGTGCCCTGCCTGCCTGTAGCCACCGTTATGATGCACACACACAAACACACACATGCAAACATGTACATGCATGACAATCTAGCTCGGTGTGACACTCTGGGCCCTTGTTTGGCATCGACGGCAGTGAGGTGGTATTGGCATGTTGGTGGTGGGCCCAGGATTTGGCCCGATGCTGTTTTAAACACACACACACACACACACACACACACACACACACACACACGCACACACACACATGCTAAAGGACAATCAATCCTCGGTGACATTCTTCAAACAGTCGGTGGCAGCTGAGTGTGGCCTGTGGCCAGAAGGTCACCAGTCAGATATCCCACCCCAACTGGGAAAATATGGATGGTTAAAGTAAATGAATGGCACACTTTTTCCAAGTGTAACTACCACTGATGTTCCCTGGAGCAGCAGCTGAGCCCCCAGCTGCTCAGCAGTCAATACGTGTGGAAACACGAAGGGAACTGGATGGATGTGAACTTAGGTATCACTGGAAAACTAAGGTGGAACTGAAATTATTTTACTGTGACAAATACAAAATGAAGAAAGCAAACAACAGCCGTCCTTAAATTTTTTTGTATAACTGCCACTTCGATTACTAGTTTGAATTTGGTTTATCCATCTCCTTTCTTGCTCACCTACACCTCTGTTTCAATAACTCTGTGAGTGATTGAGCGTGTGATGGTTGCAGGTGTGTTTGAGTGATTTCAGGTTGTCCAGGGAGCTGACTGGTTCCTGCCTTGAAGGCAAGAGTTTAAGGGCCGGCTCCTCCCAGTTCCTGTGGGCTCTCCTCAGTCAGCCAGACTGCCAGCATGTTTGATTGTGGGCAAAAATGTGTTTCTGAATAAAACCATTTAAAAATGCTTCGCTGCTGGTGGTGCTTATAGGATGGGGAGAGGGGAGTTTCACTTTCAAGTTGCGCCAGGGTTTCCCCCAGGCCCTAGTCGTAACATCATCACATAATTCAAACTGCTTTATAAACACTAACTTGTCTTTGTTATTTGAAAGCTATAACTGTATGAATGAGTGATGTGTGCAGATGGCTTCACAAGTCTTGAATGCTGCTACCCTCACTGGTTGGCACCCGCAACCCACTCATCAGAATAAATGCTGGCACGTTCTTTTCTGCAAACCATGGTTATGTTGCAACTTCACTTTTCTTAGGTTCTATTTTATTTATGTAATGACATCACTCCAGACATAAAAATCAATCGGTTAAGTTAGGAAAACACCATGTTTTGGCTTAAAATGCCTGTTTTTTGTCGCTCAAACATGACAGAAAATTGAAGGATCTCCAGCATGTTATATTATTAAGCATCCTTAGCGATGCATGCACTGTCGGTCACATGACCGATCTGAGCGAGTCTTCGCCGGGTGGCCTCGTGTCAAGATCTGCACTCACAGGGAGACGTTCACATACAGTATGCAATTGCATTTTTTTTTACGGTACATGAATGTGTATTGCTTAAAAAATAAACAACTCCATCCCTCTACATACAGTATTTTCATATCCACTGTATCACGTCTTTTGTCCCCCCTTTATCTGGTGCTCTGATTGTGAGACAAGCCCTAAAAGCAAATGAGGCATTAAATTAAACACACGTAGGAGATTCATCAAAGATGTCCCGATAAAAATAGAAATGCTAACACTCCAAAAGTCTTCCTCTTAGACTGTCAAACTAAGTGCAAAACATGAGTGCAATTGGGTCGCTCTCGATGTGTGTACGTGCCCGTGTCTGGATGTGTACGCGAGTTGATGGAGCTTATTTCATCTGCATTGCATCATCATAGGGTAATAATTTGGATTTCTTTTTTTCACTTTTGCTTTTGAAATGAGCCGAGCTGTGAATGTTTTATAGATGGGGCCTTGTGCACTGTGCTGGGAGCCTGTGGCATGGTGTGTGTGTGTGTGTGTGTGTGTGTGTGTAAGTGGGTGTACAGAGGGGTCCTAGGGGCCCCTGATGGTTTCCATTCTAATGTCTTGAGGGTCTCAACATAGTTTCCAACAGCCTGTAAGTTGTCTCCTCTTTTAAAAAAATGATGAGGAATTCTTTTATTTCTTCTGGCGGCCACTTTTAAGTTGATCATATACCCAAATTGGACTTTGTGTCACCATAGCAACAATGTCATGATATGTGTATATTGTATCTGCTGTACAGATGTAACCAAAGACAGCGCTAAATACTTCTGAATAACAACGGGTTTCTCAAAAAAGTAGCTTATTTCTGTAAATGCTGAGATTAAACTGTAAACGGCCATCAGAAAAACAATTACATAATGGAATTGATTGTTTTTCTTTGTTTTATTTCCCAGTTTTCAGGATACTCACGTCCATGAACTCCACATTAGCCTTGGGTCCCGTTGCCTCATTTAGGATTTTAATGGCGACAGGAATCTTCACCGTTTCACCCTCTGGGACCCAGATACCCTAAAGAAACACACACAGAGTCATTACACCAACTAGAAACTCACAAAACTCCCACTCTTCAACACTTTTCTTTTAATAAAATAAGGCTGTTAAAGGTTTGAACAGGAGGAATATCAATTAATAAATTGAGGATTTTTCACCCCAAATTCAACTTTGTCAGCTTTCTTAATCACCATCTTCCATATTCTCATTCTTCCAGTGTTCTGCATGCTTAATGTTCAAAGGTTATTCTGTCCTTCAAAAAAGACTTGGGCAAAAACTATTTAATCATTTTGAAGTGTCTAATTTCAGATGGGATTAAAGTGATTTAGCAGCTGCCAAAGTGGTCAAAGCATTTAAAACAGGTGAAAAATGGAGTGCCTCTCAACTTTCCTTGTTCCAAACATGTCGCACCATTATTCCGCCTTGATATTGCTACGTATCCTCCAGTGACATCAGCTGTAATTTCGATGCGAGGCCTCCTTTTTGAAACACCATCTTTCTTCTATCCGTTCTCATATGGATGATTATTACTCAGTGGAATGAATCATTGTTTTTTTTCTCTGACAGAGTCTTTTGTAAACACCTCAATTTTTGAGCAATATTTCTGTACCTGACTATTACATTGCTTCGGGTGAATAATGCACCTCACCGCTCTGTTCTATTCAAACTAAACTCATTGTGCCAAACAGTTAAATCTACAACACGAGACGACATGTTGTTACTGATAGCTCCAGAGTGAGACAGCTGTGTTTTATAAGCCCTTTCATGAATGTCTAAAAACAGGGTTTTCTCCTTTAAATCAATCAGTGTGAATGCTGAATATTTTTAGATGTATTGTGCATATGACCAACAAGACACAGTCCAATGTAAAACAGACTGTGTTGGATTCCATGACATGTGGGTCAACAACTCCCAGTGTGAGTATCGTTCTCTTCCAGGTTAATTCAGCTGTGCGAGGGGTGTGCAAACGCCCTGGGGGCTCAGTCCTTGGGTCCAACAAATGATGGGGAAAAAAGACTGATTACTGGTTAAAGCTGCCCTGTGAACTAATCAAACACATGTCACATTCTGTTTTTCCTCCAAAACCCATCTGTGAGTCTTTCAGACCTAAAAGCTGTGTGTCATTCATCATCAAACGCTCATATTATAACTTTTGACAAAGGCAACATCATACCACCCTCTTTCATTAAAGAGACCTGGCAGATCTCTGAGATCAATACCTTTCGGTTTAGTTTGTAAGTAAGTTACTCTCCTCTTGTTTTCCCCTGTTCAATGTCTTCTTCAGGCTTGCATTCATTATATGTGCGTGTAGTTGTGCCTATGACATTGCGAATGCGTACAAACGGGAACTTTGAGCCTTTGAGTGTGGCAGATTTATAATGAGAGCAATGCGTCCTCATAGCTACATTATGTTCGTGATATACGTAAGAAGTTGAAGTTGGTTTCATCCTGGACACAAACACTGGTCTCCTGAGTGAAAGTCCTATCCCACTACCTCTACAGACTTCTCACTCTACTTCTGCTACTTCACCTCACGTCCTCCTTTGTAGCCGTAATAATTACTACAGCCATTAGAGGTCACCGCCTAACAACAAAGGCACATTTCTGGTTGTTTTTTTCCTGATGAGAACAGGCTCAATAAGATCATTTCTTAATTAGAAGTATTTTAGAGAATGACACTGCAAAGCAAAACATTCAATTTAAAAGGCGATCTAAATGCTCACTCTTAACTTTTCGCACGATCTCTGAGTTGTGCCCGAAACAATAACATCATGCGATGAAGCAGCTGAAGTGATGCTGCGGACTGGCTGCTCTCAGCAGCACACTGTAACTCATCCTCAAGATGATGCAGTGGAGGAGATTTAGATGCCTCTCTGATGTCTTCCAGCCACCAAGGAAAACTGTCAGCGTCCTCGGGCCATGAGGTTCTGAATGGACTCTCTCTATATATATATTCTTACATGCCTCGAGGTTACTGAACATTCCCCAGAAAAAAGTGCAAAATCTTGCTTTGAATACGGACATCTGGGCCCCTGCCACCACACCTCCGACCCAGAAATGTGCAATAATGTGAGCGGATGGATCTACAAAATGACAAATGATGATTTCAGTTAGAGAGAGAGAGAGAGTCTGTTCTTTTCTAATTCCAGCTGTGTCGTTCTCCACCCCTTCCCAACCAATCATCACACTGGTGGTGACCTCAGCTCCCTCTTATTTCACTGTAACCCCAGGGGTCTCAGTGTCTGCTATTACTTATTCTTTTCATCCCCCGCCTCCAGCCTTCCATCTCATTTCCTGTCATTAATGATCCTGCAATATGTCTCCCTTGTCGTCTTCTTCGTTTTTTTCTCTTCTTTTTTTCCAAGATCTCATTTCATGATCTCAAATTTAGGAGTACAATCATTTAACAAGGCCACAAACAAACTGAAACATTTTTGTGTGCGTGTTACCTTGTAAACAGTCCCGAAGGCCCCAGAGCCGAGGATCTTGACCCTTTTGAGTTCCGTCTCTTTTAGGATGCGAAGCTGGGCCTGGTTTGGTGCAGTTCCACTTGGTGTTAGAGGTTCCACAAGCTGAATAAAACATAATGAATTAATCAGTAAGTAGAGCACAAACTCTGCTCAATGAGATGCATTCTTGCTTCACACAGCTCTTTTCCTAGATACACAGTCGTATAATCCTTTGCCACCAAACAAGCCATGATTTATCACAGGGAAAATACTGAGACAGGGCTGGTCAGATTACGTAGTCAATTACCGTGTACAAATCACATGGTATTTTTTGTAATTTGTAACATAATCCATCGGATTAGAAACAGTGAAATCTAATCAAAACACTTTTGAATGACTTCAAAATGAAACATTGGAAATGTTGCCTGTAATGCTAGAAAATGCAGTTCCATGGAGAAAGCCCTTTATCACCAAATTCCAAACAACTCATAACTGCTTAACTGTGATCTAAGATCACCAGATCTGTAACAGCATACCACAAGAACAACAAAACAATGCAGATGGAATCATAAAATGCCATTGTTGTGGAAGAATACAATGTTTTTTATCATGGGAACTTTATCAAATTGTGATCTTTCATAGGTACTAGCCATGCCAATATGCCAGATTTATTTGATCAAGATCAATGCATCATTCCCTGTGAAATTACGAAAAATATATAAAGAACTGTTGGATCTTTTCCTTTATCTGGATCCACACCAATGGTTAATGGGGTCTATTCGAGGCTGAGACTCATCCTTGTCAAAACAGACATGGGTCAGCGTCTACACTTTGTCAAACCAAATAATCCTTACAAGAACCGTACAAGACAATATTCTACATTAACATGTGGGATGCTGTTTACAATATTTCCTATATCTTAAAGATGTGTTTAACAATGTAATCAAGTAATCCTTCACTGTGTAGTTATTATCTAGAGACCATCTTGTGATTGGATCACACCAATTTTTTCACATTCCGACACATCACAACTACACATCTGTGACTGCATTTTATAATGTTTACATTATCTCGCTGACAAAAATCACAGACAGACAGACAGACAGACAGACATGTAAACACCTGTCAAAGTTCTAAAAACTGTGTTCACACTGTAACAGGTGTCACCAGGACCACATGGTGTCATGATGATACACACGCACGGACTCACAAAGTGGAAATGTTACCAGCTGATGGTGTTTTTGTAAACTGATTATGTAATCACAATTTCATGTTATCCATTAAACCCTGATTTAACTGCCATTTAACTTTTTTCAGAGAGTCACAGGAGCAATGAACATCGTTCAGGCGTGTACACATGTCCGGGTAAATCTCATAACCACTCTTACAGGCGATGTTGCCACCCAACACACCTGAGTTAAGTGAAAATGAACCTTTTAGAGTACTGCTAATATTCACTACTTGCATGCCCGTCTATGCAATCAGTGGCAGAAAAATGGTTGTTGCTAAAAACTGTGACCTAATTTCGAGGAAGTCCTGCTGTGAAACACAGCTTTCATCATAATTGATCAACAATTGCGTTGGAAGTTAAATTAAATGAGTTTTTCTAAAAATAAGAATCACTTCTAAAAATTGTGAAATTCCGTTGCAACATTTACAACGCCTCATTAATTTTGCAATTTTTTGTTAATCTTATCACACATTTCGCTCCCAAATACACATTCTTAATTAGAAACTGCCCGGTACTTCAGGCGAGAATGACTTTTTTCTCCACAACACCAATGCTCTGCTACTATTTCAATATCACAAGAGGGGAATGTAATGCGTGAACAGAGGCGGGAGATGGAGGAAGGTGGACGCAGAGCGAAAAGGAAGAGGTGGGGGGGAGGTGGGATAATTGTGGAGCCTGAGAAGGAGATGACACTTTTGTTGTCTCATTACCGCTCAAGTGGAGGAACGAACAGATTTAACAGTGAGAGAGGGGGGGAAACATTATATGAGGGGAGGGACGGAGGAAGACGAGGAGTGGGAGAGGAGCTGTGGCAGGAACAACAGCGGCAACAAGACAGCGATGGAGGAGCGAGCGGCTGAATTAGTCGGAGGGATGCAGGAGCAGAAGGGAGGGAGCAATATAAGGAGAATTAGGCAAAGAGTGGAAGATTAGAGGGGAGGAGGGTGGAGGGGTGGGTGGGTGGGTGGGGGGAGTATTGTGGGCAAGGAGAAGGAAACACAGAGCAAGAGTGTAAATCAGCTGGCTGTGGTCGGCAGCTTCTGTCCTCTGGCTCATGGTTACCATTTGATTAAAAAAAAATAGCCATCCTTCATTTAAATGGAATAACAAATCAGCTTCTGCAGGGTGGAAACAAGGAGGACGGGGGGCAGCCCACACACACACACACACACACACACGCACACACACACACACACACACACACACAATACAGATGCCTCGTCCACACATATACACATTACTGGCTGGATGCTATTCCAGCGTGCAGGGAGCTGTCCAGCGTTACTGGTGCTGAAGATGCTGAGGCCGTGTAGCAGCATATTGGAGCTGTCCAGCGTCTCACTCTACAAGCCAGTGCTGAAACCCAACCAAGAGGGCTGTAGTTACACAAACTTTTATTT
>CAEMYA010000051.1:5099293-5118793 GCA_903131615.1 Diplodus sargus
AGGAATATAGACATACACAAATACATATACCAAGAAATAAATCACAGAAACAACAAGAAAAACAAACAAACAAAAAAAAAATCAGCAAGTTTAATCTTTTTCTGAAATCAAATAGTTGTTTTTGATTTCCTCCCAACATCCTGTCTCACATCAGCCTTGTTAGCCCTGCCCAGTTCCCAGTGTCTCTCCACCTGCACCACATTCCCTCATTGGTTCAGTTTGTATTTTAGCCTGAATGTTCCATCACTCGTCGTCGGTTCGTCTGTATCCATGCACACATCTCCTGTGCTCTTGTGCCCGTTCCCCTGGTCCTTGTGTGTTCCTTGTGATCCTGATTTTTTTCTCACGGTTTTCTGGTTTGCCCTCAATATTTCACTTTGTTTTTTCCCCTTGAACTTTCCTTTGCCTGTCTTTTGTAACTTGCTTTTGGATTTCACATTTTACATTATTAAAGTTTTTTTTTTTTTTTAAATGTGTATTAACCTGCCTACCTCTTTGTCTGCATTTGGGTCCTATTTTGAACTGTGACAGTGACAATCCAAGCGCATTATATAATATATCGTATTTTAGTACTTTTCAGATCACATACGTCACATAAAGTTCCTCTGTTTGCACTCTTCAATAATAACTCAGGCAAAAGGACCATTAATTGCCAGTGTTGGAAGAGAAAGCAACAAATGGCCGTGAGAAAGGCGTACCAATTATTTCATGAATGACCAAATGTTCTTAGAGCATTAAGACCCACTGTAGATGGCTAATTCAATCTCCACGCTTCATGTACGTGCTTTTTCCAACTGACATTAATGGAGTCTGATCTGAGTGATCAGATGAAACCTAGCCACACTATGAAGGCACTCAAGACATACAGCTCTAAAGGTCAACCAACACGCCACCTTTGTACGTGGTCAGTGATGCATTTGACCAGATTGAATTAAATGATTCCTCACCATTAGTCAAGAATCTAGGAACGTATGTGTAAGGAGCCAATCAGGGAACAGAGGAGAGAAACTGAAGGCAACAGGCAGCTCTGGTACTTTTGAATCAATTGGGAAAGATACTGCCAAAAGGAAACATGTTAGACGAGGTATTACAGTTTCATCAGACTAAATACTACATAACTGACAGGAAGTGATTAATCCAGCTTAATCAGATACGCACACAATCCCTCCACAAGCTGTATGTTAATGCCAGGTGGAGCGATGGCCTTTGAAGGCTTAGAGTAATCATGTCTTTCTGATAAGCCACTTCCAGCCGTGCTCAAAAGCCAATACCTCCAACAGGTTACAGATTTACAAGATGTGTGACACTTCAGAGCAGGCAGCTAAGCCTGCGGTTAGCAGAGCATCTACTGCTGTATCCTATTCCACAGCTACTGTATTGGAGATCTGATAAGGGCTGATCTGTGCGCAGGGTCAGCTGATAGCTACATTCTCCCGTCGGCAGTGGTTACCCTTCATTCTGTTGGCAGAGTCCCAAAGAGTGTTTCAGGAGGGACGGTTTAGATTTTGAGCAGCGCTCCAAAGGGTGTGAATTTTAGGTATCTTTCTTCAACATCCATTGATCCTCTGAAAAGGCCTTAAGTAACTGAATATTGACCAGTAAATACTAAATAAATGTTTATCTGTTTGTTTGACCCTCGTTTGATGCCATGGTAGCCTCCTGATATGCTGCCAGATAGTCGAAAGATTTTTTTCATTTTTCTAGTTTAATGTTAATTAAAATAATTAATTAAATGATGGAGAAATATATACCTGCAAAACCAGATGGGTTAAAACTGTATGTTTGTTTAGGCTCAATTCTTTCTTGTAATGCTCATGTTTTACTCTGGTTAGGTTTGAGCACAAAAACCACTTGGTTAGGGTTAGGAAAACTTCATGTTTGTCACGTTTGGTCACTACAAACATGTTTGGAGATGTCCCGAGATCTTGTTAAATACACGTGATTTTGTCGCTACCAACACAGCTGTAAACTGTCCCAAAGTCTCATAAAAATCTACAGTGGTTGACTCTTATAAATGTTGAAGCTCCACCACCATCTGCCCCACCTCTGCATATGAAGGTCAGGTCAACAACATGAAATGTCGGCGTGATATGACACGTGTAGGCTTCCTGTCCTGTCCAGCATGGCCCTATCTTTTTTGAGTGCGTTGTTGTCCAAATCCACTAGTTAGTTCTGCTGTGTTGGCTGCTCAGCTTGCTTTGTTTACCTTTTTTAGATCATTCCCAAAACGTAACCCAAAACTCTCCACTCAATGCCAAACTGTTTCTTGTATTACATCCATTCACTGTAAACTGTTAGCGGCGTTTTGCCCCACTACTGCCCCCAGGCTCAGAGTGAAAGCTAAAGCGCTATCAATTTATCAAGAACCAGGCAAATTGTTTGTGCACACACACACGCGCGCGCGCACACACACACACACACACACACACAAGCATGCACGCACAGAGAGGCATTAAGGACACTCGCAGGGATTTTGGGCCTGGGAGCTAGCCATTAATCAGAGAGTTTGCTTACTGTGAGTGTATGTGTGTGTATGTGGTGTGTGCTATTGTGTTGTGTTTGTAAGCTGGAGAAAAGAGGCAATTCGTAGAGAATAACTTTGTACCTGTCCATCCAGCCAATGCAGTCCTGCAGTCTTGGTCCAATGCACCTAAGTAAACAAATACAAAATGAGCAGATAAGTTAAACAAACCACATTCACAGTTTGCAAATTCAAAGCAACACAGCAACTATTGGCTTCAAAGGACCCATATTGGACATTATTAAACAAATCATGCCTTTGTGAAGCAGTTTACACAAGATTTGGCTATGGACCAAGTATAAACCCATATTAAGGACACCCACTGGTTTGTGGACTACTGTTTTGAAGCCTTAAGTTTTGTATTATCGCTGCCTCAATCTTGTTTTTTCGGGGCCAGAACTGACCAAACTTGGATGAGAAAGTCGAGTTGGGATTGACATCCTAATCTGAGTTGACCGAGAACCCAATCCCTGTTTAAAAACTCTTTGACATCTAAATGGGACCAAAGGTAAAAAATCCAGTAAGAAGTTGGGTTATTTTCTCATAAGCTTACATACATTCAAGTTTCTTTATGCAACCAGTGGATTCAGTCTTTTCAGACCCTAAAGCTCCGCCCACTAATTATACAATCCATGATATGGGCGGTTCTTTCTCCACACAACACCCACATATACTACAGTCCACACATCCTGGCCTTTCATACTGAATGAGGACAACTAAAACAGAGCTCTATGCTGTTATTACATTTTTGCAAAGAATATTTGCCCTCAGTAGCCTTTTTAGACTTTGTTAGTGTGATTATGCAACCCATGTGATGCAGGACTCTGGAGGTCACTGATGCTGAGTGAAATAACACGTTTAAATGCAGGAATACTGAATGACAACACACATTTTTTATGCAGCCTTCACACAGTAATAATGTGAAAAAACATTAAAAAAAAACAACAAATCACATTTTATTACCATTTACTACATGCTAGGGAATATGAAATACTAGATGAGCCATTTTCAAGTTAAAATCTGAAAAAGAAAATAATACATTTCAATAGATAAATGGAGTTCGATTTAACGTTAAATATTATCTTTTTCAGTAGTGATGCACATATGTCTTGATTTGTTGTTGCTGGCTAGATGTTTTTTTCTGTGATAAAAGTTCAATAGCAGAATGTACAGCAACTACACTGAGAGAAATACTGTTTTTTTTTTAAAAGCATATGCATTCATGTTGGTGTTCTTTCCTTGAATCAAGGGCAAATTGTACATTGTACTGCATGGAATTTGGTGTGCTGCTGGTCATACTTCTTACTCTACAAGCTAACAAACTGTAACAGACACTATTGATTTCTCTTATCCGTCCATTACCCCCTGCACTGCTGGCTGTCAAAAACACATCATGTCTGCGTGTAGGCGTTAGTGTGAGCGGTGATGTCACAGTATCTCCTCATCTTTTTCATACCTCCCTGACAAAGTACAGCAGTGCAAACAACTGAGATTTCACCTCAGTCTTTCTTTATTTCTCTCCCTATACCTCCATCTATGTCTATTGCTTTATTTTCAGTTCATTTCATAAAGACATCAAGAGCCAAGTTTACTTTCTCTGTTCAACTATAAGCTCTACAGTGAAATCAAAGGTTGCTGTTTTAAAGCCACAGGCTGGTGAAGCACTAGACAAAAGCATCATCAAACCCATGTACTTTCTTGATGCTTGTGGGCAAACCTGAGATGTAAAGCGAGTTCTGACTCTTCTCCAGTTCCACCGTGTCCACATGGGAGTCAGATCACAAAGCTACATTGTCTTGTGAAGAAAAAGCAAATATCTCTGCTTGAAATTTCACCATGTCCTCCCGTGTTGATGTTTCAAATCTCCCGTGTGCGTTTGAAAGACTTAATACCAGTTTCAGAAAATTTGGTGACTCTTTTTGAATGTTTAACAGAGAAGGAGAGTAGTTTCAGCCCCGTCTCTGTCCCTCTCTGCCTCCCTCAGCTTGTTTTATTTTATTTATTTTTTTTGAGAGACGGCTCTGCTTATGAAGCTATACCTGTGACAAAGTGTCAGCCTGGTGTTTTCCATTTATGACAATGCTGTTATGCTCAAGCGAGCTAGAGGCTGTCACTCAGGAGAGGAGAAATAACACACGAGGAAGTGACACAAACTCCCTGTGGAGTTAAATACAAAATGATGTCTTTCCAACCCTTGAATATTACATTGAGCGATCGGTGGCTAGTGAGCGATGGTGAGTGGCAAGGACTCCTCTCACTTCCTTTTTACCTCTCCTTTCTCTCTCTTTTTTCAGCCTCGCCTCTCTATTTATGCCTCCTTACTAGCAAGACTTTGGGTTATAATGTTATGTTTGCGGGATGTGGATAGTGCAGTGGAGTATTTGTGAATATGCTTATCAGCCACTAAACATAGGAAAGCAAAATGAGGATATTTAGGAGAAATGTTCTGTTTGGACCCAGAAAATGGCACAGCTTGTAAATTAATTGACTTCATCGTTGGTGAGCTACAGTGGCCGACTACAGTGGTGTCAAAGTTAGACAAAGTTAAATCCTACAACCATCAACAGCCAGGCCCTTGGGGTTTGGGCTAGCTGTTTACAGGACAATAATTTCTGCAATAAAACCGTAACCTATTGTTGCCTTTTGGCTCTACGTCCACACAAATACAGTGTTTTCGGGGCCTGAAAAGGGAAACTTTTAATACTGGGTTCCATAGTGTAAACTTTTGAAAATGCCAACCTTACCGTTGGCTTATAAACTGGCAAGAAGCAGTTCCTGTGAAAACTCTGGCGACATGGCCCCACTTTGTGCATGTGTATTACGTTTTAAACCTTTATGGCCATGTGCCAATAAGAGGAGAACAATACAAATGGTTGGCTATTGAGCTTTTTTTGTCCTACTGACTCTACTGAGTTCACTAACACTCCTTCAGCAAAATGTGGATTGCTGCACAAATACATGATGATAATAATAATAATGTGATGTGATGGCTTGGCGCTCTGTAGAAAGACAATGTATCTTTCTTTGTCCTACTCGAGACATCTGACCAGTACTTTTAACCTGACTCTACTCACCCCTGGGTGCAGTTGGAATGGCAGGGATGGCACTCGTTGTTGGCCTCTGCGTACTTGAAGATGAAGCTGTTGGCACCTTGCAGGCCATCGGGACACTTTTCCACACAGTTAGGCCCGTCCTTGAAGTGGAGGCATTTCACGCAATGTTCTGGGCCCTACGGACAGCAAGAAACAAGAGAAGCACTGTATCCTCAGATGCAAATTTTCAATTTGAAAACACAAGAGTAGTTCTGAAGACATTGTATATAAATAGTCATTAGCAAGGTTGCCATATGTCAAGGCTTGTTTGGCATGCTTCTTTTTGTTTTGTTCCAGACAGCTTTGCAGTTGGTGGCATTCATGATTTCACTTCCTAAACCTGTTTCACGGCAGGTAAACTGTTAGAAAGAAAACGTGTCTTTTTGCAGCTTTCTGTCACAAATGTTTAGGAGACAGTATTCGCTCCAGCTGATCCCAAATTTCCCGTGCACGGAGAGCATAAACCTGACATCATGTAGTCGGGCATACAGGACAAAACTTTGGTGTCACTAATACAGGGGGATGAGATATCTGCTGTAGCCGCAGTTTGTAATGCCGACTGATTGATGAGTATATATCATCAATAACCTGCCAAGTGCAGGTTTCCAAGCAGCTTTATAGATTGAATTGTTACACTTGCATCGCTGTAGCGGTAAGAGCTGGAGTGCGAAAGGAGAGTAATAAGGGAGACAGAGAGAGAGGGAGAGAGGATGGACGTGGATGCAGAATAACAGCAAAGGGCAGTGGCAGCAAGAGAGCGAGCCGGATATAGTGTGAGTAAGAGAAAAGAAAGAGGGACGAGAGAGAGAGAGAGAGAGAGAGAGAGAGAGAGAGAGCAGACGAGACGCATAAAGCAGTGTGAGCGGAGCAGGCAGATAATAACCATCGCTCACAGCACACACAATGACCATAACAATCCGCCTAGAACAGGATTTATGGAGCTAATATAGGCGAGGGAGGAGGTAGGGGAGGAGAGGGAGAGAGGCGAAGAGCTCTCCCAGACAGGCCTCGTATCATCAACAGGCCTAAAGAACATCTCATTGACAAACAACACAACAGCATGCGCGCACACAAACACACACGCCTAACACAGCGAGTGGAAATGAAATCAACAAGCATCCTTTTGAATCACACACACACACACTTGCATGGACGTCCAAATTGCACACGAACAATTATTAAAGCATTAACACTCACATACACACATGTACACACACACAAGCACATAATGCTCTCGGTAAACAAGGGGCCATCAAGGTAGGAAAGATGATAGCGAAGGCAGATAACTATCCTCTGGCAAGTGGAAGAATGTGTGTGAGTGCTTGTCCATGCATAACCCTGAAGTAGTTCTCTGTGCGTGGCCTTGCATGCGCGCATGTCTGTGTGTGTGTGAGCGTGCATACGCTAATGCCTCTGCGTGTGTTCTTTGTAGCTTTGTGTGTGAACATACATTCACCCCGGTATAATTATGCAAACTCAAAGTCTCGCTGCTCTCCCTGGCTTCAGCGTGGAGCCTGGCACTTGGAGCGTCTCCCCACCCGTGGGTATTGGTGTGTGCGTCTATATGCATGCACCCAATAATCTCGTCACATCAGCGAGTTAAATTATGTGACAGAGCAAAACAAACAGTGTTTGGTCCAGCAGGGGTAGCGGCACATTCAGAAAAGTGACAGGAGCGCACAGTGTTGCGACCAAAGTACCCCGCTGTAAATTTAAATTGGTCTGCTCGTGTGCTTAAAGCTGAAGTTTGTGTGTGACGCTGTTGGATGTGTGCGTAAATGAATATTTCTGTTCCTTCTTTCTTATGCAAAAAACACACTAGTATCTCAGTAGGATTGGTGATTAATCTTTTACAGTGTTGGCGCTTATAGTCAAGCTTCTCAAGGCATGATCAGATACATCAGGAAGGATTTACAGCTTATTTTACTGTATTATAACGCGCAGACAGGGTCACCATGCTCCCTATTTATTTGCTCCCAATATTAACTATACTCCCACAGAAGTCCTAAAAACATATCACACCCCAGAATAATCTCAAGCATTAATGGTGAAGTCGAGAGGAAAAAGCATGGAGACATTTGCATTCTGTCACCAAAATTAAATGTTTTAATCAATTCGAGGCAAATATAATGTAATTTGACAAATATGATCTGTAAATTCAGTAGAGGATTAGGGCCACTGTAAAAAAATGTGTAAATTCTGACCTTTTTTTCCATAAACTTTACTTAAATCTCAGAGAAAAATTTTTTCTGAATTCTGAGTTTAAAATCCAAATCCTGAGATGAAGTGTCCTAGTTCTGAGAAAAGAAATCTGAATTATGAGAAAAAAAGTCCACATTTTAAATTCTGATGGAAAAGGTCTGAATTCTGGGGAAAAAAAAAGGAATTTCGAGGGTAAAATTAGAAAATGTTGAATTATGAGGGGAAAAAAACTTAATTTTGAGAGAAATTAAACATTTTGAAAAAAAGTCCAAATTCTGAAAAAAAAAATCTGAATTTTGAGAAAGAAAACCTGAATTTTGAAAACATTTTTCTAAATTTTGAATTGTGAGGGAAACAAATCTGAGGGGAAAAAACATAATTTTGAGAGAAAAGTAAACATTTTGATAAAAAGTCTAAATTATGAAAAAAAAAATCTGACTTCTGAGTATAAAAAGTCTGAATTTTGAGGGGAAAAAAGTCTAAATCTTGAGAAGAAAAAAAATCAACATTTTGAATTCTGAGACCCAAAAAAAAAAAGAAAAATTTAAATACAATTTGAAAAAATTCTGAAGTTTGAATCTGTAGAAAACCTAAACTTTGAGAAAACGTGTCTGAATCTAAATAAAAAAAAATAAAAAAAATACATATCACAGTGGCCCTAATCCTCTTCCTGGTTGCTATTTTGGAAGCCATTTAATCGAAGATTAAACAGAACAGAATCACAGCTCTTGAGAACAGGCAGTCTGTCACACTCTTAAATAAAACATTTGGCAGTGAGCATTACATATCATGCAAATTGTGTCTTTTGCAGAAACGTGATCTATTCAATAGGATACAGGAGCTGAACTGAAGCCTGCAGTGCCTGTTGTGAAATGCTCCTCCTATCATTCAGTAAGACACATTAACAGATGGGCTTGTTAGAGGTAAAAATGAGCCACTCAAGACAACAACAGCAACGAGTCTAGATCTACAATATGATTATCATCCATTCTGTCCTTGATACACAGCCTTGTATTCATGGCTGCAGTTGTATCTCGGGTATCTCTCCACAGAGGGCATTATGCCAATTAAACCACTGTGTGTGAGCTATAATGTAATTGCTATGGCCTCTGTGGCCATAACATGATTGCTGTAATCCATTTGTGTGTCTATGGTGCACATGTGACATCTACATGAGATCCAACAGGTTATCATGGAACACTTCAATTACACACAGCCTGGCGAGTCACACAAACACATGCACAGACGCTAACACGCTTAAATCCTGCATAATGCACTGCGCTCGCATACTGAAATTACAGTATGCCAAAATAGGGATATATTCACGTCTGAAATCCTTGTATAGAAGCCTTGAGACTGTGAAGAATCCTCCACATGGCTGAAAAACAGACAACAGGACCGCGTACAAAGCCTCTTTTGACTTTGCATCTGTTTTGATGCTGCCCAGTCGACCGGATTATTTTGTCGGCAGTTTCTGCAAACCACACCTATGTCAAAGGTCCTGTGATAAGTGACCTACTGACATTTCCAGCATTTTCTGTCGCATAAAACAAAACAAGAATGTTTTTTTAAGGAGACCTGCAGTTGTTTCCAGCATATCCTCTGTGTGCCAAATGAAAAAGCTGAACCATGATGTTTTGCTAAGCCCGGCCAAGTGGTTTTTGTCGCTAACCCTAACCAGAGCATAAGCACAGTTGTGCTTTGTTTTGACAAAAAGAAAGCTGCATCATAAAGAAACGTCCAGTTCGAACGTATTTGTGGTTTGCAAGAACGTACTCGGCTAACATTTATTCTGCCAATTGGGTTTTTTATTGACCCAGTCAAGACATAAAAACACAATCAAAACCATTACAAAGCCTCTCATGTGGGAAAATGCCTGCTTTAAGTTTTTTAATCCCTTTTTTTTCTCAAACTCCTGAAGAGACAATCACAGGTATATGTGTTTTATCACTCTCTCCACTGCTCACCATCCTCCCATCACTTGTCTACCAAAGCCAAGTGCAGAGCTGTGAGGTATCAAGTGGACTGCCAAGATAATCAAACCGATGAATCTCTTCCAACAACAACAAACACGCTCAAGTCAACAACCGCAGACGTGCTCACTCTGGCCTCTGCTTTCCCGTGCTTGCACATTCGCACACAAACACTCCAGTGTATCCACAAGTTCTCTCCTAAACTATATTGGGCAAACTGTCTGACAGGGTGTGATAGGACACAAAAGACAGCCCATGGCCCCTCTGGCTTGCATCTGTCTCAAATCATCCTCCTCTATCAAACAGCAAGATAAGATTTTAAGAGAAAGCGCAGGGTCAGGGGCCTCATGTGGCTGTGGGTGTAGAGCGCAAGAGATACGGGCGGAAATGAAGGTCAGGGATTCTCTTTTTTCACGCTGGCATTTTTCTAATGTACAGCTGCTACCAAACAAACTTTTTTTTCCAAAAAGCTTCCATGCTTCTCTAAGACCTTGCGCAGAAAGAAAAGTTACTTAGGAGTGCAAATGCCTTTCGGAAAAATTATTACAAGCATGTCAGTTTACTAGAAAAAAAAAGAATTACTCTGCCTGAGTACACTTTTGATGGTTCATATGAAGTAAAAACAGAATCACAAACACACATACACACACACTTACGTGCAATGAATACAAATGCACGCCAAATAATGCTGATCGCAGCTCAGACGATCAGTTTTGCCTTTGAGTCGGAACATGAGTCATAATCGATAGAACAGCTAAGAGGCAAACTTTGACTGCTAATGCAATAATTAATCATAGTCTGAGGATGACCACAGGGAACGTCTGCAGCTCCGTCGTTCCGTCTGTGGTGAGTGAAGCGGTGCTCTGGCCTTGAATACTTTTTCTTTGCACAGAAAACATCAATTTAGTCCTTTCAAAAGATTCTGCTGCGAGTCGGTCAAATTTACGGGTGGTTTCAGTCCCATCATGGGGATTGGTTGAGATAAATACAGGATATGAACGGCCTCAACCTTTGTATGTACTTCCAATTTATTGGAAGTTCACAATTACTCAGTGTTGCTGTTAATTATTAATAGTTCATTTAATAAAATGAGCCTGCTTTTTTTAATAGTTCATAGCTATTGAGATAATTATTTTAACTGAATGAGTTAAGTGATGGTAATTTGTTAAAAGGACAGCAAATAATTATTATTTATTCTTTTAATTCATGTTGATGTAAGCATGATATCATGTAAACGGCAACTCTGTGTAAGCTGTCTGAACAGTGATGTGGGCTACTGTCTGCTTTATGGCCCAGAAGCACCAGACAGTCATTGAAGAATGAGAGCTGACTGTCGCATTGCCTGTATCCCAACGAAAAAGCTGCACTTGACACATTGCAAAGGCTACAGCTGATGGCCAACTAAGTTGTACATTGTGTGCCTTGTGTGAGAGGAAATACCTCCATCCCACCAGGTAAGGGTATTCCTCCTCAAAAATGTAAATCATAAGACTCTGGAATACTGACGTACAAACTGTTGTCACAATAGTGCAATGGTTTTTGACACCGCTCTTGCTAATATAGCCACACGTCAAGAATATGTCTGATAAAAGTGAAGAGGTAATTAGGCAGAAGGGAAAGACGAGGGGAAACCAGATTTAATGGGTGAAATCATTGATACCAAAGCGTCACGTGGCTTTGACTTTCTTTTTTTCCGCTTCTCTTCTCATGCACTTATTTGCTTAGCTTAACAGCCAATCAGAGTAATTTCTCTCACTGATGTGGCCAAAAAAAGCCATCGACTAGGTCCGACTCGTCCCAAGTGTGTGGGACATTGACTGATGGCGACTGTCTGACATTTGAGGCTTAAATAACTAGCAAGTACCATGGTTTTCTTATCATGGAAGGGTTAGCTGAATAGGAGAACTCAACTTTGAATAGCCCAGTGCGGAGATACTACTAAACTGTCTTTGTAGCATTGGAGTCTTTGCAGTATTGGAGTCCTGTGGAAGTTTTCCTCAAGTGAATGAACATGAGTTAAGCCAGGCCAATCACTGAGCTTCAGACCCTGACATGAGCATTGAAACAGGGCTTTGCTTCCTGGTCCTATACCTGCCATTGAAAGATTCCCTCCTAACGCATAAAAGATACGAGGACGGAATCTGCTGTCCTCATTTCGTGCCTTTTGTGAAACTGATAGCAGGCTTTAACCGTCTGTCGGCAAACCGAGTGAATATCTTACAGCCGGGAATCAGATGTAAGTGAATAGGGACAACTGTGCAAAAAAAAAAAAAAACTGTTCAGAGGTTTATCTGAAGTTAACATGAGGCACAGAGACAACATGTTGTAAGTCTTTTTAGCAGAATATTCTCTCTTCGTGTTTCCCTGTACAGTGTTTCCCCCGAGTTACAGTAGCGGCACAAAAAGAGGGAGTGTTGTACTTAAAAGGCTGTGACTTTGGAAGACATTAATTTGATTTGTCTTCATGTGGGTGGCTGAAGCCTCAATCTCGGCTTCAAATTAGCAACATTCCTGCACAAATTAAGGACCGTCCCCACTATCACGTACACATTATGAAGGGATCTTGTAATGGGCAGTGTGAGCCGGAGGAATTATCACAGGAAGAGCAATTCAGTGTTCATATGGGAGCCTGACTTTTGCCTTAAGACACGTTTGAGAAATCCTTTAAAAGATCATGTTTTCATAAACTAATATTAAACGCTGTATTGATTTACAAAACCATTTTCTTAATTGGCTCGGTATTCACCAGTAGATTGCTTTTGGCTCTCATATTTTGACAGATTTAAGCGCCGTTCACATTTCAATGATGGAATAATGCCACAATGTTTTTCTTTTTTTTGTTAAATGTCTTTCCCTCTTTAACGGCTTCATAAAAGCAAACATAAACAAACTGCTCAGATGACAGCCTTCTACTCCCGTCTTTATGAAGCAGAGATATGTGAGCTGAAAATAAACGCCTCAGTCTTCCTCACTGTTGGTGGCTGCAGGCTTACCGGACCGTGGCAGGTCAAAGAGTCGTCGTCGGCTCGCTCGCACTGGCCGTCACACTCCACACACACCGACCCGTTGGCATACTCTCGAATATCCCTGAAAGTGGACCGGAGGGATAAGGATGGGAGGGGAGGAGAGGATGATACAAGGGGGTCAGAGATGGAAAGGGAGCAAAACGTTAAATTGTGAAATAGAACAAAAACGTCACTATGGATGTCAAGCGCTCTGCCTCTGTTCTCTACATTCATCCTATGATAGCCCTGTTAATAAGGATACTTATTCTGTTCACCCATCTGGCAAAAGATACAGAAGTATCCGCTGCCATATCTACGGTGCAGCTTCTTTTCTGAGGCTGCAAGACTTCAATCCATCCTCCGCACTCCAATAAAAAAACATGTTTTTTCTTTCTTATGTAGCTGTAACTCACATTTTGTTCTGCAAGCCTGATGTTGTAACATGACTATTAAATGAACCTTTTGTACCTTTTGTGGCTCCTTGGTTGCACACATAAAGGGACCTCTAAACCACTTGAACAAATGATTCACCACATTAATCAGACATATACAAAGTAAGACATGTCCAACTAAAATGATGTGGCTTGTAAGTGGCAGGAAATCACAAATGATAAAAAACACTTCAGTATCACATCAAACCCATTTAACCCACTTTAACGTCTTTGTAGATGCTGAAAAAGGCACACACTGAGGAGCTGTCTTTTTGTCTGGTCTAAGCCAAAAAAATCATGGTAAAAAAAATCAGGGCCATCTCACAGGAAGGCACTAACAGGTACAGATTGTTCTTTGTTCCATCTGCAGTTGGCTGTGTTGATATGGATCATGTGCTGTTTGTGTATAATGTATGTAATATACTCTTATCAGTATGTTCTTAAAGGGTTCAAAGTGAAAGTTTTTAGGACAGAATTTAAGACTTCTTTTCAACCTCAATTACAGACGTCTAAAGAACCACTTGTGACCTTTTGGCTACTTTTGAAATAATTGCATTCAAAAGACCCTTATGAATAATTGAGTCTAATCCCGGCTTCATTATCTTATAAAATGGTGGAAGTGCATTTTCCTTGTACATAGGCGGGTGGAATCACTTGACAACTTTTGCAAAACAAAGACAAAAAAATTCAATAGGCAATGATCTGTTGAATCCCTGGAAAATACTCATCTCAATGTCAATATGACATTTGTGTTTTCCTGAACGTTCTCTTTCAGAGCCCTCTTATTGCTGAACACAAGTTTGAAAATGATCCCTTCCAATCAATAATGTCTGAAACAATTCGGAGTTCAGGATGCCGTTTCGGAGCGGAGAGCACAGTCAGAGGGATTGAGGCGGATAGAAGAATTACGGATGGACACAATTGTCTGTTTCAATCTGCCAGTATGAGCATTCTTTCTTACAGTGCTGAATTTGGAAATGATGCTCAGAGGATGTAGTCGTAGCATCAGTAGACAGTCTGAAACACACACACACACACACCCACACACACACACAGACACACACACTCCCGTCACACCCACAGGCATAATAACACTGATAACATCACGCGGGAGGCCAACGCAGTTGAAAGGTGGAGTACCTGCGAGGGTTGCAACGTTTTCAAAAATCAATTAAATTAAGTGCCTTGTTATTCAATTTCTGCAATCCCCTTATAATAGCAGAACACCAGAGTGGCCTCGAAAAGTCATTAAATGTGACCACAGCACGGCTGAGCTGGCACTTTGCCTTTGTCACTGCAGGACAAGGAGAATGACTTTTGGGTACTTCTCTTTGGTCAGTGAGGGAAAACAGAATGTTCAATCTCAGCGCTAGAGATAAAAAAAAAAAAAAAACTGTCGTTGGCCCAGTGGGATCTGAATCAAATTAGTATTAATTATGCTTCATCTGGCCTTCATAAAACCTTCCTGGAGACAGGGGAGGTAAGGCTTTGTCTGGGTGTGTGCTGGTTAAAATAATAAAGGCTGCAGTGTAGCTGGGAGATATCACTGACGCTTAAGACTTATAGGCTATTACATGATGTTCTGCTGCGTTCGGCTTTTTCTGTGTTTCCGTACGTCTGCAATGGGACCAGGATACATAAATACGTTTGCAGTGAATAATAAACCTTTCTATGGATTTGAGGGAAAAAATGAACATTCATCTCAAGCGGCTTTTCTACACAATCCGTTCTGCCAAACCAGCACGTTCATGCGAACAAAAAGTTCTGCGGGTGGAACAACGACGTCCAAAATCATTTTGAATGCATACTTTTAAACAACCGTTGACAAATCCATCGATGTCAGGCACTCGAAGCTCCCCATCACTTTGCTGCAGTTGGAGACATTTTCATGAACTACTGAGACTCAACACTTTTTTAGTTTAAATTGAGTTTTTCTGGTTCAGTGATTGTGGTTTAGAAAAGAGTGTACATTCGAAGCAGACTTTCGAGTACGTCTGTCCTCCAAACCCTCCTTCACGGCTGATATGAAGCAATAGTGCATTTGTGTGTTGTCAGAATAATCGGAAAAATTTGCTCCAGATGAGAAAAAAATGTATTGATTGCCAATTCATGAAACAACTTGGAAACTCAGCAAACATTTTGAGAAGCCCCAATATCTGCCTATTCTGACATCATAGATATAGAAAAATGGCAGACGAGATAAAATGTTTGGTTGATGTTAAAAACATAACAAAAAAAATAAATAAATAACAATGTCAAACAATACGTTCTTGTACCATCCATGCTGTCCCCACATTACGAATTCACAAACACAGTATGTTAAAAAGCACTTTAACTTCTGCATGCTGTCATGTGATCCTCGTTAGGGTAGATTTGCCAATCCACAAAAGAGTAGAACTGTTGTACCAAAGATGTGAACTGCAGGGCAACTTGAAAATTTGATTAGACTGAGACCCAAACACTGAACAGACACCGAAGAAAAGGCACAAAACACAAAACACAACACACTTAAAGGAGACATATTATCATATATCGTTTTCAGGATCATCATTTTACATTGGGCAACTACTAGAATAGGTTCATGCAAATGTGTGACACGGTGATGTAGTGTGATGTCACAAAGTCACAGAATTAAAGGTCAGACTACTAACGAGGCGTTTCAGGAGCTGTATTTTCTGCAGGAGAGAGCAGCTTCTGTTTGTTCAGACTTATTAACTTTTAAGAACTTTTACATGCACAAGAAAAAAACCTGATAATAGGTCCCCTTTAAAGTGTGAATCATGAGAACACACGATGTAAAAGACTCAGAGGACAAAGGGTGGGAGGCGCATTCAGTGCAGTTCTATATCAGGTTGACGACGTGCCGGCCGTGCTGGTAACGTCATGGCTGGTGCTGACGTGCAGGTGGACAGGTAGGCAGGGCGTGGCCCCGTGCGCAAGCAGTGACTGTGACACGCAGTGACACGCCTAGCCCCCCTGCCCCAACAGCACCCTCTGGTCTTCCTCATATCTGTCCATCAACGATTCTTTGATAAAGTTCAGACTTTTAACTTGAAAGCATCTTTCCAGCTGTTCAGTGAGGCAAAAAAAAAAATAAAATCTAAAACATCATTAATAAAACTCACTGGGGAAGCAGGTCTTGTCACCTTCCACTGTGAGGAGGAGGATGGCATCAAGCTATACTTCCTTTAAAAGTAAAGGCCCCCCTGTTGTTTTGAAACTCTGCAGGGGTGCCTTTTAAAACCGAGTGTTACCATTACATCTTAAATTGTTCTCTTCAGCCCGCGGCTCTTCAATATTATCCACAGTAAACATCAAAATGGAGGCCGAGCTTAAAAGTTGTAACAAAGAGCCTCGGGGTGTTTAAGTTTTGATGAGCAGGTCGTGCAGCAGGTCTTCAAAAAACAAAGGATCAGCCGAAAATTCAACCTTTCCTATTCATTCATTCCTAGCTAACTCGAACGAGCCGATACATGTTTATGAATTCGCCCTTGATCTGATAACATTATACTGCTGCTTCGTTCTCTCGAAACCAATCTAGAGTATTCCTGCAGGGGTTGGACCAAGCACTTGACAAAGAAATCTGTTTGATCTTTGCTGCCTTGGTAACTTTTGAGTTGTTGTCTAAAAGTAAAATGATGGTGATAAACCAGACTTAACAAACCAAATTCTGAGGCAGCTGTTTCCTGCATGCTTGAGACGATGCATGTACAGTTTTCTCCAGCCATGTTGAGTACTTTACTAGACGTTTGTTGAACACTGTAGAAATAATAATAAAAAAAACATACTGAAGTGTGCTGTGTGATTGACCTTATTGACCTTTGTGCTGCTGAGGGAGGAAGAAGGTAAGTCATTTTCAACATCAGATAAAAATAGCAGAATTCAAAACTTAGCGTCTTACATTAACCCTTGTTATAGTTAAAGGTCCAGCGTACAGGATTTAATGGAATCTATTGACAGAAATGGAATATGATATTCACTGTTATGTTTTCATTTATAATCACCCAAAACTAAGAATGTTTTGGTTAGAATGAGCCTTTTATCCACTACACAGTCCACCACGGTGCACATCCATGTTTCTATAGTAGCCTAGAACGGACAAACCAAACATTGGCTCTAGAGAAGTACTTTAATGTATCATGGACCCTAAATCCATCCGTTTTTGTGGCAAACAAAAGTGGGATGTTGCGACCAAAACAGCCTATTTAAGCAAACACCAAGATGTTTTTCTAACCCTAACAAACAAAAACAAAGTGTTTTTTGTTCCTAAACCCAACCAGAGCATAAACACAGTGTTGTGACAAGAGAGAAGTAAAAATTCTAGGAAAACAAACTTATCAAAGGTTTTACAGAATTGTACATTTATTTTTGCGATTTTGGTAGGGCAAACATTCAGACAAGCACGCTGCCCTTTTAGTCTATTATGTCACTGACAATAACCGGCCAGATCAATGGTTATTTATCTTTGACCCATATCGATGCTGCGTAACCTATGACTATGGGAAATGAATAATTGTGATGTGTTTTGGTCCCCTGTGTGAACCTTGCACCAAACCTTCTCCAGGCTGATTGAATCTAATGCTTTACATTAGTTCCAAAAAACAAGGGGGCTTTGGAGGCGACAGTGACCAGGAATGGACCCTATAAGCCCACATCATCTGTGTGTGTGTGTATGTTGATGCCCTGCAGTTTTTCTTCGTGGTGATTTACTCAGCTTGAGTGTATCTTCACTCACGTCCATGTTTTTTTCTCTGGTTTATCCACAAAGCGCTGTGGGAACTTGACAGATGTCCCTACGGAGATGATGGAATAAACTGAATAAGATGGCATTATTGTGTCATTTATGGCATTATTATCTATTTTGTTACCCTTGAAAGGAGACATTTTTGCTTTTTGTCTTTTGCTTTCTAAATAAGTCTCAATTTTCGGTCAGCCTTGTACAGATTGCACTCTGGAAAATGGAAGTATAGAAGCTTTACACTTTATGTAAGAGAGGGCCAAGACGTGATGATTTGCTTGTGTTTTTATTCTTGAAATCTTCGAGTGAATAAAAGTGTCCACTGAAAAATAAAAAAAAATAAAAAAAAGGTCAGCTGGCATCAGTCCAAGGTGAGCCACAGTGTTTGAAATGACTGATCTGAAATAAAACCAGAAAACGCACTGGAACGACTGGCAGTTTTCATCACAGCCTTCATTTTTTTTTATTTTTTCTCTCTCAAGACAGTTTGAAAAATTGCAGGCAAAATTTCCGAGTCAACAACCCAGAAAGAGGCCGCTGAAAGAGAGCGGGAGGTCTGTGATTTAGTGGTTTTCGTTTTATTTTGTGAGTAGAAAAAAAAGAACACTCTGCACAGGTGTGGAGGTGTAGAGGTGTACAAGTTTTTTGACAGTCTGGGCAAACCTTAAACTTCTAATGTGATTAGCACCTGAGGACAATTAGAGGACAACGCCTCCACGGCATCAGCTCTGATCGCACCTGCTCACACTTGGCTTGGTACAGTTTGTATTTGTAATCCACAAAATGATATCCAAAATCAAACAGATGATATATGGGCTGATATCAAGTCAACTGTTGCTAATAAACAGCCCAGAAACCATACATTCTTCACAAAAAAACAATGTCTTACATGTTTCTTAACGGGAAATCTATTCTCACTTTTCTCATTTATTATTAAACACACGACCGCAAAGAGGATACCGATATGCCACAGATTCATGTTTGAAATCAACTATTGATCTGCCATCTCCCTCAATCAGTCAAGCAGCAAGAATGCAACCGAACCCCAGCAGTACATCCATTCATCTAACTAACAAACTATAATCTACCAGTCAGGATGACATAGGGTGAACGTGCTCATGCATTTAAGTGTATACGCATGCTCACGCATAACTCACCCTTCATAGAGATTGCAGGTATCCACGCAGGTTCGCCCACGGCTGAAGAATCTGCAGGAGAGGCACTGGTCCGGGCCGGGACCCCAACACCCTGCATCCGAACACAGCGGGTCACACACCATGTGCTCCTTCACTGCTCATAAAGCACACGCAGAAAGAAGACAGAGTGACATTCATGTGGAATACAGTTGTGCTGCGATGACACAGAAAAGAAACCCTAAATTACCCCAAATGAGCCGCTTATAAAATTAGCCCAAATAGGCACATTATTTATGAAATGGGCTTGTCGAAGGCATACGCAATTTAAAAGGGTTCATTTTTGCATTACATTTCCCCGCCTACGCAGAGCAGCCATTCATTTGCAGTGGTTTATCCGTGTTT
>CAEMYA010000051.1:5118819-5130902 GCA_903131615.1 Diplodus sargus
GTTTTTTTTTTTTTTTGTTTGGGCGACTTTCCTAAACAATGGCAGCAGTAATTGCAGCGAGACGGAGGAACAGGTGAAGTGTTCAAAGGAGGTCTGGAAGATTACTCTATTTCTATTTGGTGAGCAAGAAATTGCACTGAACAGTCGCACAATAATTACCCTCCTGGATGAATACGAAACAAGACCTTGGTCCTCCTGTGAAATGCTCCCATTCACTCCTGGAAGCAGTGTTGCTCTAACAACATCCGGGCACAGCGGCTGTCCATTGTGCATGTACATACTCTACGTACTGTATTTATATGATTAATTTCTATCTACACATAGTGTGTGCACGGTACTGTGTGGTATAGTTCACTGTGGAGGAGGAGGAAGGTGTTGGTGCTTCATTATAAAAATGCTGAGCCAACAGTGACGAAGCATTGGTGGGACCCTTAATGCACCTGCAGGTGCCATGATGACGCAAAAAACGCAACCCCCAAACTATACTGACTGTATTCATTGAAGTCTTTCAGCTCTACTCGTAATTATAAATGTCATAAGGCTAAAACATGTTGACGGTGAATATTAAAGGAGATCTATTTTGCTTTTCAGTTTCTTCCGTTCCTTCAGTGTTTCAAAAGGTTCTTGAGAAAGGTCTTGAAAGTTATAAAGCCAACAAAAGCTGCCTGAAATGTTTCAGACTGACTCAATCAGTCTCTCATTCCAGTATTGATCATGTCTTCCTCAAAACAATGGCCCTAAAGTTACCTAAGAGGGTGACTGCCAGCTGACTCTCACCTGATCTAAAATGTTCGATTCCCACGTTCCCCCTTTTCGAAACAATGTGACGACACAATATAATCAAATCTAACTCACTTACTGATTCCAATAAAAGATGATGTTATTAACGAATGATTGGTTGAAATATAATAGCTCAAGTAATTAGATAACGTGCTCCATTTCAGGTATTCAATTGGAACTTAAACCTAAAGGACATGATGAACAGCCTGGTGATTTTTAAACCACACCAACCGGAGATACAATGAGTGGTGCTGGCTCAAGCGTATGTAAGCTGACCAATCACAGCAGATTGGGTATTCGGGAGGGGGGCTTAGAGAGACAGGAGCAAAAACAGAGCGGGGGAATATAATGCTGCGGCGCCGGACAGTACAAGAAAACAATATGTTTTTTTTAAAAGAATTAAAGCATGTAAACCTATTGTTGTCGCAACCCAAAATAACATTATGAAAATGAGCAAAATTATCGCCCCTTTGAAACAACTGTTTTCCATTTCCATCAGTCCAAAAACATCAGCATCCGCGTTCAACGAACTACAAATCCATAGCTTCACATGAGTGTACAAACAAGCATTGTTGGCTGTTTTGGATAGTCATGTAAAGAATACTCTGATTTATAAAAGGGACAAGCCTGAAACATGTCGGCTTGATTAACCTTGGATTGAATTCGGTGAAAGCGAGTGAACGTCCCCTTTACTCGCGGCCCATTCATGGTGAACAATCTGTATGCCGTTCTGCTCCTGCCTCGGCGCTTCTCATACGCCGCCAACAGACTCAGGCCATTACATCGACTGTGTTCCACTCTCTTCTATGTCTGCATCTCTTATCTCTCTCTCTTTCTCTCTTTTGTCCCCCTTCGGCGCCTGGTTTTATACTTCTGAGAGCATTACAGTGACAAAAAGACAGAGAGAGCGTTGAAGTAACGTGGTGACGGCGCTGAAGATACACCGGGAACTTTCATCAGTCCATCTGCATCTGACGCTTCTCTTCTCTTCTCTTCTCTTCTCTTCTCTTCTCTTCTCTTCTCTTCTCTTCTCTTTCTCTTCATGGATATAAAAAAGACCCCCTGCTGTTCTTCGAGGTCCTGGCCACATGTAAGCCAGAGGCCATGCCTCCGTGTCAGCCGCGGCCATGCTCAGAATGCTTATTAACAAAATCTCACAGAAAGGATGCAGATATGTGGAGAAATCACAAATCGAGTGTTTCCTCTGAGGGGAGAGGATGAAAGCTTCGCATTTCACTGGAAACAAAAAAAAACGCCTCTTTCGGGGCTCCCAGCGCCTCAGGTGAACTGACCAGGTGGAGGGAGAGACAAGGAGGAAGGAGGAAAATGATGGGTGCTGAGAGAAAAAGAAATAAAAAAAAGCTAAACTATAAAGTACTTCTTAGATCAAAAAGACAGCAACTTCAGATGTTTCTGACATGGTTGGAAAATAGAAGCCGGGGGGGGGGGGAGCTGACAGGTGCCTCTATCAGTCCCATGGGAGAAGAAACAGCTATGTAAATGATTATGAAGCGGGCTTCAATCTGACAGGAAGGAAAAGACAGAGCGGCAATGAAAAAAAAAATGATAGAATGAAAGTAAAAGAAAGATCAACTCAAGTCAACAAAAGAACAAAAGAGTGAAATAATTAAACAGAAATAAGAGGTGAACAAACTAACACATGTCAGCGAGCCGTGATGCTGGTTAACAGATTGGAGGGGCTGTGTGGAGAAGTGTAGTTGGAAATCAGCTGTTGCCTTCAGCTTCCCGCATCTTTCTCTTCTCTTTCTTCTGTATCAAGGGCAGCGTTGAAAGCAGAGCAGGGCAGCCACTGAAGAGGCTTCAGAGACAGCTGGGGAAATTACCCATGTGCCTGTGCAACACGGCACAACAAAATGGGTTTGATGACGTTTTTTCTTTCTTTGTTAGGACTCAGGACTCAGTCTGAATGGTTCAAAATTCCAAGTTTAGGTAATCTAACATGTTAGATCATTGAGACGAAATGTGGTACACTATTTCTTTAAAAAATGGCTATGATGGTGTCCTTATAAGATGGATTGTGATCCAGCCAATTAAAATTGGCCCCTTTCCACAGCTGACTGGCTGAAATGGGTTCATGATTCATCACATCTTTTGTTGCATTTGCGTCCATCATCCATCATCATTTCTTTTACGTAGTTTACTCAGTTTACTACTGCCCAAGTAAAGGTCAGTTATATAGAGCACCTTTTGGTTGTCAATAGGATTTTTTTACTGCAGATATTTTGACTTAGAAGGAAAAGCACAGGTATTACTGACAACTCAAATCTAGGTGGGATATTATTTAAGACATAGAAGGTCAATGATTAAAACTTTCTCCTGCTTGCTTAAAGACTTCTTCTGACTGACCTTAAAAATGGTCAACTTTGGATTAAGTTCTGTTAATTTAGGGCCTTTTCACACCTTTAAGTCCAAACCAAAGTATGAACCAAGGTTTGTATGTTAGACTGAACTTTACACAACTGATCTGGTTAGTTTTGTTTTCAAAACTACATTCCTGTAGTCACTGACTTTGTGAGCTGAGCTGTATTTGTAAGTGGCCTTGCATCTGAGGTTGACAGGCTTTAAACTCAGTCGGCAGCCGAGTACTGCAGTTTGAACAAATGGTGGAAAATAAATGCACAGATTAATTAGTTGCTGCCCTTACAATTTCTTTTTTATGGCATTTGCATCGGCGGCTGTTCTCCCTTCTCCACGCGCTACCACAGCTAATTTCTTTTGGGGCGTTCTCCGTCATGAAAAGCGTCGCGTAGTTGAAATCTGCAGTAATCATTTCACGCTAGACAAAAACTGAACTGTGCTTTCATCAGATCGAGGTTTGGCAGCTTGGTGTGCAAGCCGTGGTCCAGTGGAGGTTTCACATCTGTAACTTTTTGCTCGTAGCACACGAAAAGTCTGAATTAAAAAAGTCTGCCTGTCCTGAACAATATTAGTCCTTGCACAAAGACAGACGTGTTTCCATCACTCGGGCTGATTAGACTTCTGCTCAGATTGAAGCTGCTGATAGAAACGATAAAGGTGCAATCTGTCTGGCAGCAAAGCTTACAGGAGAGTCATGAAGATGGGTGAAGAGCTTTAATCAGACTAAATAATAAAAGTCACCTGTATGGGTTTATCGCGTGTATGCAATGCACAGCCTTAAAGACATTATGGAGAAGGTTATAGTTTACGAGGCAGCCATTTCTGGATGGGTCCGTTCTACTGAGTGCAGTGACGGGACTAATAACAGCATCCTTCCTATCCCAAGAGTTGACCTTTTGAAGAAGTGTGTGAAGACAACAAAATACTTTTCTCCCTCATGTGTTTATCCAAATCCTGCACTCTAAAAGCTGCATTATAAAACGCTGACATTTTATTGCTAATGAGCCATCACTTTATAGTAAGTTAAGTCTCTGGTAGCCTCTCTTTTGTCAAATATCTGCCCTGATAAAGTTCTGGTAGCTGAAAGTTTGTCTCACTAAATACTTTGTGATCCTTATTTTTCTACAAATCTTCAAAGAATTCAAAGAAACACGTCTGACTGTCTTTTTTGCACCCTCACCAAAACCAGATTTTGACCTGAAAGTATCGCTTGAGCTATTGTTGTCACCGACGATGCATTCATTTCGACATCATTCCTCTGATGAATTTTATCAGTCAAAACTCAAAAGAGATACCTGGAAAAAAAAAAAAAAAAAAAAAAAAAAAAAAAAAAAGACTCCAAAGTGAGTGTTGACGGTCAAATTATAGACCAGTTAAAAGAAATCGAGCAGCTGAAGAGACTTTCTTTTTTAAATTGAGTAAGTTTCATCCAACACAGAACCAAGCAGACTAGAAGAGTGATGGAGAGAGACAGACAGAGAGAGAGAGAGAGAGAGAGAGAGAGAGAGAGAGAGAGAGAGAGAGAGAGAGAGAGAGAGAGGCAGAATTTAATTTCCAATCACATCCTAAGCAAACTTGTCAAAATAAATGCAGTTACTTTAAGTGTACGATCAAAAAACTTTCTGAGTGGACCTTCCTTCTTGGAAGAGTGATGAAACGTCTTGAACTGCAACTACAACATCAGTGCAGTGGATAATTTCATTTTGTCTCAATCTTGTCTGCAACACGGATAAATGAGGACACAAACACGGGAAGAAACATCCAATGTGTTGTATTTTTAAGACGCGAAAATGGTACAAGTTCAATAACTGACTGCTGTGCTCGGATTACAAAATAATAATCGGATTAAAAGCCCCCCTGTGCATGTTCACCTCACGTGGGGCTCGCATTAGGTGACGTTGCTTGTCGGAGAGACAGAAACACGACGGTTCAATTGTTCAAGATTCATCGTTCGAGATTTAAAGCTCCTGTTGGAAAGATAGTTGATTTTTGATTCTCGTCCGTTACTCCTCAAACACCGACCCTTTCAGATGGTTGCTGACTGGATGTATAATCCTGAAGCATCAGTACTTGACAAGTTAGGAAAGGTTTAAGGTTTGAGAAGATATAAGAATGGTTAAAGAATGGTCAAGAAGTTCTAAACAACAGGTTGTTCAAATATGTGCTTGAAAAGATCAACAAAGCCGGGATTCACCAGAACCAGAAACCCAAATGTTGGTCACAGGACACCATATGGCTCCAACTTATGATTCTGTTAACAATGAATAAATGTATTATTATTATTTTTCTGTTATATTTCTGGAGTAGAACCGCTTTGTGCATGTCCCATAAGTTTTATCTGATTAAATTCTTCCAGGGCATTTACACTGGCATCTTACAGGATCGCTTCATTTATCTTGAGTATAAACACTAGAGAAATATTGTCCATTTCACCACAGCTAATGATTTATGTTATCATTGTAGTTTGATAACATTACCTTTTTTTTTTTTCTGTTGGAACATCTGACGTGCCAAATCTATTTTTGCGATCATCCGATTCTGGCCCACTTTGAGCAGCCCTGTTACAGTCGGTGCTTCAGCTTTTGGATGAGCGCTGCTGCGAAAATGGGTTGCCGTGGTTTCAGGTTTTCTCTAATGACCTAATGGCGTCTCTACATCATCGCAGCAGCGCACGCACTCAAAACGACTTAATGGGCGCGTGCACTGTCTCTGCTGCCCTGTGAGGGTGCGAGACTCGCCCCCGGTTGACGGTCCCCGCGAGGCTCAGTCGAGCGTGGACACACACACACACACACCCCTCTGCTTCACACATGCAGAGCCACGTCAAGGAGAGTGGTGTGTGAGTCTCAAGTCTCACCCAAAGTCTTCAAAGTCATTGAAGAGAGAGAGAGAGAGAGATTGTGTGTGAGTGTGCATGTGTGTGCGTGTGTGTGTGAGTGTGTGTGCACCCCCAACACTAAGGAACTGCCAAGGGGAAAGGAGCACATGAACAGTGAAAAGGGGCCAACTCAATAATGCAAATACTGGCTCATTAATGAACATTATACATAAATGAATAATGTCTTAACACTTGTGGCAGTGATATAATAAAAGCTCTTCCATTTTTAGAGTCACAATTTTCTGTCTCGTCACTTTATAGATTTGCCTAATTTTAATTTGGCCGAAGCTCGCCCTCCTCCAAACGGCTCTGCTGGTTAATTGGTCTAATTGATATAATGACTGTTGTCGGTTGTCTTTAGAAAATTAGTGAGGTAATAGCTTCCACTCAAAGGGCAGATGGAACGGTAGAAAATGACGGGTGTGTTTCTGCTGTGACGACTTCGGCGTCAATGCTGCAGTGAGGCCGCGAGAAAAGATGATTTGCTCACCCAGAAAACAGTATGTTGGAGTGACTTAACAGACGCTGTAGGTGCTCCTTCCCCTCCACATAATCGACTTGGTTCAGAAGCTTTCACATTGATCCAACAGTCGGAGTTTTTAGTCCAGGTCAGCAACCCAATGTTTTACCAAACCACTGGTGTCTGAGCCTTCTATCCCAGCGTAGATATCAAACATATTTCTCAATAATCTCTCTAACTGGAACCATTTTGTTCCTGGAGCTGCACAGCTCACGCTGAAGTAAGACTAACGTGCACAAATAAAAACAGTGAGCAGCACAATTTAACAGCAGTCAGTCGGCACACTTTAATATTCAGTGTCGCTCAACAATTTGTCAGAGGAGGTGCCAGATCAGACCGTTAAAAATAAATGGCAGGTTGTATTTTTTGTTTTGCAAACAGGCCAATGGCTGCAGTCCAAAGTCTATTTTAATATCTTTTTATAGATTTTTTTTTGTTTTGTTTTCATCTTCCCATGGCCTAAAGGTCCAGTTTGTTAGGAAGTTGATTTTTGAGCTGATGCTTTGGGATTGTGGGTCAGGTCATACGCAATCCCAAAGTGTCAGTATTTGATGAGTTGAGAATTCTTACAAATTGGACCTTTAAAGAATTCCTGAAGCTTTTAATTTGGAATGAATTGTCTCTGCTCTTGACATTGAGAGGCCACTATTAAGTTGGGCGAAAGGGTGGGAAACACATTACGGTTGTTTAGATGAGTGTGGGTGAGCACCTCAGTTGATCTACACCATGTTGGGCCGAGAATATTTGGCCATTTGTTGCAGGCTGACGGCTGTAATGTTTCATGTTTCAATGTTTGAGTCTCTAAAAATCAGTGATCTCATACTCACCCTTAACATCAGATAAAAGGAGAAATAATAATCAGAAAAATAGAAAACTCAACATTGTGTATATAACTGAAACTCCATATCTGTTGGTCCTTCAGTGTACTTGACAACTTTCCATCCAATCGACTTCACACACTTGGCAGCCATATAATTTAGGACCCAAAGTGGCGAGAGTTTGAAGTTGTTTGGATGGGTCATTCCAGAGACCAAGCAGTTCATAACAGGAATGTTTCAAACGAGTGCCGCACTCACATGTAATCAAACAGCGTTCAACTGTGTCAGTGTTCGACACTTTAGAATTTCATCAATGGCTGTTAAGCGCTCCCTTCTGGGTTTTCCGTTTTATATTCTATCACCTTTTTTACGAGCGTGGATGTAATTCAAATAGACAAAGATGGGATAGTGGCAAATTATATTTGTCAGATTTCAGACAAAACGGGAAACAAAAGAAACACATCTGGTAAAAAGGTAAACTGAGGACTTTTTATTTTGTTTGTTTATGACAACATGTTTTTCGTAATGTTCTATGGTTTGGGGTTACGCACTGATACCTTCATTTACTTGACATTCATTATTAAATGAACACCATTTTTCTTGAAATAATTGTCATGTGATGTTTTTGTAAATCGTGAGGGTTTGCTCAAAAGATATAAATTCTTTGGGGAAAGTGCTATTTTACGTGATATTTTCTGTTCAAATTCAAACTGGAGATGTTGGAAGATTTTGGTTGGATGTTTTGGACATCGGCAAGAACTTACAGCACTGTTGTGGGCTTTGGTTGTTGCGGATCAGAACCTTCTGGTTGGCAGTGCGGAACAGCCTCGTCCAGTTGACGGTGCTGTAGTAGCACAGCTGGCTGTTCTCTGCGATGTGGACGTTCCCGGCGCTGATCTCTCTGAGGGACTGGAGCTGCAATGATGAGATGCCCTGCTGCTTTAACACCAGCAGGGAGATCCCACTGGGGGTGAAGGGGGAGGGATGGGTGGAGTTGAGGGGCAGAGAAGGAAGGGAAAGGAGGAAGGGAGGAGCAGGCAGGGGCGGAAGGGATCAGGTGGCAGAGGAAGGAAACAAAAGAGGGAGTTGCGTTTATTTCATAGGACTTGATACCTGAATTATTTTCTAAGACGTTTACGATTACCTGTACCAAATGTTCTAGTGTTTGCCACTGATTACAGCTGTTAACTAAGTGTCAGAGAAACATTATGGAAATGGTTTCTAGGGCCTTTTTGTAACCAAAAATACAAGTCTCGCTCTGAAATCTCACGTGAGGTGAGTTCTTGCAGGAAGACAACAGTGGAAATTTTTACTTTTGACTTTTGAAGATGCCCCAAAGGATTCAGGACCTGTCAGCGACCTGTTGGACAAATCCCTAATAGGGCCCAGGCTTTAAAAAATCTGAATTCCCTCACGGTTAGTGTGACATTGTGTTCATGGTTTCATGATAGATACATCCATACTGACTAAATTAGCCTTTGACTGCCAGTGTATGCATCTTACACCTAAGCTGGAAAAGTCTTGAGTAGCACTTAACATCGCCACTGAAAACATTAATGCAGAAGAAAGCCATATGAATCTACTTTAATTCATACAGGGCACAATCAGTAAAACATGGTAACATAGCAACAGGTATCAAGGGCTTGCATAGTATTTTCTATTTTTTCAATACTTTGAACTAGTGAGGCACAACCTGCATGTACTGTAACAGCAGCATGGTCATACTGTGCACATGAATGGTTGAAAACACTTCAACGACTTGAGAGTGATACATAAACAGAAAATATGCACAGAGAACAAAAACACACAGACAGAATCCAGTCGTTCTCTCCGCTTGTAGCCGACAGCAATTCACGATAGGAACGCTTTTAGCTCCTCATGTAGTGCAAACTTTAATCCAATTAATCTGAAATCAGTCTTATTCACATGTTCAACAATACATTAAAAGTCACGATTGGATGAAAACCGATGGAGTCAGGCTCAAAATACAAACAGAACTTCAGGAGGTTATGGCTGCTCGGAAAAAAAACCCCACTTCCAGTATGTTTTAAAGCGCCAAAGTGAATGGTGCCGCCAATTATCTCCACCGTGCTCTAGTTTGTGTACAATAATTACACCACAGTATTGTCGTTTCACAGAGGGTGAATCGGTGTTTGTGAATCAATCTGTGTCCGCGAAGTGTTGTCAAACTTCAATTAATGCGCTGCATCTGCTGAATTCTGATTTTTACTTTTTCGCATTTCCCAACATACATGCTGCTACAACACATTCTTATTCATTCAGCCCTCACACTACTCTTTCCTTATTCTATTCCTCAATTATCCTCTCTTCCTTCTCCATATGCCCCACTTGTACAATTCAAAAACAACAGGAGGCCAGTGGGACGTCTAAGCCGTCAGACAGACAGAGTATGCAGGATCAAGCATGGGATAAGGTTGGGTAACAGGTTGTAATTTGTACTGCAGCCTGCTGTTTTCCATCTGCAGGTGGATGACACATCTGTGCACACACACACACACACACCCTCATGCGCACAGTGAGACACGGCATCCCACAGACCACTCTATGCCATCAGCTGCACAGACACACACTTTGTTCCCAACCAAATGTCACAGCACATTTTCAGAGCACCTTTTGGAAAATCACTATAAATAATTTTGTTCTTTCAGCTGGGTTAAAACAACTGCGTCGGCATCTTAAATGTCAAAACAAAGCCGTCACAATGGAGAACTTCAGGGCGCCAGCAATTCCTTCGGTGACGAGTAATGTTAGCCGTTTACATTTTGGGGAGATTTTAGAAATGAAATTCTAAAGTGTAACTCATCAAACCACATTTACTGTATCCTTTATCAGTCACTGCACATCACTGGCAGCCACAATCATCAGTGTATGACTAAATAAATAAATTACCGTAAGTCGCAGCCAGCCATCTCCTTTACCTGCCAGTTGCTCATCATGTTCAATATTTTCATCTTTAAATCTGATCCCTGTTTGGGTCCACTACAATACCATCTTCATGACGTCGCAAGTGTATTGCATATCAAGTTATGGCTCATGTTTCCTCTGCTCTTCCTTGTCACTCAGAGACTCAAAGAGTCAACTTAAAGGGGCACTATGTAGTTTTGGAGAATACAAACTCAGAATTTGAATATTTACAATATTAGTGAGGTAGAGATACAAACTCAGATGTTTATTTTTCTATTACTGAATAAACAAGCTGTTCTCAGATGAAAATAAGGTCCCCAGAACACTGTCTGAAGCTAGAAAGGTGGCAGAAAGTTTGTTTAAGCCCAGAAAAAATCTGTCCGGGAAATTTACATTTAAATTTCTTCCCCAAAACTATGTGGTGCAGCTTTAAATTCTGACAATTCCAATAACATTGTCACTGTTCCAGTGAGAAGATTTAATACATTTTTGGCAAATTAAAACCCAATTGAAGTCACTAATTTCCCAACAAGTTCTTGTGAGAGAAATAAGTAATGTTTTCTCTGACTGTTCACTAAAAAAACCTAAATCCCCCAAATGTATCATCACGTATCACCATTTACCTTTTCTTTTCTCTTTACTTTGTTCGAGGCAGCGTTGACACACACATCTTTGATATATGTTACAAAAAAAAATCTAATCACAACAAAGCCATCATGTTCTCAGGTGTGTACCTGTAAAGCGCTCTTCCCCCGATAGTTGCCAAGTTGGAGAAAACGCTCAAGTCAGTCATGTTGTCAGGCCACGACTGGATGTTCAGAAAGCCTAAATGGGGACACAGATGCACCACACAAACGCACACACACGCACACACATAAAGGTTATAATGAGTCACCAGCGCTGACAGACCAGAGCTGTCTATCACAACCTCCATTTCACACAGTGACAAGAATAAAATGAGTTGGGAGAGTTGGCGTCTTTTCGGGAAATTAGCAGCATTCCAGGACCTCAGTAACCACCTGAGACTCGCCTGAAAGCAGCCGTCACAGAGGCAGCGAGTCCACGGAGGAGTTTGGCGGCGGCTGTGACAAGTGTCAAGTTCGACATATCAATATTTTTGCATTTCCTTTATCTGCCTCCCTACTGTTGAATCATTTAGGAGATTAAATGAATAGCTGAGAGGGTGGCTGTGGCTCGTTTAGGATTTTCAATAATGGATTCAAAAATATGAAATATTTAGTAGAGAAAACGGTTGGGGAAGGTGGGGGGGCAACACCAGAGGACAAACAAAACAGCTGGATGAGGCCACGGGAGCAACGGAAAGGTGGATATAAAGGTACTCCAGGTATGATGATAGACAAAAATGTCTCGAAATAATCTGATAAAAGAAAACGCAAGCTGCTGTTTCTGACAAAGAAAGATGAGACAGGTGTGGTGGCGGTGGTGGACGGTGTGGCGGGCAGCGTGGCGCATTCTCCAATCAACGAACGGTATCTGACTCAATTATATTAAACTGTGTGTTTTCTCCCCCGCAGGATGCATAACTCTGTTTATCGAGAACTGGGGCGGGGGGGGGTAGGCAGTGGTGGAGGGAGGTGAGCGGAGTCGAGGAGAAGAAGGCAGCTCGTGGCTTGTTGACAAGAGAGCAATAACCTCCAACAGCACCTTTATCAGTTCTTGGACATCATTTTGTTTGTTGTGTCAATCCCAGCTGGGCGGCAGCAGAGGAGGCCTGGGCAAACGCTTATTAAGAGTGTTTGATGAGGAAATGAGAGAAAAAAAA
>CAEMYA010000051.1:5130926-5155030 GCA_903131615.1 Diplodus sargus
AAAAAAAAAAAAAAAAAAAGGAAAAAGAAGGCAGTTAATAGTGAGGAATCACACACCAGGGCTTATGCAGATGAACACGAGCTGAATTTGATTTACACATCCGCTAGAGATATTCTAGCCAAACAGGCGGATGAAAAAAGTAAATAAATTCAATATTATTACACAGAAGGTAACATTTCTGTGGGTTAACAGATGCCATCATGATAGATTAAAAACAGGAATCCTGTTCTGAAGTATCATGTGATAATTATATGGGATCTTGGCTCGAATATGCCATTTTTAGCATTTTTCCGTCTTGCTTATTTTGTCTCTCTCCCTTGCTTCGCGATGTGCAGTTCAGGTGCTGAGGGCCTCCCAGCCCCGAAGCAGCAGCAGCGCTATAGAGTCGTTAGCATTGTGCGCGCTGGCACTAATTGTCTTAATGACCAAACCTGCAGTGCTGAGGCCCCTCACGACTCCACCGTAGTGCTCTTTCGGGGGGACGGGGGTGCCTCCTAATCAAGGTAACAAGCTACTGCCTGCTGCTGCGATAATATAATACTGGGCCACGGCACATACATACTGTGTGCATGTACGAGGTAGGCGCAGATCCATTCTTTACAGATTCTCAGATTGTTATCCAACTCGACACGGGATGCGGGGAGTCTGACTCACGATCTCCAGTTTGATTTCTTAAGGCATGAACACACTGGCCCAAACGATGGACGTCTGAAACGTTTGGGGAGACTCGGACGAGCTCGGGAACAAATCTGTTCGGTGTGTTCAGCTGTGTTGGAAGCTTTTGGGACCACGCAGACGGTGTCTGGTCAGATTCAACTTGCAAAGTGTCGGCATTCCATTCTAATTGGTGGTGTGCTAGGGAATCAGCGCGGTGTGTGGGAGGGGCGGAACAAACCACTTTTCCCTCCTGAGACGTCGCATAATAACGAGCCCGAGAGCAGACAACGATCATGACAAGGATCTTTCAAGTAATGCCAGGTATTGTATTCCACAAATGTCTTCTCAAGTCAAACGAATACTGAGCCAATACTGTGTGCACTTTGTTTTTCTGCGCAAAATTGGCGCTACAGCGGTAGGCAGATCGTAATCTTTTTAGGCCACTGACCAAGCTGCTGTGTCTGACGATGATCCATTGTTTATTCCTGTCAAAGCTTTCCATTCCATTTGACTATTTAGTTCTTTACAGACCTTATTCCTGTTTTCACTTGTGAAAAAACATCAGCTGGTGCTGTACCTGCTATATGGCTTTGGAGGATCAGATGGTGATGATGATGAAGCATCTTTGTTTATGCTGAGTGGTAAAGCTTTTGTTTTGGAGTGCAAGAAAAAGTCTAATATACATCCAATATATTTATCATCTTATACAAAACCCATGAAAAGACTTAAACTGACAATGAATTGATTCTACAGATGAATATTGCCCGTGTACCATGATATATTCTTTATATCTGTGAAACTACAAAACCATGTTCCTTTATTATGATAAACATTCAAAGCGCTGCAGTTCATTTTTAGTCAATCTTACATACACTATACTGATGCACTCACTGAGTACTGAGCTGTTCTGGGAAATAAGCCATATTTAAAATCAAATGGTATGCCAGTTTTAAAGAACTTACTTCATATCGTCAGCAGGAATTATTGGTGTGAATGATAACTGATGCACACAGGTCATTGCTTGGGTTTTTTGTTTTGTTGTTTCCTGTTTTTCCTGTTTTTTTTAAATGATATTCATGTGAGTCATTTTTTTTTTAAATTTTCCACTTCCTGTCTCTTTTTTCCCATCCTTTTGGTCTGTACACCTATACACCTTTGTTGGTTTTGGCCTTTTTTATAGGATTTGTTGGCAACACGTACATAGAATAACAGCATACCTAAAGAAATGTGCTGGATTATTGCAGAGAGTCACATAGTATGTACATATAATCCTAACACTATTATAATCCAAGGGGGAATCTCATGTTTGTGCTGCTAATAGGTGTGATAGAAAAAAAAAATGCATTTAGCTTCATCTTAATCTTTCAGCGTCTTCACCTTCCTCTCACCCCCGTCTTTGAGTGTTTTTTGTTCAGAAAAAGCAATGTGAAGAGATCAGCTAACGGGGGCCCGTGTTCGGCTGAGAGCAACATCAGTGGCACACCAATGCACAAAGCAAATTACAGCGTAGAGCCACTTAGAGAAGAAGGCCAGGAGCTCATAGGCAAGGGTTAACAGTGCTTAAGTTGTGGTGATTACATTCCGGGTCACAACACTGAGAAAAAAAAAGGAAAAAAAACACCCACTTGGGCTAAATTGCGTGAACCACCCACTCTTTTAGATGGAACCTGATACCTCTTTGAAGATGGTGTAAAAGGGAAGCGAAAGTGGCTGGGATAAATAAAGGAAACAAAGAGATGAAGACAGGGGGAAGGAAATGAATTGGAGGGAGAGCGAAGATGGGTGTGCTGGTGTGTAGGATGAGAGCTGTCCTCCTACACAGCTCATTTGAAAGCTGGGGCAATGCTACTTTTGACCTTGGGGTTGCCGAGGCAGGTTGGCTGCCTCCGGTCGAAGTCACGTTCTCTTGACAGCTCAGAGAAATGACAAGCTGAGCTGACACGCATCTCTGACTGCAGCTTACATTTTTTTGTCCGGCCGATGGTTTGTCCCGATCACCTGCTCTCAAACTGCCATAGCAAAACAAAAGAGAAACAAACAATGGCACCAAAAAAAAAAAAAAAGCTTGGTGCATTCAGGAACAAATGCACTAAGGGTCAGATCTGCGTGGGTACTTGAAAGGCAGACTGAAAAATGAATGCGTCATTTACTAAGACAGCTGCTAATTATGCAGTTAATGACTGAGACTGCTTACTAATCACATCTTACCTTTCAAACACAATCCTGAGGTGTGTTCGTTGGTTTGTTACAAGATGATAGAGATGTGTTGGTTTGTTTTGCAGATTGTTAAATGTTGCATCTGATTAGATATTTCTCTTGCTTCACGCCACTGTTTTACCTCCTCTAAGTTTTACTTGTTGTAAAAGGATCAATCCCGTTTCGAAAGAACGGATCGCAATTCGTTGGGAAGACGAATTAAGTGGATGCAGTTTGTGAGCTGACCTTTCAAGAGGCCGGAAAATTAGCTGTAATTGACTTCTGTGGTCAGTTGCTATCTTCCAGCAGAGGAAGGTACTAAGCACAATATTAAAGCCTGATACATAAGTTTTAATTTGACTTCCACAGTGTGTTTTGAACTACAACAAACCGAGTGCTTTTAATGACAGAGCTGTTTGCTCTGAATCATATTTAGATCCTGGAAAAGGTCATGATGTTGCCACACAATTACAAGGGAGGGAAAATACAGCTTTTTATAAGCCACTTCTATCAGATTTAACCCAGTCTTGTTAGTCTTATTGCTCCTTATACAGTATATCAGCATTAACCAAACCTTTTACTGCTACTGTTATGCTAAGTAGAACCTACTTTTTCTATTACAAGACACTGTACCATCAGCATGATGTTTAAGCTGTTATTTAAGGTAAAAAATGTACATAATGTTGCTTTAAATAGACAAAGAAACGATTTCAAAGAGCTAGTTTAGTAACTCAGAACTTCTTTGTGTACACATTTTATGGAAATCATGTTAACTTTTAATTTCCTCTTAGTAAAGCAATAACAACAATATATATTTTAAATCATTATTCTATTTTCTTCTTTTATTTCCCATAATGTTACTTGTAAATCACTTGTTTGCCTATTTTGACGCATTTTAAATCTGATATAAAACTAGAATGGCACACAGTAGAGCACATACCTCTGCCGAGGACAAACAGTCCCCTTTAATTTGATCAAGCTTAATCTGATATCAAACTCAGTAGCCCTGTATCATTCAACATTTCAACCTATCCACCATTCATAACTCCTTAACCATAATTTAAGCTCCCAAGAGGTTTTTTTTTTACAATCAAAACAGAAAAACATGTTATCCTGCTACATCAGACATAAACACAGTAAGTAAATGTGTATATTCAATGGAAATGGGATTTCCATAAATCTTCTGCTTTCGTAAACCCCCTTCATAAGTCAAAAATGTCACCAACAATATTTCAACAGTGATATTTTCTCATTTCATAAGGGAGTGTCACATTGAAGATACCAAGTTTTTTTTTTTTATTGCGATGCCATTGTCAAATGTCTATGCTGGAAGAGATGACAGTGTACATGCGGCTCAGAAGTGGCGGTGGCATAGGGGAGCTGGAGGATTAACGATGCGCACCACATGTTCTGGATCTTTTCTTCATGGTGCGTGAAGGGAGAGCTGGGGCTGTGGGACTCAAGGCTAGGGACTCCCCGAGGGAGAAGCAGCAGAGAGACAGAAGAGATTGAAAGACTCATCTGATATTCATCTTATGCTGCAATGTCTGTCCTTGGTGTGGGCAGTCTCAGAGGGGGGGGGGGGGGGGACTTGAGCAAATATACACAGCGATACGCACAGAAGCATCACACATGTGAACGCTATGTGTGGGACACAAGTAAAAGTAAATTTAATATATTTTCTTTGTTTGGTTATTAATTCATATGCATGCGTAGAGTTGCATGCTGTGCAAGTCATATTACTCACCTGTGATCTCCCGAACGGTGCGGAATACATTGAGTTTTTCTGGGTCCAGCGCTTCAATGTTGTGGTAGACATCCCTGAAAATGTCAATGAGAGATTAGAAAAGAAAAACAAAAACTTCTTAGTCACAGCATGACTTCAGACTTTCAAGTTTCATCAGCTGCGGGGTTCACTACTACAAACACTATTTTGATTACAAATAATGCATTTTAAATAATTAATATTGCCACTTGACACTTTGAACTATCTGCCCCCTTAAATGGTCACCAGTTGGTTGCACTAGCTAACGTTGCTAAAGCCAACTACAGTAACAGTAACATTGCTAATGATAGCTAGCAATAGCTGACATTAATGTTGCTAACGCTAGCTAATGTTCACGTTGCTATAGCTTGTTAGGGTAGTAGGCTTACAGTATGCGGGACACACACTGCAGAACCAACTTTAAGCATTTTTTTCTTCAAAATGTGTTAAAGGCTGTAACGAAGCAACAGAATTCTGACACAGAGATGAACAAAACAATACATTTTTTTTTTAATGATTGATTTGCAATAATGTTTTTAAAAATCCTATTGGTGAGAAAAGTCAAATAATGATGCTCTGGGTTTCCCATCTCATCCAGACGCTTTGGGATTGTAGGTCTGGTCGACCGCCATCCAAGGGTGTCAGTTTTTGACGAGTTGGGGAATAAAATCAGAAATCAATTCTCCTGACAAATACTTTTATTCCTCACCTTTCTACAAGCTCTGTTGAAGTATTTAAAAATAAAACATGTTTTCCTCAACCTAACCAGGTAGTTTTGTTACCTAAACCTGACCAAACTGTTAGTGTTACTTGTTTATTCTGTTACCATGACAACAAGGCTAACTTGACTATGGATCTGCTTTTCCACAGAAGCTAATAGGAAGCATCGTCATATCGCCTGATCGTTTGGGAGTGCAAATTTGTGTTATTCATATGCATATTGATGAGACCAGGTTGGTAACCCTGCTATAGAATTTAGAATATCAGATCGAATCAATAAAGCATAAATTTTTGTGTAGTATGTATTTATTTTCCTGTTTTCAACTTGTGAATGACGACTTGCTGTAAAGCCATCCATACATAATACAGTACATACTGTACATATTTGCTTGTCTTCTACAGTCACCCTCTACATTCTTACCCACCACACTGTCCCCACAGCAAATTCCTGTTACACTCCTCTGAGTAATTTATGAGCATGTGCATACACAAGCAGTTCCTCTTATTCTCAAGGTACTTACAGCGTACTCACTTCCCATTGCCACCACTGACACTGGTAATATCATTTATATTCATTCAAACAATTAACACCATGCTTACACTTTTTAGTCCAGCTTTTAGGTGACACTCTTATCTCAAGCAATTTACATTAAAAGTGGGATGTGTGAAAAAAACAAATCCGACTATAAATATTTGCAAATTATTCGAACCCAAAGGAATTCATGCTGGAGTTGAGAGAAAAAGGAGTATTGCTTATAGCACTAATGTAAATATTGTATAATATATTTCAGAAATTCAAATATATATGAAAAATTATTCAAATTCAGTTTGACTTTTTTTCAGTGCATTAGCATATTTCATTTTAATATTGTCAATCCAGGACTTCCTCCATTAAAACCTTTCCTCTTTAGATAGGAAATAATCCAAACATGATCACAGTTGCACTCTTCCAGTGCTTCCAGTTCTTTATCATTCTGATCAACTCTCACCCTTTGATCCCAGTAATGAGGAACACCAGGTTGCCGTTGATTTTGGTGCAGTTGACAAACTTGTCGATGTTGCTGGAGTCCACAGTCTGAGCTGACTGCAGGCTGGCCGTGCCAATGCCATCACACGCTGGAACACATGGTAAGGTGAGAACATGCACAGGTTGAATGTCTTTGTAACACCATAATCTTCATACAATCGAGGTGTGCACTGTGCAGCAGTTTAAATCTATCTGAAACTTAATGTTTTTTTCTAGTTTTACTCTAAAACAGATGTGAACATTAATGACGCAGCTGCTCGTCTCAGATTCACGTCATTAACTTTTTTTTTTTTGTATTACTGAAAATATAAGATGCTGTTGAACCCACTTGACTGTCACTCTGCCAAGGCCCAAAACCTTTCAGAAATTGTAACAATTTTATCTCTGTTTACTTTCACTTTGTTTCGAATAAAGCATTCCAACTCATTTTAAGCCAAATAATTACATACATGCCTCAGAATAAATGTGGTTGTTCTTCAAGTGCTACACACAGCATCCTCTTGGCATCCCCATTTTATTTACAGGACTAGATTATCAGTAATTACCTGCTTTAGTACTTTACAAATGGTGAAACAAATGTGAACTTAGTATGTACCATGGTCTGTTTGTGGTTTACCTTTCGGGCAGATGTCCGTACAAGGAATGCACATCTTAATGCGGTTGTCCTCCACCTCCATCTTGTTACTGGGGCACGCTCTCACACAGGAGCTGTGGTCCACCACAAAGTTATCTGGAAAAAGAGCATTTGTTGTAAATGTCAAGTACAGGTGGATGCCGTTTGTCACACGGGAACATACCATATGTGACTCTTGGTGTAGGCAATCATAAAAAAAATTGTCTGAAAGTCACTTTCATTCACTTTGGAGTTTGTTTTTTTTTCCATTCCATATCTTTTTTTTTTTTTAATGTGGTTCAGCATGTCAATCTTTCATTTCTGCACCACATTTCTTTGAGTCGATGATATTTGACATTTTTTAACCAAATTAGTACGTCGGCAGGTGGTTGGGGGTGAATTGCAGCATACAAAGTGCAGAACTGTCACACTAGCATCCAGGGTTAGCATCCAGGCAAGAAAAGAACAGTGCTTAAGTTTAAGAAAAGTTATTTCAAGTTTGTGAAAATTGACATTTAATCTGTAGGATTTACTACTTTAATGAAATTCTTCATGAAACGCTGACGGAATTTAATCATTACAATTCTTACGCATCGACACAATTTCTCCTGCTAAAGTGTACAATTCGTGCCCATGTACACACACCCTATTGATCAAATTTTGTCAGTATTTGAAAAACTGCCATGATACTGTGTTGTAGCGAATCACTAGTGGGGAAAAACGGTATTTCCAACTCATTATGCGTGTGTCTGCTGCTCAAGTATTTTTACTTTTTTCAATTTTACAATTACTACAAGTCTAAACTAATTTGCCAAGCCACATTACAAGAAAGGGAGCCTACATAAATAGCTGTCAGTAGGCCCTAGCATGTCAGTGAGGCTTACATGAAAACACAATTTCAGGAATATGAGAACTTAAGTAAGACCCAAGTGTAACAACCTGATTGAAAAAAGTAAACTTACATGTTACACAGTAGACAACTACAAAAAAAAACAAAGTGAAAACACAGACTACACCTTGTCTTAAGTTTGAAACGACTGAAATATGCACACAACCATGGCCATGCTGTTTTTGAAGCTGCAACAAAGGAATTATTTATTACTCATCACACTAACATTCAAGCGGTTACATTATACGGCATCTTATGTAAAAAAAAATCTTGCCTACAAGCACAAGTCCCACTTCCCTTCCCTGCTGGTTGACCTTTTTCTGATGTTGGGAACAGTGTGGGGCATCCATAATTAGCTGTGTGCACGGTGAGTGGTTAGTGGTAAGCTGGGTAGTGGTCACAGAGCAAATTTATGAATAAATAATCGTAGGTATCTTGGTGATGCAGACCAAAGCCCTCTGTTTCTTCATCACCTGTACTGGCCTTGTGAATATCAGATTCCCCAGCCTCGGGTCAGAGGTTGTTTCAAGGTGGACAGCTCATCAAGATGAATGAGTGTTGGGGCTGAGACCTCGACCAAAAGTACAACCGTGAGATGTGTGTTACAGAATGAATGAAAACTTGGCACAGCATAGAATTTCTCTTTTTACAATCTACAGACCCATGCAGGAAACAGTTCAAAGGCGTTATCCAATAGCACCAAACAAATGTTACTGGGAAACCACAGAAAAACTTTGCTGAAGGTAAAATTCTTCAGCAGCATGGTGCTGGTTTCTATAATGGAGGCAGCCTCTTCTACAATTCCTTCTCTGTACGTTATGACCTATATCGAAAAGTCTGGACACATGTGAAGCAGGGCTGCCCCACCAGTGACGAGGCCCATGTCTGGTGTCATAGTTTAATGAGGCCTGACTATGGTGAATCACTGAGCTGTACTTAAAAAAGTACCTGGTACCCAAACAGCATGGAAGAGAACTACAGCTGTGTTTACCCAAATGTCATATTTGCAAAAGGTCATTAAGGTCTCCGTGCTTGTGTCCACTTGAGTATACAGACAGTTGACACATTTTAAAAAGACAAAAACAAGACGAGCAAAAAAACAAAACATGTCAGGAGATCTCCACTCAAATCGCATACGTCGTATTTTGGATGGACATGTTGCTGCTGTAGTCTGGTTAATAAACAGGAGTGAAGATACATTCACCTCTGAATCCCAAAAGTTACAAAGTAATCTCTGAGCTCTCCTCCTGTCAGGAAACGTCTCCCTATCAGTTTCTGATTTAACTTGTGGTGTTTGTTGTCCAGGCCATCCGGGGCTACACATACACACGACTCAGCAAATGTCTTTTGTTTTGTTTCGATAGAAAGCTCCGTAGTGGCAGATGTGACATAGTATTATTTTAATTTGTCTGCAGATCTGTACTCTTGTTATTCTACATAGATGGAGTTAAGTGTTCCATGTCTGTCCAATGTTTTTCTTTGTGACTTATGTGTTTAGTGTGCAGAACGGTCTGCATACCCGAACTGATCCATTCACGAAAAGGAAATAATCACTTCCCTTTCCTCCCGTTTACTTTCCCAATGAACTCCCACTGACCCAGAAATTCTGCATACACACATGTGATACATCACTTTCATGCAGAGCAACAGTTACGGCGAGGAACCCGTTGAAGTTAAAATAAGAACAAACACACTCGTTCTTCCATACTTTTGAGAATACTTCTCAGCATAATGCATTAGTTAGCCCTTTACTCTGACCTTAACCATCACAACTAAATGTCTCAGCCCAGCACTTATCCTGAACTTAACCTGGTTTAATTCTACCCCCAAACCAGCATCAATGTCCTCACTTTGCAAAATGTCCTCATTTCCAAGGTGTAAAACCAAAGTTGGTTCACACAGTGATGCTGTACACATAAACTAGATGTTGAGGGAATTTGAGTCATCAGTGTATGTCCATTACAAGTATAGTGGTAGGGACAGTGTATGTTTGTGTGTGTGTGTGTGTGTGTGTGAGTGTGTGTGTGTGTCCAGGTGGTAAGACTTACGTGGACACTTCTTGACGCAGAAGGCTCCGTAGGTGTACTTGGCCCTGGGGTTGTGTTCCAGTTGGAAGGTGGTGGGGTTGTAGACAAAAGGCTGGGGGCACTGGGTCACGCATGCCCCACTGTCATTGAAGTTGGTGCAGGCCTGCAGATGCACATAAGCAGAGCAAGGGCAGTGGTGGAACAAGTGTGGCTCAGGAAGTAGAACAGCCGACCGCCTATCAGAGAGTCGGTGGCTGGCTGCAGTCTACATGTTAACAAGTGTCCTTGACCTCTACCACCGGTGTATACATGTGTATATGAATGGGTACAATGCTGAATTGTGTGGTAAAACACTACATAAATACAATCCAGCTGCCATTTGTCCCTAAAACAGGCCAAACAGTGCCTCAAAAACTGAGATATGTATTAAACCTCCTGATACATTTGATAGGAGACTTTTGCTCCCTCAACTGGAGCAAAGTTCAAAATGGCTCCTGATTTATTAATTCCTGATTCTTATACCAAGAAGAAGTGTCAGTCAGAGACGAACATAGACAGGGAATGAGCAAGGCAGACAGGGAGAGAGCATTAAAATTAGTAATAACTTACTATACATGGTGGGTTTACTACATCAAAACATGTGTAGTTCATTTAGGAAAATAAAGTTTATTCTAATGTCCTGGAAAAAAAGGTCTTCTGTCTTAAAACGCAGTTACTACATTTGATACAATCAAGGCTTTGCTCTCTCATTTAGAAAGCAGTTCAAAATGACTTCCTGATTCATCCATTCTTGAGTATGATAAAAGATGAAGTCAAGAAGAGCAAAAAAATAATGAGCAAGAACTTGCCTGTCCAAAGTCAGACAGAGGAGCGCCATAAGAGATGGGTTCTGAATTACAAGTGCAGAAACATGTTTAACATGCAGAGGGATGGAAATAAAACTGATAAAGCACACTGCAAAGTGCCGCGATGGAGGAGGGGCTGGTGAAGTCTGTATTTAACATTGGCACTGATGTCAGGAAGAAATGGGAATTAAATGTCATTTAATGATATTTGCCATGCAAGTGGCATTTTAGAGTTTGGGAGGAGACAAATGATTTTGCAGAAGCACTCAGAAACAAAGGAAGTTAAAAGTCATGAGCGAAATGTGTCAAATCTTTGAAAAACAGGAAATGTAAGTTACAGTAAGACCTGAAAATGGGTCTGGGTTTTGAATGATGTTACCACATCAACAGTTCAATCAAATGTATGTGTTTTCCATAGACTGCTGTGATGTAAATTAAGTAACCAAGTTCGTTTGTGTGTGTTTCTGTGTGTCCACTTACAAAGCAGTCTGTGTCCTTTGGTCCATAGCAGCCACCTGCGCACTCACGATGGCAGCAGTCACTCACATAGGGTCCAAAGCAACGGCCGTCACATTGCTCGGCACACACCGTCTTGGTTACTGTGGAAGAGAAAGAGAGAATAGATCGCATTAAAAGTAAACTCTTGCACAACCCAAGATCAAAATATATGGACACTCACGTAGCTGGTGGCAACCTGAAATTTGTGCACAATAAGCAATCAATGCTCAATGCAAATATATCACTGTAAAGCGTGAGATTGAGCAAGGAGACAGAATTAAAGATGGCTTCAGAAACTGCTCTTTTGCTCTGTAGTGGGTGTGATTAAATCAGTTACCTTCTGCTCTGTCGATATATTGTATATAATGAGTGGCTCCAGGTGCTATGTTGATCTAAAATGTACATGCAAAATCATATTCTCATACTGCTAAATATGATTTATTGTCAAACCTCTGCACCACAACCCACTGGTAAAATCTGTGCACGGGTTGCGTGTTCACCTGCTGCTGACGCTGAAGCATCTCCGCCACCTACTAGCTGCATTCAATCACGCTTTCGTCTCCCAGCAAGCTCCTCTGAGGGCTTCTGGCTGGATTTGACAGCGACACAGTGATTCCTATCTGACTCCGACTGTACTTCCGTTCCTTCATGGTGAACGTTTGTCCACCCTTTCCTCGCATGCCTGTCGCAGTCATGTGGGCTGCCGTATTCCTGTGCGCCTCGCTTCTTGACAGCCGTATGTAAATGTACACGGGACGCTGACATTTCGCAGATAAAGACAGCTGGTGAAAGAAGTGTCAGCAGTGGGAATTGTGTGATAGAGCAGGAAAAGCTCACTTAATGAAATGCTGTTGGGGATGGATAAAGCCCAGTGCACATGCCCAGGAAGTTAATTTTATACAGGACTGAACACTTTAAAATGATTATTGTAATTTTACAGTATATTACTGGCTAATAATTGCAGCACATTCAAAGAAGTGTACAGTAATTATTTTTTACAGCAATCGAGATGAACATCACTGTAAAAGCTTGTGTTTCTTTAGTAACTGGGCACAATTTTTAACTGTGGAAATACTGCATTTTTAAGTAAAATCATTATATTATGATACTGTAATTAGCATCTGTATAAACCGTAAATATACAAATGTTAAGTACATTTATAGTAACATTACAGCAATGTGTTGTGACTTCATTTCAGCTCAACAGTATTGCTTATTAGCATATTAATCTGTCAGCCTGCTAGGTTACACCCCGCCTTTCCGAACCCCCGCTGTTCCGAACATAGACTTCAATTCATCGTTAGCACCTTATTGGACCACTAGTAGCCCTGTCAGCCTGTTGTATGTTATTATTTTATTTTAGCTTGCTACACCGTTGTTAGCATGTGTTGCTTGTTGGACCACCTGTAGGCCCGTTCGCCTATTATCAGGCTGTCGTGAGCCTGTTAGGATGTTAGCCTGTCAGCTTGCTGTTAGCCTTTAAGCATGTTAGCATGTGCACCTTGTTGTAACATGACAGTATTTCATTGCTAATAACTGTGTGACCTTAATTACAGTGTTCCCTTGTAATACCATTTTATCTGGTTGAAATCAGTCATGCATTTTCGAAATCACAATTACAGCAGTGTATTATGAGAAGTTGCTGTGAAAACTTGCTGTTTGTTGACATTGTGAAAGAAAAAGTACAGTGACTTGACTGATGCCATAGTTTCTGTATCCACACCAGCTTTTTTCACTTGAAGAAATACTTTCTGCTATTTATTCCAAATGATATTACATCATTGTAAGCCTCCGGGTCAGGCATTTGCACAACTTGTTAGTTTATACTGCAATCCCACCCCCAAAATTTCATCCTTCCTGAAAAAATCCTCCTCCTTCCTGATAGCTGATGTTCCAGCTCCCTTGAGTGTATAAAATCAAGTAGTGGGAAAAAAGTTAAACCACACAATGACAACTTTCTAGCATTTTTAATTAGCGCTTATTTGTGAGGACAACTACCAGAAGGAAAACAAAATAGAATGTAGCTACAAGATAATTTAGCTTTGTTTTTTTAATCACAAAAAGAAGATACCATTAAATTGGTCACACGGTTGCTGGGACTGAAAGGGTAAGTTGTTTGCGATGTTTGTGTACAACATTACAAAACCTCTGCTGTTGTGTGAAAGTGTGTATTTGTGTTCGTGTGTGCATGCATGTTGTGTCTTTACACGCGCTGTGCATACCTTTGGGCACTGCGGTGACGAGATACGATCACAGTGATGGATACCAGCCACAGACAACCCGACAAACTCACATGCAAACACACACGCACACTTCACCCTGCGCCTAACGCACCATCAGTGGCATTCCATTAACGGTGCCTGGGCCAAAATGAAACAGCCTACTTTACTCAAAAGACACTTTGTCAAACAAATGACCTTGCCAGGAGAGTGACGCAATGTTGTTGATCAATTTGGCTTTAAACTTCCACTTTAAGATAAAGGGAGAAGGAAAAAAAAAACAGGCTGGTAACAACAAATACAAAAGGAATCCATCTCATAAAATATGCCTGGGAGCCTCAATTTGAACAGGCTGTGGACAGGGGCATCAGTCACAGGAATCACTGCCTCTCAGTTCCCATTTACATTAGCTAAAACGTGTTGTTTTTTTCACACAGGGTTTTCAAAAGAACTTCATAAATAAAAATGGGAGGGTTTTTTTGCAGTGGAACCACTTTTTATATTAAGTGAAATTTATCTTAGCCTCTACACACATTTCACCGAGTATGTAAAGTGACCACTGAACCAGATTCTGTCCGTTTAAGTCACAATTGATTTGTTATCCATTGATATTAGTGTAAGATAGGAGATCATTGTATATCAAATTTAGATGAAAAACACCGGTAAAGTCCCCTCCGGTACTCGTCAAAGTTTATGATTAAAAGTTGGCAGTTTAAAAAATAGTATATAAAAACTCTTGGAACCATCCTTGCAGCATAATCCTCATATTTAATATGTTCCAAAGCATGTGTTTAGCCAAAATATGGCTAAACATATTACGACAGAAGCGTTGTATCCGAACTATAGAAGAACACAGTGAATAAACTTGAAAAGTGGATTTTGCTGTTGGGGGACTTTAGGTTTCTTTAGCTGTTTTTTATTAGTTTTTTGTCACAGGCATCATTAGAATTCTCTGCAACCTTAAAAGTGAAACTGATGCACCAGTGTTTCCTCCGTAAAGGAGTAAAATACAGGTTTTAAATGCCACCTTTCAATTGCATTTTGATACCAACAAGATTTTATTCAGTGATGGTAGTAATCATGATGTTTGTTTCTGAAACAACTAAACAAAAAATAGACACAGGAATAAATGAGGCTCTATCTGACTGGTAGAAATCTTGTTTTATTGATTGGCTGTAGAATAGAATGAATAAAATGTCAATACACCAGGCCCTGGAGGGATGTTTTGGACCACATATACTCCTTCTTGCTGTCAAGTTGATTAAAGAGATGATGATTTACTATGCAGTATTTTAATCTCACTGTCTGTATCTAGGTCCTCAGAGCTTTCTTGCAATACCAGTATAATATGAGCAACCAATGACCATCCCAACCTCAGCCTATTCTATGTATTTCCAACATAACTCCCACTCAAGGGAGTGCAAGGTGTACATCTGCTATCTGCACAGTTAACACTGTCACAGCAACATTTTGAATCACTCTAACTACTCTCATAACTCTGTTTTCGGCTGCAGCAGGAAGCTGTTTTATGGGAAAAAAAGAATGGAAAAACTCTTTGTACACCTGCTTAGAAAAAAACAAAACAGCAGACACAGTGTAGCAGACCCAAAAACAGAGCTAAGAGGAGACTGAATATTGGATTAAGTGGCTGGAAAAGAGTATAAACAAAAAGTAATGTTGCTCCATAACTGCGTGTAAATAAGCATCTGTTTATAGTGATTTGTGTCCATTACTTCTAAATGTAATTTAGGCACAGTGCTCACGATCTTGGATGTAGCACTTCCTCTGATTGTTTTGTGGCGAAATGAAAGGTGGGATTTTGAGACTGGATATTTAGAGATTTGGTAAAAAACGACACATTCTGGGTTATGTTGACCCTGAAGACTGCAAGTTCTGATCTGATCTCCTAGCTAGCTAATGGCATGTCAGGCGAAATAGAAAACAGCTGTAAACGACCAGCTAAGTAGTTGCTGCTCAGCGGGTTAAACTGGTAACAGTAGAGCATCATCAGCATATAGCCTATACGTTTGTTCGACTGTGTGCTGTGCAAACGAGTCCCGCTGCATCCTGAAAGACACTCTAACTGAGGTCTGAGAAGAATGTCACAGTTAGGACTCTATTTTTTGTTGAACTGTGGTAGTTTGGCAACGACTGTTGAAAGAAATACTAGCAATCCGGTCAGTTCCACCTCAGAGCAGAGCCCTCTTCTCAGTGTGCGTATTTTGTTTTGCTGAAAGCCGAGATTGCACAGGTGCTCCTAATAACTTTAACTATTCCACTCGGTTGTGCCAGTGACACAGCTTGTACAATCAGCTCTGGCTCTGACGGACAGAATGCAATATTCAATGTAATAAAGTCCACCTGCGTAAAGCATGACTGTGACAAAGGTCTACAGAGGTAACATTTTTGTCACTTGGAGAGTTTTCAAACGTGAAAATGTGATGTGAATGCATTTCTTTGTCTTTTTCTTCCCGAATACTCCAAACTTAGCGTGAATCACTGAACTGAAGAAAGTCATTGCTGATGTGCCATACTGAATTCATATATTTTTGTAGGAAAAAAACAAAGTACCTTAAGAGGCAACTGAAAGCATTGATCCTGACCCCTGCAGGTCCCCTTCAGCTATGCCAGGCTGTTCTTATATAACCCACTACAGCCCTCAGACTGCATTTTAGATTTCTTCTTCATCTACCTCGAGGAAAAAACGTTCTCCCTTCTACTCCACTACATTAATATATGTTTGATTCGGTGTGCCAGAAGTTGTGTTGAGTTGTAATTGACTTCTTGAGTGTGTTCACTTCACCCCCCGAGGTGCTGACACCAAAACCGCTGTTTATTGTTGATTTTGAGACAGTTGAATAATTATTCATGGAAATGTCACTGAAAGCATCTTTGAAGTCATTTCTCCATTTGACATTTTTGCACTTATTCATTCCACGTGTTTCAGCACAATAAAATTAAAGGTTGTGAGGGAATGAAAAAAAAAAAGGCAGAAGAAGAGGGATGAATCATGACATCCACGTACGGATGAAGATAGCGAGATTGTGATAACAGACAGACGGGGTGAGGGCTTATCGGGGGGGCTGGTCTGTGACGTGTTGTTAACAGGTCCTGGTCAAACAGTTCATCCCTCATTATCTTAATGAGATCGCGACCGCAGAACAAATACGATGAGACATGCCAGGGTTGGAAGGCATAGATGAAGTGGTCTGCGCGCCGAGTGATGGAAAGAGAGGAGGAGGAAATTGATGGCGAGGGTAGTGCAATCAAACTGGAAGAGGGAGGAGAGGAACAAAGAGATGTTTAATGGAGGGTGGAAAAAAATGTGTGTGGGTGCCTCGATTGTCTGTGTGAATATGTATGTGTTGTATTTATAGCTAGAGTTTAGAGCGCGTGGTATATGTTATATGCGCCCTCATCAACTACAGAAAAAAGCCAAGCATAGTCTAAAATGGTTGATAATCCAGCTTCCCTGTATATGTACGTTTGTGACATGGTGTATAAGACACAGATGAAGGTGTGATGAAAAACGGATGGTCACCTGTAGAGTGACAGCAGATTGATAAATTGCAGACAAAATGACATTGACTTTATTTACATCCCCTGCTGACAATTTAGTCATCAAAGGTTGCAAATACAGGAACTCTTCACCGTGGATCCTCCATCGCTCCGTTGGTTCTATGTCGAAGCTTGAGTGACAGTTTTTTCCTGCCAGACACTTAGAGGTGCAGTATGTAAGAATTTGCCACCTATCCAATTCATACTCAGAACAAATAGGGAGAGGCAGCATAGCACTAGAGTAACTGCTAACTGCCACATAGGCTACTGTAGCTGTGGTTAGCTAGTTAGCTGTGCAGCTAGCAGTCCGGACAGAGAGCTCAGCAACTCAGGGAAAATTGGTGTAAACACCGCTAGCACAGGACTTAAGATTCTTACATATTGCACATTTAAGTATTATCTGTTACTCCATGGCAATTGATGCCAACAAAGCGACTGGGTTACAAACTAGTAAAAATAGTATTTTTATCCAATTTCTCAGTAGTACAATACACTTTTAACATTAGCAATGTGAATGGGGCCTCCAGTGTTTATATATATATATATATATAAACACTGGAGGTACCATTCAGTTTCTTTTAGCCCTGGATGCCATCTTTCCCTAACTTTAATCAAGTCATTCTTCTTCATACTGTATCACTATTGTATAACCACGACTGTGAAGACTCCTTTAAACAAGGAGGAATGGCCGTCTGTTTTGGAAAACAATGATATTGGTCAGCTTGACACGCAACCTCTTCTGTGGTTTAATTTAGACAAACTGTTGGAACCCTGAGGCACAAAAGCAAAATTATTATTTTTTATTCCGTTTATTCTTTGGATTAAACCAATTGGTGGTCTGTTGCCTGCAGCTCTGGTACCTCATTGATTTGCCTTAAGCTGTCTGTGAGTGTGTTTGTGTGTGTGTGTGTGTGTGTGTGTGTGTGTGTGTGTGTTTTACAATGCACTCTCAAACAGGTGAGAGAGAGAGAGAGGCAGGAGGCAGGGTGGTATCTGAAAGAAGAGACACACTGAAAGAATTTGAGAGTCCAGGAAAGAATCCGGCTGAAGGGAAGGGAATAACTTGGAGCGCTCCCCTGCTGATGGACTCAGTAGTGTATCATTCTCACATTCTCTCCCAGCTGCCATTAGCTCGTAAGAAGGGTAGGAGGTCCCAGCAGGAGAATTGGTGGTACTTGTGTTGGGGGTCTGGGGATGTTGTTAGGTGTTTGTGTGTGTGTGTGCTGGATGTGGTAAATACCTGTACATAAAGAAAAAACTGCCTGAAATCTTACAAACTGCCACTTGTCTCACGATGACCAACAACTAGTTGAAGACTGGATGTGGTTTCTTAGTCAGGCTCTGCACATTGCAGAGGACGAAAGTTTTTTCTTCATAGCAAATCCTGCAAAGTGAAACTGCAGGGGGTGAGGGATCACACCGCCCGGCCTTCTGACTGACAGCCACTTTACCTGCCCCTGAAGTGCCGGTCTGGAGGACACTCTGAATACCTGTGCTATATCTTATTTTACATTAATGTGGAAAAACTGTTCCCTTTACGGTGTGGTGGAAGCTTCTTGTTAGCAGCTCACAGCCTATATATTTTGATATTAATGACAATTTATGTTAATTAAATATAACATTAAATAGGTTGAAGTTATGTCTTCATGTGAACCACATTTCAACTACTAGTGCAATATGACTTTGGAGATATAATATTTATAGCATATGGAAATACATCCACATTAACCTATATCATCTCTCTTTAAACCTCCGAATGGATGCCATATTTTTTTGGCTGGTTGAAGAGAGGGACGTCTTTGACGTTTGGATCAAATATCACCAAGTTTTTTAACTAGAGATCACATTGAAATCCCCCTAAACTGTGTTTCCTTTTGTGTGAATCAACAAGACATCGTTATTCTACCCTTTTTCTAACGGTATGCCCGTGGAGTAAATTTTGTGCTGGATTATAAAAATCATGCACATATGAATACCTTCCTCATTCAAATGCTGCAGTTAAAGTCAGAATTTTAATAGGAATCTCTAAAATAATGAAAACCAAATTTGATAACTACCAATGAATATCATTTAATAGAGAAACGCAATATTAGCATATACTTTTTTTTCCTTTTCTTGTGTCTGTACAAGGTTTTATCTCATCTTGATTTCCTTTTGCAGTTTAATTGGGGGTTGTTTTGGCTCAGATTTGACGATTTAAAACCATGTTCAGTGTTTGACCTTATCTCAGAGAGGCACACTGCCGCTTCAGATCTGATAGAGTGAACTTTATAGCCAGGATATGAGCTACATTTCTGTTTTTTGTCGGAAAACTCAACAGCAGCTTTTATGTGATCATATCGTCTCTCATTCATAGTGAAAGGCATATGATTTTTCCCTGGCAGATCACACTTCTTTGATACAAGTAAATGTTGGTCGTAAGGTCGTAATTCATGTGACAGCAAGCCAGGTTTCTCACAATCATTTCAGTTTTCTTTTTGCGGTGCAGGGACTTCATGTTGGTCCTTAACTGCGTTAGAGAAAGCCACTGAGAAGCAGCCGCTGAAAGGTCAAGGGGATGCATCTTCAGCCTGTGACAGAATCATACTTACAGCTTTGACACTGGTCCTCTTTGGGTCCCCAGCAACGACCATTACAGGAACGATGGCACTTTTGACCTGCGCACAAAATCATAAAGGACACGGTTACCTCATCACAAAAGGCAGTTCTTCTTTTTCTTCAAAAAGAAAAAAAAATCCATATTAGTTGAACCTTAAAATGGACTAGAGGCGTTTAGCTGAGTTTGAGTGCCATCAAGCGCTCCACTGCAGCCCAAATTGATCCAGATAGTGAGCGCGGACGTGGCTGTTCCTTTGGCTTACCTTTAAATACATCTACTGTGTGTGTGCGTGTGTGCCCTTTTCCCTGCAGCACAAAAAAAAAAATGTACTTGGACACTTCCTCCTAAGTGCATTTCAATAAGCGCTTGAGATTTTTTTTATGATTTCAATCTGACGTAATAAGCACGATCTGCAACACAAGGAGGCACTTGTGTACTTCATGGGACCGTCGTGTTGTTAATCACATGCAATGCTGGGCAAGTTATTTCTAAAATGTACATGTTACTAGTTACTGTTGTGCGTGACACTACTTCTGCAGACAGAAATGCCTCAGAGGACAACTAGACTTTATACAATAGAGGGGGTTAACACTGTTTCGCTACTATAGCCTCAGATTAACCTGGTTCCTATTGATGATAAAACATTTCACATATTGCTTATCATCTTTTTCCTTATGTTTTGCAATCAGCAGCGTTTTGAAAACAACTGCAAAAGACGCCTCGCTGCAAAAACTCACTTTTGCATACCATGCTGGCAAATCTGAACAAATCATTTGTCCGTTCACTTGGTCTCCGTTAGATGAGCTGAGCAACTAAATCTCCATGCAGCCAAAAGCTAATACATTCACATCGCTACGAGCTGCTTTAAATGAACTTAAACGGGTAAACCCTGCGCACACGCTACCAGGTCAAGTGTAAGTATCACAATATTGTCTAGTAATATAACTAGTAATGCATTACATTACTCTGTTACTGTTTAAAGTAACAAATTAATGAACTGTCACGCCAGCATTTCAGCCCAAAGTCATTTCTCAACATTCAACCCTCAACTAAAAAGCAACCGTGTGTTTTTCCAGATTTTCTTATTATAATGCGAGCAAGACGATGAAACTCTGAGTCTTTGAGCAAACACTGCATCTCCCCTGACTGGTACGTGCCGCTCCAGTCATAAAAACTTAAATAACCTTGGTACAGGTTGTTTTGTGAGAATAAGACAATCCTTGATGTCACTCCGCTCTAAATCAGCTCTGTCACGGAAAAAAAACAAAACAGCGCACAGATAAAAGCAGCGGCGGAAAAGCAGCATCATACCCTCAGAGCTTTAGCCAGTGCCTTTCTGGGATTTTTGGAGGACTTAATTGACTGTCTAGTAATTGACTGCGGGGGAAGTGAGGCTGGATAAGTGCAGAAGTGCTGTCCTCTGTCCATCAGCCTCTCCAGATGAGAGCTATTAGCATCGAGACCGACTCTATTCCCCAACACGAGCCTCTCCATCCCCGGCCCTCCTCTTCCTCCTCGTCTGTGCCCCTCTCCAGCACACATTTCATCTCTCATCTTCAATCCACCCCTCGCCGATTCATCAGTCCTCTGTGGTTCTCTGTCACTTAACGTCTATGCCTGTCTCTTTCCGTCTTTTTACAGTCCGTCTCCCTCTGTATCTTTTCTGTTCCTGCAAGCCCACTCTCCCACAAGCTGTTTGACAGTGCTTTGCGAAAGAGGGGTCGGCAACCTTGAACGTATGAAAAGCAGCACACAAACAGGATAATAACACAAACGTCAGCCAGACATAAGTGGTGCCAAGTGTGCAGAACCTCTGCTGCACTTAGATATATCTCTGTTCTCCTCCGGGCCCCCGGTGCCCTGTGAAGTCAAGCCAAAAAGTTTTCATTTAGTGTCCAAGGTCCTCACTATCTCAATTTATAAATTCTTAGTGACCTAGAACAAACCTGCCTCACCCCTCTTTCCTGTACCATAATCCTTTTACAGCTTTCCCCTAAAACGGCCCTAGAAGGTTAAAGGGGCACTACGTAGTTTTCAAACTCAGAATTTTTTTAATTAACAATATTATTGAGGTCATAGCACAAACTAAAATATTTGTTTTATTCCTTAACTGAATAAACATGCTGTTCGCGGGGGAAAATAAGATCCCCGGGAAACGCTGTTTGAAACTAGAAAGGTGGCAGGGTCCGCCACACATAAACAAAGTAAACCAATGTGAAACAGTGTCGTCCTTTAAGGTCAGTTTGTTTATTCAGTCATGACAACAAAGACTGTTTGTTTGTTTGTTCAGTTTGTTTAGGCACAAAAAAAATCACTTGGTCATTGAAGATATTTTTCTTTCTGATTAAAAACTACATAGTGCTCCTTTAAAATGTCAAAATTTCTGCTATACTCAGGGGGGCCGGTGTGGAGCTCAAGACGGAGGTTTTTTAACTCAATCCACAAGGCATGGATTTTAAAATGACTATCCTGTTTTAATGAAAAAAAAGAAGAAAAAAAAAGACAATAAAGGCAATAACCGTGGCACACATAAGTCACAAGTAATAACAACGCAGATCTTCCATCTCCCCGAAGAATGAAATGGAGATTATCTCCTCGATTGTGGATTTCAGGTTTTGGAGATCTTTGAACTTGCGGCAGAGGAGAGGACTCGCACAGGAGTAAAGGGGTCGATCCAGGGCTAACAGGGCTGCAGAGAGGAGGGCAACTGAGCAGAATATTAATGCCTGGAGCTGTTAATCTGCATTTCCTTCAGCGAGCGCTGTGAGAAAGAAATCCAAGGACATATGCACAGACAACCTCCTTATTTAGTCCAACAATGATAACACTTTTTTATGATATCATTTTGCATTTATAGAGGTCGAGGCGAGACGGCTCGAAGGAAAAAAAAAACAAGACAGAAAAACAGATTGAAATGTCAAACAGCTTGAGCTCCAAATGAAAAACAAAGGCAAAGTGTGTTAAGAGGTTAAATCAGTGAACGGACAGAAAAAAGGTCAGGAGAGACGACTTAATGCTTCTTTACTTCACCCATAACCACCTCGACCGCCCTCCCTCTACCCCCTTGATGGATTAATAATGTTTATTTTACCCTATCCAATCCCTTCATTATCCCAAACATTTATTAACATGTCTTCAAGCTGGCTACATGGGGGGCATTAATGTGACAGAAGAAAGCAGTCATTGTGGATTGTTGTGGTAAGCGGTGATAGAATGGGGTCAAGGGGCAGTTTCTGTGATGACAATCGTTTACTGCTCACGCTCAGTCAGTTTATTGTGAATGGAGCAGGTTAAGCCGTGGGGTCTCCTTTGGGCCACTTTCCTCATCACAACTCACCAGTCTTGCTGCTTTATGAAAAGATGCCAAATTTTAAAAATGGCGTTGATGCGGATGTTACCTCTCAAAGCCTAGTTCCGAGGGGGTAAATCTGAGGTTCAAGGTAACCTCAGGCGGAGCTGGTTCTACATTCATTCATCCATTGTTCAAGCAGAGGAGTCATCACAGGTACATCCATCTTTTTTGAAGCCAAGAGAAATTAACAGGTGAACTGAAATTTTAAACTGTGCAGCCAGTCGTTGCTGAATGTGGCACCTCGACAAAGCTTTGTGGTGTAGGATGCACAGTAATAATACATGCTTCGGTGCAAACTAGCATGAAGACCTGAGGGGGATGAGGTGAATCCATTTGGAAAATCAGGCACATCTGATGACCCTCGATTACAACTTGACTTGACAGAAAATAGACTTGAGACTCGACTTTTAGACTTGGACGTTAAGGACTTGATTTGAGTAACGATGACTCTGACGATGTGTCTGTGTTCATTGTTGTTTTCAGTTTAGTTTCCCATAGTCAGTACTTCTCTTTAAAAGTAACTGAGAAGTCAATGTTATATAAAGTCTTTTTAAAAAAAAAAATTGATTACATTTATTTCATTTTTGCCATATGAACAAGTTGAATAAATTGGTTGATACTAGTTTGCTCTCAAAAAAAGACGGGATACTGCAGATGAGACTGAAGTTTCTCTTGGTCAGTAAAAAGTGCAATGACTTAGGACTTAGTTGAGAATTGCCACTGCCAAATGGCTATTGAGCAGAGCAGAAAAATGGAGCATCTGGACCGATTTTACACTTCAAGGTCTGTAACTACTATTTCAAGTAAGTATTAATGCATATATGGAATGGCATATAAAGCCTTTTGCGGCCAAATCTGCCCCATTCCCTCAAGTGATGTCACTTTCTTTTGAGGTCTCTTCAAGGAAGAAGGATGCACAGGAAACGCCTAAGTGTGGAGAAATGCTCTCTGCCAAACTTCCATGTGAGTGAATGTTTGGGTCAAGTCAAATCTTCTTGTCTTCTTCCGCTCTTCGGTTACTTACATGTGACGCTGCTGTTGGTGGGCACCACCACAGGGTGGACCCGTGGGTTTTTGACGATGTCCTGCCAGTGGATTGTGTCTGCGTGACACAGGAACTTGTTCTGGTCGACGTACACG